>JAJAGP010000371.1:55302-449528 GCA_025084515.1 Ancistrus triradiatus | reverse complement strand
AATGATCCGCGTCTACCGTCTCAACCGTCCGTGTTTAAGTAGGGGACCTCACAGCTGGAGGCGATCAGTGCGGTCGCCGTGAGGTCCCCTGATTGGTCCGGGGGACGGCAGATACGGTAGGCACGGCCGGGTAGCGTGACAGTGGTAGACTGCACATATTCCATGCCAGCAACTTTCACTACTTCAGGTTAACAGTTTTTCTTTTTCTAGTGATAGTCTGTTTTGGGGTAATATTTATGAACCAGGTCTTGTGAAAGCACTATATGAACAAAATATGGCATGTTTCCTGGTGAACAATGTATTGGTGAGCAAACCCCATTGGTATAATTAGTTGATGCTTATGTTATCTTCATGCCTGTATCCCATCAGCAGGAAATGTCCATTAGAAATTGAGGCCAAGTCGTCTGAACAGGTTTTAATATTGATTTGTATAGAAAAACTAAACTTTCAGTATTTTCCAAAAGTATACATTGTTCATAAGTCTTCCTGTCCTCATCCTGTATCACGCCATAGGTCAGTTTCCTGTTTCTTCAATGTTGGATCATCCATGTCCATCCTCATAGTGGAAAGCACCATGCCATAAGTGCAGCTTGATGTAGAATCCTGGCAGAAGACTAAAAGTGCCCTCAGTTTCAACAATCCTTTTAATCTCTCATCCATCACGTGGAAGTGGTGCAGGAGCCCCTGATGCTATTACTGTTCCACAGAAAATTGCTATTCGCGTTCGGAGACAAGCCCACATTTGGCAGTGAAAAGTAGTCATGGTTCAATAGGGGCAAATGACAAGCTTGAGTGAACAGTCTAAGAAATGAATCACTCAGCATCTGAAACACAAGCCCTCTAAGTAAACAAATGAGAAAATTATGCTCTCTCACTAATGACCAGATGTGGTTAGGGATGTCTAATGAATGTGTCTGTGTGTGACTGTAGATTCATGAGTGCTATTTCACCCTGGAATTCTCTCTGACATCCAGGACTATTTCAGAGGTGCTGTGCTGAAATGTAGTTCTTTTGTACTTCTCGTCTTTCGAAAGGTACAAAAAGTCAGGCTGCCAAATGTGCCAAGTGCACTTAATCTGTACTCTGCCTGCACAACTCGCATGTTATGTATGAAAACTGGCATGCAAGCCTAAACAATTACTTGGCAACATATCAAGTGTGCTTCCCTCCCTCAACCAGAATTAGTCAGTGAAGGATCCAGAAAGTGTGGCTCAGGCAAAACTCTTCATTCAAAAGACATATGCATGACCATATATTAACCATAGTAAGTAGTGCTGGAAGATCTCTGAAAGATACGTCAACTCGTGCATTAACAGAATCTGTATTCCCTTATTTAAATTGTTGAGGATTTATAAAATGTTTGAACATAAGATGCAGTAAACAGCGACAGACAATTGACAGACAAAAGTCTGGGTAAAGTAGTGTGTGTGCAAGTGAGTCTGTGTGGTAGTTATAGAATATAATATAAGAAAGTAAAAAAAAAGTGTAGTTTATCTGTATTTCTAAAACAAACTAAAAGTAAGTGTCATTTAATTTCCACAGTAGGTTCTGTGAAATTTTCACATTGTGATTTGGACCTTGATTGAACACCATATTATATACTGTACTTAGCAGTGCTTTATGAGATACTGTAGTTTACCAGTATTGACTAATAGCTATGAGATACTGCAGTGTTCCCCCTACACTCATTTATTTGATATGAAAATTGACCACCACATCCAAATTTTTTTGGTACTAAGATGGGTAAAATCTTATCTCACTGTAGCGGTGCATGGAATAAGAAACTGTTTTATGTATTCTTCCTGTTGCAAGCAGATATTTCAGAAAAGAGCAGGTAACAGTGTTTAGAGATCGTGAAGTGTGAATGAGGCTGTGCATTTAATCCTGGCATCCTACCCCACCATTCCTGCACAGTGCAGCAGATTTCTACCATACACAAGTAATTCTCAGACGGAAAGTAATCCTTAACTCTCTCACAAACTCTCCTCCGCATCATTTCTGCACTTATAAGCAGCGCAACGCTAGCTCAGCATTCAGTCTGCTCACGCTGATGCCTTGATGTGTATAATAAAACTTATTCATAAATAAAATATTTACTATAACAAAAATATCAATAAATATTACTTCTGCTGGCCTGGCAAGGTAATAAATGGGTTAAGCAGGTTAATTACCTTAATAATAAAGATAATAACTTATCAGGCCACAGACGTATATGCAAACAGTCACTGTCCTGACAGACGTTATGAGGCACATCACTGTATTCAAGCCAATCTGACACATATCAGAAGTGCTAAATAGCTCCTTTAGCACAGATAGGAGACGTGATATGATCAATGCCATATCTATGATATTAAACAGTTTACCCAGCATTCTCTTCTGAGCTTCCAATTCTAGTGACTCCATCAGTTTGTTCAGTTTGCTAGAATCCCCTGCCTTAATACTGCGGCATAGAAAATGACACTTGCTAACACGGACTAGTAAGACATGAATAGTATGGTCATTATCATTAACGTCATCATTAATCATTCCTTTGTAATCATCAATCATGAAATGACTTTACACGGAAATTGTGCTTTTGTTAATGATGGATATTTGGGCACTTCATTTGGGACACTGTAATGCTTAAATATGTGACGCTGTACAACTGTACATTGGTGCTTCATGATAGTTTACCATGAAGTTATGGTGTTTGTATTTTCTCCATAATTACAAGATGATGATGGAGTGCTTTTTTCTCCAAATCTCTCCGCAAATCCTCAGCCACCTCTGGTCTTTATTAATATAACCATGTTATTTACATATAGTATATAAATGTACTATACTTAAAAGAGGCAGGTGATTACATATTTGGTGTAATGTGCTTAAGTCTAAGTATTTTGGCAGCTCCCCGTTTTGGAATTGGTCTCTTAGATGTTGTTGCGGGATTGTTTATTTATTTATTTTTGTTATTGGCACAGTGGTTAGCACAGTCGCCTATTTAGGGTTGTTCCTGTTTTGCGCTCTGTGCTGCCAGCAAGGCACTGGCTTTCCCGCAACCCTGTCCAGGATTAAGATGATAAGAAAGTCAATTATTTTTTGTTCTTGCATGCAGTATATTAATTGCATCTACGACAAAGAGTGTATTAACACTGGTGGAATGCAAAGTTGTAGAATATGCATTGGTGTGACCTGCACAGAGCCGACAACCTCAACCCTATCCAACATCCTAGGCGTTATTGCCCAAACTTGCTTGTTGCTGAAAGGAAGGAAAATTTTAAAAACAAGTGGAAATTGTGTATTGGCACCAAAGAAGCGACCAACCTTATATTTTAATACCCATTTAAGACATTCAACAAGCACACGAGCATGTCTGTGCGTCCGCATACTTTTGTCCATGTGGTGTATTTTGAGACAATCCTATCATCCCCCATGAAAAGCCAATTGTAGCTCGCTCTCTCCTCATTATATTGGCAAAATGAAAATTGGATATTAAAAGATTATTCTGGGCTCTATAAAAGTTTCCTGTGAAATCTATTTTGCGCTGGTGGAAAACGTTCTCACTCTCCCACTGAGTTTTACAATGATTAAGTTTGATTATTTCATTAATGAAGAGAGCAAGAGCAAGACAATACAGGCAAGCAAGCAGTAATTAAGAGTTTTATGGTGCATGTAATGTAGGTCTCTTAACGCACCTTGTCTAAAAATAAGATCCATCAGGCCCTTATTTGGCAGATAGTCATTGAAACATATCAAGTAGCTTAAAATAAATCACTGAACGTGTGAGTAAGTAACTGTGCAGTAGTCTTATTTTAGGAGTTATGTGTTGGAACAATAGCGCTTTATTAATGAGGCTTATTGTATACAACACCAGCTTTAGCCATCTGTGACGAAATGTATTATATAAATATATAAGTAAGTACATACAGTGGTGCTTGAAAGTTTGTGAACCCTGATGAGGTGGCAGATGGTCTCCTGAGGGATCTCCTCCCAGACCTGGACTAAAGCATCCGCCAACTCCTGGACAGTCTGTGGTGCAACGTGACGTTGGTGGATGGAGCGAGACATGATGTCCCAGATGTGCTCAATCGGATTCAGGTCTGGGGAACGGGCAGGCCAGTCCATAGCTTCAATGCATTCATCTTTCAGGAACTGCTGACACACTCCAGCCACATGAGGACTAGCATTGTCCTGCATTAGGAGGAACCCAGGGCCAACCGCACCAGCATATGGTCTCACAAGGGGTCTGAGGATCTCATTTCGGTACCTAATGGCAGGCAGGCTACCTCTGGCGAGCACATGGAGGGCCCTCCAAGGAAATGCCACCCCACACCATTACTGACCCACTGCCAAACCGGTCATGCTGAAGGATGTTGCAGACAGCAGATCACTCTCCACAGCGTCTCCAGACTCTGTCACGTCTGTCACATGTGCTCCGTGTGAACCTGCTTTCATCTGTGAAGAGCATAGGGCGCTAGTGGCGAATTTGCCAATCCTGGTGTTCTCTGGCAAATGCCAAGTGTCCTGCACGGTGTTGGGCTGTGAGCACAACCCCCATCTGTGGACGTCGGACCCTCATACCAACCTCATAGAGTCGTTTTCTAACAGTTTGTGCAGACACATGCACATTTGTGGCCTGCTGGAGGTCATTTTGCAGGGCTCTGGCAGTGATCCTCCCTGTTTCCTCCTTGCCACAAAGGCGAGGTAGCGGTCCTGTCTGCTGGGTTTTTGCCCTCCTACGGCCTCCTCCATGTCTCCTGGTGTACTGGCCTGTCTCCTGGTAGCGCCTCCAGCCTCTGGACACTACGCTGACAGACACAGCAAACCTTCTTGCCACAGCTCGCATTGATGTGCCGTCATGGATGAGCTGCACTACCTGAGCCACTTGTGTGGGTTGTAGAGTCCATCTCATGCTACCACAAGTGTGAAAGCACCACCAACATTCAAAAGTGACCAAAACATCAGCCAGAAAGCATAGGTACTGAGAAGTGGTCTGTGGTCCCCACCTACAGAACCCGTCCTTTATTGAGTGTGTCTTGCTAATTGGCAATAATTTCCACCTGTTGTCTATTCCATTTGCACAACAGCCTGTGAAACTGATTGTCAATCAGTGTTGCTTCCTAAGTGGACAGTTTGATTTCACAGAAGTTTTGCTTGGAGTTATATTGTGTTGTTTAAGTGTTCTCTCTATTTTTTTTTTTACTGTGTGTGTGTTTCATAGGAGGAATTGTTCATCTAAAACATATACAGTGCCTTGCAAAAGTATTCGACCCCCTTGAACTTTTCAACCTTATGCCACATTTCAGGCTTTAAACATAAAGATATGAAATTGTAATTTTTTGTTAAGAATTTCCCCAACAACAAGTGGGACACAATCGTGAAGTGGAACGAAATTTATTGGATATTTAACACTTTTTTTAGAAATAAAAAACTGAAAAGTGGGCCGTTCAAAATTATTCGGCCCCTTTACCTTCAGTGCAGCAAACTCACTCTAGAAGTTCAGTGAGGATCTCTGAATGATCCAATGTTGACCTAAATGACTGATGATGATAAATAGAATCCACCTGTGTGTAATCAAGTCTCCATATAAATGCACATGCTCTGTGATAGTCTCAGAGTTCTGTTTAAAGCGCAGAGAGCATCACGAAGACCAAGGAACACACCAGGCAGGTCCGAGATACTGTTGTGGAGAAGTTTAAAGCAGGATTTGGATAGAAAAAGATTTCCCAAGCTTTAAACATCTTAAGGAGCACTGTGCAAGCGATCATATTGAAATGGAAGGAGTATCAGACCACTGCAAATCTACCAAGACCCGGCCGTCCCTATAAACTTTCAGCTCAAACAAGGAGAAGACTGATCAGAGATGCAGCCAGGAGGCCCATGATCACTCTGGATGAACTGCAGAGATCTTCAGCTGAGGTGGGAGACTCTGTCCATAGGATAACAATCAGTCATACACTGCACAAATCTGGCCTTTATGGAAGAGTGGCAAGAAGAAAGCCATTTCTCAAAGATATCCATAAATAGTTTGCCACAAGCCACCTGGGGGAGACACCAAACATGTGGCAGAAGGTGCTCTGGTCAGACGGACTTTTTGGCCACAATGCATAACGTTATGTTTGGCGTAAAAGCAACACAGCTCACCACCCTGAACGCACCATCCCCACTGTCAAACATGGTGGTGGCAGCATCATGGTTTGGGCCTGCTTTTCTTCAGCAGGGACAGGGAAGATGGTTAAAATTGATGGGAAGATGGATGGAGCCAAATACAGGACCATTCTGGAAGAAAACCTGTTGGGAGTCTGCAAAAGACCTGAGACTGGGAAGGAGATTTATCTTCCAACAAGACAATGATCCAAAACAAAGCAAAATCTACAATGGAATGGTTCACAAATAAACGTATCCAGATGTTAGAATGACCAAGTCAAAGTCCAGACCTGAATCCAATCGAGGATCTGTGGAAAGAGCTGAGAACTGCTGTTCACAAACGCTCTCCATCCAACCTCACTAAGCTCGAGCTGTTTTGCAAGGAAGAATGAGCAAAAATTTCATTCTCTCGATGTGCAAAACTGATAGAAACATACCCCAAGCGACTTGCAGCTGTAATCGCAGCAAAAGATGCCGCTGCGATACAACGGTATTTACGCAAAGGGGGCCGAATAATTTTGCACACACCCCACTTTTCAGTTTCCTTATTTCTAAAAAAGTTTTAAAATATCCAATAAATTTCGTTCCACTTCACGATTGTGTCCCACTTGTTGATTCTTCACCAAAAATTACAATTTCATATCTTTATGTTTAAAGCCTGAAATGTGGCAAAAGGTTGAAAAGTTCAAAGGGGCTGAATACTTTTGCAAGGCACTGTAAGTATTTAATCAACCCAGCTAGCATAATAGGTTTATATAAGCATAAAGGCCTTCTTCACTCCCGTTTAATTTCCAATTAGCAGTATGCATACGAAGTCATTAGCAAACAGTCAAACTGCCATCTTCTACCTTATCTTTATTTTGAGAATAATGCATGAAAAGGTTTTTATTTTTAGTTTTTATATTTGCACAGTCATATGTCTGTGATGTAAGCTGCTATTAGTAACATCCATGAACTTTTCAGAATGTAGCACCAGGTCCCCATTGTTTACCACTGGAAGTGAGTTGTGAGGGCTTCAGTCCCAGTCCAACGAAACCAAAAATCAATAAACTGAACAAAGATTTTCTTTGATTAAATAAATGGCATCTAAGATGTGTTAGATTAGAATATGGCACTTCTCGAGTTTGACTTTCTATTATTTGATGTACGATTGTAATAACGTATGAATGCACATAAATTCTGCAAAAAAACCTGAAACAGATGTTTCAAGATGATGCTTTTTATAATCTGAAGTGTGGGGCTTGTTAGGTGCAATTAAAATAGGTGTTCATGAAAGTAGGCTACATTTACTTTGTTACATTAGTTTGTTTCTTTGTAATGATATGCTCTGGAGAAGAAATTACTTTGGGCACATTTTTAGTACTGTTTTATTGTACCCAGACTCAGTAGTGTTTATGACAAAGCAAGATATTTGGTGTTGCTTGGGTTACGTCTTGGTGTATTTCTCCAAATTAAGCTTTTTCCATGTTTGGTATTTCAGTCTTAAATACACTGAGACTAAAAAAATACATGAATGTAGCTCAATCAACAAACATCAATACAAACTCTGCATTGGCAATGCTCTCTAAGTGAAAAAGAGCTCTGAACAGAAATGAATGGCTTGATGGATTTATGTGTGCACTAAGAAAATTAAATGAGGTAGTGTCTAACAAAAGCAGCACTGCTACTCTGACAGCAAAAATTGATTGTTTTGTTACACATTTATTGAATTAAATAGGATTGATGGCCACTTTAATATCAGGGAGTTTAGATCAACACAATCTTGGGAAGCCTCAGTATGGGTTGCACAGTGGCACAGTGGTTACCTCACAGCTCCATCCAGCATAACCCGTTCGATCATCGGACTCTGTGTGGAGTTTGCATGTCCTCCCTGTGTCAGTGTGGGTAATATCGACAAATCTCGATATTTTTGTGGCAGATCTCCCACACTTTTCAGCTTCATTTGGTGTCCTAATTCCATTTCAAATGTGATCTTGCCTATTGAGCAATTCAATTGAATGTTACGTCTATCTATTGCCATTAAACCATAAAGTGCTGGAATTGCTAACCAGTGGTTGTGTACAGGTATTCGCCATTTAACGTCCACATTATCTTCTGTGAAAATGGAAACAGACATTACCATAGTCTCATATTTTGCTCATAGTGTTTTATTTTTAACAATATTATTAATTAAGATACAATATGAAAACAATTACAGTGGTATTCGGTAGTTGTTGTTAATTTGTTCCAGAAGGCTTGTCAAGAACTGAAAACGAGTACCGAGCAAATTTGTAAATTGAATTAATCCGTTGAATTATTTCTATACTAAGGATTGATAAGTTAATGTTTAAAACACTTACACGATAACCTACAGCTGTTCAATTATTGACACAAAATTTATTTTATAATAGTGTTGAAAAATCTCATGTAGTGAGTTTAGTGATTGAAAAGTATTGAAAACACTCTACGGGTGAACTTGGTGCTAGCATAGCTGCTAAGCTAACTGCAGCCTGTGTCTGTTACTTTTGGTTGGCTTTTATTAGTAACCTTTTAAGGATCCATGGAGACTTATTTGCACTAAGAATACAGTACTGTAGATGTAAAAATACAGAAAACCACGATAAACGATAAACAGATCTTCACTGAATAAGTGCTATTTTGAACCTGAATCACTGTGCACTGAATGTTGAACCGAGATTCGGCTGAAACAAGTCGTGTGGCTCGACTCATACAAGTTAAGCAAGCGCACAGCATACAGAGCAAACGATGAGAACTGAGACAAGTTTTCTAGGCAAAATGGGCCGAGAACTGAATTCGACGAGTTCCAAGGTGGTCGAAAACCGAGGTACCACTGTAGTACAGTACTGTACTGCACAGTAAAGTAATTCTCACAGTGAAGTAAATTCCCCTACTCAGAAAGATGAGAGAGGTCTGTAATTTTTTATCATAGGTACACTTCAACTATGAGAGACAAAATGAGAAAAAAAATCCAGGAATCACATTGTAGGATTTTTAAAGAATTTAATTGTAAATTATGGTGGAAAATAAGTATTTGGTCAATAACAAAAGTTCAGCTCAATACTTTGTAACATAACCTTTGTTGGCAATGACAGAGGTCAAACGTTTCCTGTAAGTCTTCACCAGGTTTGCACACACTGTGGCTGGTATTTTGGCCCATTCCTCCATGCAGATCTCCTCTAGAGCAGTGATGTTTTGGGGCAACACCGAATTTCAACTCCCTCCACAAATTTTCTATGGGGTTGAGGTCTGGACACTAACTACTCCACTCCAGGACCTTGAAATGCTTTTTACGGAGCCACTCCTTCATTGCCCGAGTGGTGTGTTTGGGATCATTGTCATGCTAGAAGACCCAGACACGTTCCATTTTCAATGCTCTCACTGATGGTGAAGGTCTACAATTTTCTTCCTGGGGTCTTTTGACAGCTCTTTGGTCTTGGCCATGGTTGAGTTTGGAGTCTGACTGTTTGAGGCTGTGGACTAGTGTCTTTTATACAGATAACGAGGTCAAACAGGTGGCATTAATACAGGTAATGAGTGGAGGACAGAAGAGCTTCTTAAAGAACAAGTGAGCCAAATATCTTGCTTGTTTGTGGGTGACCAAATACTTATTGTCCACCGTGATTTACAATTAAATTCTTTAAAAATACTACAATGTGATTTCTTGGATTTTTTTTCTCATTTTGTCTCTTTGTCTCTTATAGTTGAAGTGTACCTATGATGGAAATTACAGACCTCTCTCATCTTTCTAAGTCGGAGAACTTGGACAATCAGTGGCTGACTAAATACTTTTTTGCCCCACTGTATATTTCTTAAGACCTCAGCTGTTAAAGCAAATTGTCATTGATCGGATGTTTCTATGCCTGTACTAGGTTAGCATACTGCTTAGTTTGGTAGTATGAGGTTCGGGTGCGGTTCTGTGTATGAAGATGCTGCTTTCGCTTCTAACTTGTTCTTCCATATACCCATCCTGTCTCAACAGAGCAGTGGAGTTGAAGCTCTGCCTACTGTACATCTACACACAAGTCTTAACTAATCAGTGTGAAGGTTGGTGACCTGTTTGAATTTGCTTTGAGAAAGACATTTCCACACTGCTACGGCCACTATCTGACAGTACAAAGGCATTAATATCCTACTTGAAAGGAGCTTAGACCAGGCTTTACTCATTCCATATCTAACCTAAGAAACAACAGAAGGTGGATCATCACAAAGCCCAGACGGTGGAAGAACTTGGATGGCTTGTTGGAGATGATTCCTCTGACTCATTTAAGCAGTACTTTTCTTATCTAAACATTGGCATTCCATGGGGATGCAGTTAAGTAGCGATACAGTTAACAAGTGCACATATGGATGTAGCAGAGTGGAGCGGTGTAGTGTACTCTGTAGGACGTCCAGCATCTCTGCTCCTGTCTCTTTGTCCCCTAGGACTTTATGCATGGAGGAAGGCCAAAACCCTGATCTTGCTGTAACTGCATTTAGAGCCAGACTAATCCGAGTGAAGCTAAGGCTTACTGACAAGATCATGTGGAGTAAAGAGCATGAGCCGTGTTTTGTCTCTTTTGAACTTGCGTCTGCATGAATGTCGAAATGTGATCGATACTGCTTTTAGGTTAAAGAGGGATATGTCAGGAAGAATAGGTATAAAGATTGGCTATTGCATCACTTCATAGACAGCTTTTCTTGTTTTTGAAAGGTTAAAATTTTGTGTGGAAAAAACGCCTCTTGATTTATGTCAGTGAGTGTTGTATAAAAAGAAAACTGGTTCTTTCACACTTTTTCACTTCAATTTATAGGAGTTACAGGCAACGTATTGACACGTTTAACATCCCGCCAGTAAGTGTTTGTATCAGGCATAGTACAGAACAATGTACATTTTAAAAATGGTACTTGTTTGAATACTTAGCCAGGTGGCATGGTTGTGTTAAGTTATTGATAATTTAGAGCTCCAATTTTTGATCCTAAGTTCCAGTTACCGTGTTGGTATGTTATCCCCAGGCACATGCACAGACATTTTGGGTGCAATGGCTCAAGGGACGCAATCACACACCACCCATCCAACTCCATCTACCAATGAGCCATTTCTACTGCTCATACCCTGATACCATTTCAGATGTTTTTCAGAAGTACAGAACCAACCCAGATACATTACACGAGCTGTTTCTTCAGGAAAGAGAATGCAATATAATAGTCCTTTCAAATACATAGCACTTCTTGGACTTGAATGCTCTGGGTTATATTTACCTAACTTAGAGAAATTGCATTTGCTGATACTCATGCTTGCATTGCTGCTGATTCTGTAAGAAATTTTGTAAGTCACTCTGGATAAAGTGATTAAATGTAATTTACATTTAGAGAGATGTTTCAAGTATACTCATTGACCAAAAAATGCACCCAGAAATGTTGGATTGCTGCAAAACAGTCTCAGGCAGATATATGAAAGATTACATGTGTGGTCTGATTAGACGCTGGGTTTTGCCACTGCCCTGTAAAACGGCTCTTGAGGCTACTTTTGGGCAGTGTACCTCATGGTGAGAGGTCATTGACTGCTAGACATGCCTCTACAATGCACTCCAAGACATTCTGACCCAGCTGACAGACTTTGAAAGGGGTGGCTCATTGGACTGAGAGAAGGAGGATGGACATTTTGACGAATTGCCCACCATCTAGGCTGTTCTGACCTATCTGTTAGGAGGTGTTGGGAGCAGTGGTTCCATGAATGAATGCACACATGGTGAACAGGCTCTGGATGGCCCAGACAGATCACCAGTAGAGAGGACAGATTGATCCGCCGACAAGCACAAGCAGCTCCCAGAGTTTCATTGTCCACCATCCAGACACAGGTGGCACCTTCACTACACACCCCTGTCTCTGCCATTTCCAAATGCTTAGCAGAAGGAAATTTGTAGTCATGGTGCCCATCGTGTGCTGCTGTTGACAGCCAGCTACCCTCTCATTCGTTTGCAGAACTGGAACCGTATCGTCTTTAGCAAAGAATTCAGGTTCTCTATGGGATCCGATGATGGTCAGGTTGGAATATGGAGGATTGTATAGTTCAATTGTACAGTTTCCCCTGATAAACTTATTCTTTCACTCATGTTGTAATCACTTACATAAATCATTACATTCATACATAGTCTTTATAATCAATGAGTGTATTTACACTACCTCAGTGTGTCATAAGGATCTGTTTATGCTTTTATTAAGTATCGTACATAGACATAAATTTTCACTTAGGCTTGTTATTATTCCAAAAACAGGAATAATTTGTTGACAAACGTATCCAATTTTAATACTAAAACATTACAAAGCATAATGATAAATGTAGACACCACATGACATCACAACAATCAGCTAAGCAAATTCAATACCAATTGACTGTTTAGGACAGAATGTAAATAGATTTACAGATATATTGTATATAGATTACTTACTATTGTAATCTGCATATATGAGAGCATCTGTTTATATTTTGATCTGCTCTGCATATTTGTACATGTCAATTGTTTTAACTGTTTGTTTATTAATTTATTTATCTACACTTTCTATTATAATTCTGCTTACTCTCTTTTGGTGTTTGGAAGTTCTGCTGCCACCCCGACCTGGGAATAATAAGGGGTTATTACTTATTCTGAAGTTTTTCAAATACAGATTAAGGCTAGAACGACATATTTGTTAGTCATCTGTATCTGATAAAGCCATTAATGTGATTATTAATTAGCACTTTTTACTCCTGCATATAGGCCAGCTTTGCCTCTTTATTGTGATAGTCATAAACTGAAAGCTTGCTATGTAAACTTTAAAAACACACGAGTAGGTGTACTGGCTACTCCAAATTGCCCCTGACTGACAAAATGGATGAATGGATGAGTGTCTGATGCTCTGTGAGAGGCTGGCATCCCAGCCAGGTTGTATTCCTACCATGCTTTTGGTGTTTCCGAGAATAGGAGGTTGCTGAAGATGAATGTGGTCTAGTTGAGTGTGATAAATGGTGGCTGGCGGCAGCAGGGTGAGTGGGAATAATTTGAATTTTGTGTTTTAGAAAAAAAGGACATACCTGTGTGCTGATCATTTACTGTGTAGTGCCAAAAACACTACATTCTGAACATTGTTCACTCACTGTGCAGTCTATTAGACACATCTACCATATTGCTCCACCTTGTAGATATAAAGTCAGAGACAGTAGCTCATCTGTTGTTGCACAGTTTGTGTTGGTCATCCTTTAATCCCATGGTTCCCAGCCTGGGGTCCGGGCCCCCCTTAGGGGGCACCAAACTTCACAGGGGGTGTGCAGGGCATTGTCTGTCTGAGGTGCTCTGAGTTTATAGTTTGTACACGTTAAACAATTAAAATAACACACTTACGGAAAAAAATCTATACACAATTACATTAAAATTGTATTTACTAAGCTTATGCTTGATTTTAGCTAAATGTTTAGCTGTTATAAATGGAGAAAATGAGCCAAAATGAAAAAAAGAAAAACAAACTATAAAAGGAACCCAAGAAAAAAGGAAAGATGTAATTTATGTTAATTTTTGCCAATAAAGAATTGCAAAGAATCACTTGATTCTTTTGCTGTTCGTGTGTGTGTGTGTGTGTGTGTGTGTGTGTGTGTGTGTGTGTGTGCGGGCTGGTGAGGTGGGGGCACAGCATTAATTAGCTACGTGTAGGGAGGCTCCAAGGAAAACAGTTTGGGAACCACTGCTCTAATCCTTCATCAATGCCCACAGGATGCTGCCTACAGCATGCTGGTGGCTGGACATTTTTGATTGGTGGCCAATTGTCAGTCCAGCAGTGACACTGAGGTGTTTAAAAACTCCAACAGCACTGCTGTGTCTGATCCACTCATACCAGCACAACACAAACAAACGCACCACCACCATATCAGTGTCAGTGCAGTGCTGAGAATGAACCACCCCCCCTACAGTACCTGGTCTGTTCTAGTCCTGTGGGGGTCCTGACCCTTAGAAAACAGAGTAAAAGGGGACTTTTTATTGTTAAGCAGTAAACTGGCTGTATGATGCCGGATTACACAAAGTAAATGAATTTGTGTATGCATTTCATTACTGATCCAGTCTACGTGGATCATTCATTACAGTGAGAATGGTTAAGTAAATTTGCAGTGTTTCTCCTCCATTCACTCTTTCACAGTGCCTGCCTTCATTAATCTCAACTAGTCCAGCTTCCTAGGCTCTCTTGTGTGTTTGGGTGTGTAGAATCACATGTGGGGGTCCTGATAATGAGGCTGAACTCATCCTTGTGTTGCCTATGTCAACCGAGGGTCTCCAAATCCCACAGTGTCACGATCACAATCCAGGCTCAGCTCAATGCGTTTCCATTTGGAAGAATATTTAACTTTCCACTCATCTATTCACAAGGACTGAGAACTCTAAGCAAGGCTCAGATTAGCTTTCTGAGGATAATGCCGTGAATGCACCTCTTGGCCCCTGCCTTGTTCTCAAGGTAACAAAACACACTTGATGTAGGGATCCTTGACCATTCTCTATGCTTGGTCAAGAAGCGATGAAGAGGATAGACAGCTTGACACAGGACTGGGTTTTGGTGGCAGGTTTCATTTAAATTATGTGCCTCAACAAAAGAAATGTCAGATGGCACAATGCAAAATTCTGTCTTTGCCTAACCGACAAATTTTCAGTGTCAGAGGTTCCAGTTGAGGTTGCAGAAGAACATAATCAGATAGTTCCTCTGTAAACACACTTCTGTGTAATTCCAAAATCCTGATCTCAGATGGATCAGATCCTGTGATTGATATATTTAGCAGTGATGTGCTTTATATGTATGAAAAATGGTCTTCTGCATTTACAACCCCAATCAGAAAAAGCAGGAAGAGTATGGAAAATGCACATATTCAAAAAATGCAGTGTTTCTTCCATTTACTTTGACTTTTATTTCGTTTCAGACAGTACGAACTTTATGTTTTGTCTGTTCAACTTCATTTCATTTGTTAATAAACATCAAAGTTGAGACGGTAAAGCATTTACCACTGTGTAATGTTGCCATTCCTTGTCACTACTTTTAAAATATGTTTTAGCACAGAGGATACCAAACAATGAAGTTTTTCAGATGTTATTTTGTCCCATTCTCCGTGAAAACACACATTTAGTTAAAGTACAGGGTTGTCAAACAGTCTCTAATGGGGACAGGTCAGGACCACAAGCAGTCCAATCCAGTATCCGTACCCTCTTCTTCTACAGTCATGCCTTTGTAATGTGTGCACCATGTGGTTTCAACACCACCACCAGCTTGAACCTTTGATAAAAGGCAGGATGGATTTGGCAGAATGGATTAGTTGAGTTACTGTTGTCTTTCTACCAGCTCGAACAAGTCTGGCCATTCTCCTCTGACCTCTGACATCAACAAAGCATTTTCACCCAGAGAACTGCTGCTCACTGGATATTTGCTCTTTTTCAGACCATTCTCTGTAAACCCTAGAGATGGCTGTGTGTGAAAATCCCAGCAGATCAACAGCTTCTGAAATACTCAGATACTCAGTCCATCTAGCAGCAACAACCATGCCATGTTCAGAGTCACGTAAATCACCTCTCTTCCCCATTCTGATTTTTGATTTGAACTTCAGCAGGTCATCATAACCATGTCTGCCTAGCTAAATGCATTGAGTTTTTTCCATGTGCTTCTCCGATTAAATATTTTCATTCACGAGTAGTTGAACAGGTGTATCTAATGAAGTGGCTGGTGAGCGTAAATGGTGTGTTTTACATCAAGCATGGAAATTAGATCGGCTACAGATCAGCACCAAAATTGGTAAAGTAATATAAACTAATTTTTAACAACACAAACCTGTATTATTGCCTCTTAAACCTGACAGAAAAGCACATTAAAAAGAATTAAAGTCACTGATATCAAGACCTGCTGATTAGGAGAAAACTAGTTTTTAATTAGATACTTGCTTAGCATTGAAATGTGTAGCAGTGGTTTAAATGTAGGAGGGCATATTCATACTAAGTGAAATTTGGGGTGATGTCTTTGTGGAAAAAACAAGGAGGCACATATCCCAACTGTTCAAGGAAATGGCTGAAGGAAGACGTGGCTGCAGTGTCAAATGAAAAGCTTAAAAGCAAAGCAAAAAAGATGCAAATCAACGTATGATGCCGATTAACGTGTCCCTTTTAACATGACCATTAAATAAGTACCTGTTACAGTGGGGCAAAAAAGTATTTAGTCAGCCACTGATTGTGCAAGTTCTCCTACTTAGAAAAATGAGAGAGGTCTGTAATTTTCATCATAGGTACACTTGAGAGACAAAATGACAAAAAACAAATCCAGGAAATCACATTGTAGGATTTTTAAAGAATTTAATTGTAAATTATGGTGGAAAACAAGTATTTGGTCAATAGCACAAGTTCAACTCAATACTTTGTAACATAACCTTTGTTGGCAATGACAGAGGTCAAACATTTCCTGTAAGTCTTCACCAGGTGTGCACACACTGTAGCAGGTATTTTGGCCCATTCCTCCATGCAGATCTCCTCTAGAGCAGTGATGATTTGGGGTAACACGGACTTTCAACTCCGTCCACAAATTTTCTATCGGACTGAGGTCTGGAGACTGGCTAGGCCATTCCAAGACCTTGAAATGCTTTTTACGGAGCCACTCCTTTGTTGCCTGAGCGGTGTGTTTGGGATCATTGTCATGCTAGAAGACTTAGCCGCGTTCCATCTTCAATGCTCTCACTGATAGAAGGAGGTTTTGGCTTACAATCTCACGATACATGGCCCCGTTCATTCTTCCCATAACACGGATCAGTCACCCTTTCCCCTTTGCAGAAAAACGGCCCCAAAGCATGAATAAATAAATACTAAATACACTAAATACTTTTTTACCCCACTGTATCTGTATTTTGATTGTTTACCTCTGGGTCACGTCATGAAGAGCGTTGCTCATTTGCATCAGGTTCGCGTGAAGCATTCAGACAAATGTCTGATATAGATCATATTTAAAAAGATACTGTGAAAAGCCTCGCCCCAAAAAAATCCAATTGAGCGTTTTGAATTTGGGCCAATTGCCTGCTGTGTGAATGTAGCCATAGTAACATTTTAATTGGTGGTTGGTACATACACCTACCCTCAACAGTATATTTTTAATAGAGAATATACCTAGAACCACAGCATTTCCTTTACACTCCACGCTGCTACGTGGCGCACGTCTTAAACTATGGCACACCTTTGAACTGCTGCTCTGAACCTCCAGGTATAGAACTGCAACTGGCTGGCTCTCTGCTTCTACAGATGGATGATGTTGTTCATTTGACTAGTGTAATCGCTCCCAGCGTGCTACGCTAAACCGTGCTCAGTCTCGCTTGGAGAGGTGGGTTCAATACGCATGTAGTGTGAACGCAAACTGTGCCTGATTACAGAGCACAACATCAGCTGTCTCAGTAAAAATCTTCTTATACACGCAGCACGAGTAGCCAAAAATATCTGCGTTGCATAATCAATAAATCAACAAGGTGTATGAGTGTTGTGTGTCATAGTGCCCAAAATGACAACGTTCAACCCTGAAGTCCATTGTGCTGTGCAAGCATGTCTTTAAAGTAGTATCGTGATAACATAAGGGCTCGGGTCCAGAACGTCTAAGTGCAATGTGAGCACAGGCCAGCAGGGGAATGGGAAGGGGGAACAAGCATGCTCTGGCGTGGTACAAGGCAACCAGACTTAGTGTAAGTATACCCTTAGACACCCCATTTACACTTTTTGTATGTGGATTGTAACCTGCTTAGTTTTGAATCACATGCAGTTACAGTTAATAATCCTATAAGCCTCAATTGAGCCAGATTGGAATCTGATTGCTGTGTAATTTGTAAGTCTACTCACAACACTGGACCACCAAATTCCTGTGTTGTTCAGTTTTATTCACAAAAGATGGTTGCTAAATGAAAGGTCACAATATTATATGATCTCTGTAATTTCCTGAAGCTTAAGAGGACGGTACAAAATTAATGCTTAGAAGATGGTGGCTGTTTTGGTTAATATAGCTGTGACCCTGATTATCAAGCACTATTATTGATTTTTATTACATGAAGTAGTTTTAGACAGCTATTTTTCAAAGTGGTGTTGTTCCAGATCTTTACATTGACAAACTATGTGTCCCCTCTACGATTGTTTGGCCGCCCATGCAGGGATGGATGGCATGGATCACATGTCCTTTGTCAAATGGTTTTATGTGTGGTTTTGGTAGACAGGCAAGTCTTGAGAAAATGGATGCATTTGCACTTGTTTTTGACTACAACGTGTCTCCAACGTCTTCTTGAGGTGGTTTCAGCAATCCAATTTAAATCAGATATCAATACATTTTGGGTATATTAGCACACATTTTTATGTGGCTTATCTCTGTCCATATACAGTCCTGGCACTCAGGAATCATTAAACAACATGATTAAACAACATCTTAAAAGTTTCGAGTTGATCATTATCCATAAAGTGGCGACACAACACCTAATAATCATTGGAATACATAAAGCAATTAAGTGGAATCAGATGTACAGTACTGTGCAAAAGTCTTAGGCCACCATTAGATTGGTTGTTTTAGCAATGCTATAATCATTCATTCATTCATTGTCTTATCCGCTTGATCCTAGTCCGGGTTAAAGGAAAGCCGGCTGCTGATTATACCATTGCTCTTCTACAGTCCGAAGATGTTTGATCAGTAATGGTCTTCTTGGAAGGGCAGCAGCCAATAAATCAGTTTTCTGGGAGGTCACCCCAAATACTGACTTTTGCCTGTACATATTTCCTGCCTTTTCTGTTGGTATTATAATAGATTAATAAAGAGTGAGATAAAGGTAATAAAGAGTGAGAAATAAATATATATACTCACTATACCATTGCTAAAACAACAAATCTAATGGTGGTCCAAGACGTTTGCAGAGTACTGTAGCTCACACTTGGTTAGCATGAATAATAAAGACCCATGGTTTACTATTTTGAAGGCAGACCATAACATTTCCGAAAGTACACTACATTTTCCTCTGCTGAATATTACATACGAAGGGTGCAATAGGTTTTATCCTCAACCTACACCTGTATACCTAAAAGGTATCATTTTGTCCATTTGTGTACTGATCCAATCTTCTGTAAAATAATTTGGATTACTGATTTCTTGATGCAGTGCTGATCTGAGTGATGAGAATTGAGTATTATATTTAGGAATTAATCCATCTTTAATTAAATAGTTTAGGGGAGTATATATATCTGCATACATAAAGACAGCATTAACAGACTGTGGATTTATCTGTTTATTAATGACATTTAATAAGTATTAAGGATCTTATGGTGTGTATGGTTTTAGGTAAACCTTTGGGCACAGATCATATTATAGATTTTGTTGATTTACTAATTGAAAAGTATCCAACAATCTTTGCAGAGAACAAACTTCAACATAATAACTTTTAATGAACCATTAAATTAGATACATTATGAAACTTTAAAGAGACGTATGCACATATTCTGTTCAAGTTTTACTGTATGGTTAAAAGTCTGCATTAAAATGTGACTTGTTTATTCTCTACATAGTTTTAATTTAGAAAATCAAACTTGTTCTTGACTGTACTGTATCTTGTTCATATCTTACTCATTGTTTTACAAAGCAAATATCATTTTATAGTGTGGCTACATGTATGAGTGCATTTCCTATGTTTTGAGATTCACACACATCCTGTCCTTCTTGGTTAAATAATTTTAGAAAAGCTGTTGCAGTACAACAACTGCCCAAGATGTGAAACATAATCAAAGTTCTGACAATCTGGTTTTAGGAACTGGAATCTGAAAATGTAGTTAAGTTTTGTTTTGACTGATTTTTAGTGTGACAGGATAAACCAGTGTCCATATGAAGCTTGTAACAATTGTTAAACAGACTTTGTCAACTGTTTCTTTGCTGTGCTGTTATATCTACATAGCCAGCCTGGCTTTGTGCAGCCTGTTGTAAAATTTCTGTTTGTATTTTTTGTTTTCACAAATATTGCTTAGTGACAAAGTATTAACAGATACTGCACTGTACTCGTATGTAGATTTAGAAGCACAACATACAGCTCAAGAAACTACAATGACATTTAAAGCAACGCATTAAAGGACATCTCCGCTCACATTTTACTCTTCAGGGTCCCTCTACCATTAAAGTATCGGTATCAGTTCTGATGTTTGCTTCAAGCTCTGCAGAGTATATGTGCATGATATAGACAAAAGTTTGTAGACACCAAAAAAAACATGGCTATTAGTATGGAATTTGCATGCCACCCCTCCTTCTTGTAAGAGGGCTTTCCACTACATTTTGGAACATGACTGTGGAACGTGGCTTCTGGTGTCAGACAATAAGTCCTGGCTCACTTTTGGCATTCCAGTGCATTTCCAAGGTGTCTGACAGAGTTGAGGCAGAGGTTCTGTGCAAGCCAGCCATGTTTTCAATCAACTACAAGTTAAAAAACAGCAGGACAGAAAGTTGATGAACTGACTTGTTGGAAGTGGAAACCTATAAATGTGTCATTGAGAGTTACTGGAGTATTCAGTACAACCCATTCTACTGCCACTGTTTGTCTATGGAGAATCCAGAACTCCAGATGTATATTATGAATGTGTTACAAGTGAGTGCTGCTGAAATAGCAGGGCTCAATAATTAGAGGAGGTGTCCACAAACCTTTGTCAATATAGAGTATGATTTTCAGATCATACACATTTACAGATGTCATTGCCATTAGCTAGTTCACGTTTATAATGGTTACAACAGAAATGCTCCCAGCTTGACATAAAATTATATGAGTGCTCTTGAAAATTTAGTGTGGCCAGCGTTGTTGGGGCAACCTTCCCCTTGTATTACACAGGTTTCCCAGGAGCTGTGAGTGGGTGTGTGGAGGGCTGGGGGTGTTTTCAATTTTCATATTAATACATAACCTGAATAATTCATATCGTGCAGTTGTTTATGAGGGGAAATGTGTGGGCATCCTTCCGTGCCCTTTTTTGTTGTCTAATGGTATTTTTGTTGGGTTGCTAAAGATGAGAAATGTCAAAGAAAACAAAAAATGATTGTCTCCAACTAGAACATTATAGGTCAGTAGTTAAAATATTTAAAATGTTTTACATTAACCTTTATTTCGTCTTTTGTTAGAGCTGCATGAAACCATGCATGTTAGGTGTATTTCATATGGACGATTGTTTCTCAGTGCATAAAATTCTGGACTACCAGTTAGAAGGTTGTCAGTTTTAATCCTAGCCCTGCCAAGCAAGTTGGGGCTGTTGGTAAAGATTTGTAACCTGTCATCCAGACAAGTCTCTCAGAATAAGGGCTAATGCACAAAAACATAACCAAGTTGAGCTATCAAATTATAGATTTTTGGATTTACTAATTGAAAAGTATCTAACAACCTTTGCAGGGAACAAATACCGGTAAATACAGCAACTTTTAATGAACCATTAAATCCATAATACATGTGAGTATTCCATAAGACTTTGTTGTACCTCTCTCACCTTATCAAAAGTCATGTGGAGCAATGATTACATAAATTTTATTTTGTTTTTCTGTATGTTGTAAGGACTATTTGATTATGTATGTGTGCATATGTATGTATGTGTGTGTATGTATATATGTGTATATGTGTATATATATATACATATATATATATATATATATGTGTGTGTGTGTGTGTGTGTGCGTGCGTGCGTGCGTGCGTGTGTGTGTGTGTATATATATATGTGTATATATATATATATATATATATATATATATATATATATATATATATATATATATGTGTGTGTGTGTATATATATATATATATATATATATGTATATATGTATATATGTATATTTCCCTCTATAGCTTTTCACCAACTTTTCTCAACCAACTCTTCACTGGGAAATGACTTTGCAGGCCAGACAGTGTTCGAATTTCAACAGCTTTCTTTGTCAGGCATCATATTTCCCATTTCAAATGTTTCCCTCTGTGTTATGTACACATTTTTTGCACCAGAGACCAGGGTTTGAGTCCGAGCCCAGCCTCTGCCTATTTGAAAGTTTCCTCATGTCTGTATTCCAAAGATGCTATGCATATATGTGTCTACAAAATTGTCCCAGTGTGAGTGAATGAGGTAGTGTGTGCTTTGCTTGAGCATATTTAACCCCCTATGGGCTGGACCCTGGATAGACTCTCCCAAGTTGGTTCTCATCTCATCTTGTGTCCTTTAATTGGATTAAGCAGGTATGCAAATTGAGTGGTCCAATTATATTGGTAGCAAAAACCAGGGAAGAAACAGCTTAATATGCCATGTAGGACATGGTCAAAATGTCTTTGGCAATTCCAGCATCACTGAGACATTTGATCTAATTGACTTGCAAGGCATCTGGCTACCTCCACAAGCCTGGCATCAATGAGGCAGTGTCATGTGACCTTTCGAGGCAATGCTCTATTCAATACTATGACTCATGTTCGAGCTGCAGATAAATATCTGTTTAAATGTGTTAGCGATGTGACGTCACATGGGCAGGGTGTTTTGTGAGACACCAGTTGCTTTTTAAGGATATTTGCAGACAATGCTATGAAGATTCAATTAGTACAAAGTTTGCTCTGTTTATTAATCCGTTACTGGTTGAAGTCAAACATTATTGAAGGCCATTTTGTAGAATGGATTTGAGCTGGTTGAAAAGCCTTTACTGACTGCAGAGATTAAATGACTTAAGTATGGATCAACCAAAATGAGAATGTGGAATAGCTTAAGGATGAAATATGAAGCCCCTCCAATACAAGTCCAACCTCACCTTATGGATTACATTAAGTAAAGGAATATGAATCTCTTGATTAAAACAGTGAAGTATGGTTTGAAGAAGCGTGCTCTTGTGTGGGGGAAGCCCTCATATCTGATAGTTCAGTAATGGGATTGCCTTAAATTCAGTCAGACCTGTTAAGTACATACCGAATTATTCATTTTAAATATTTGTGTTAATATGTTAAAGGTTGGCAAATACAACCCCAAAAATCAGAAAAAGTTGGGACAGTATGGAAAATAATAAAAAACAAAAAACTTTTGTCATTGCAGATAGTATGAACCCAAGATATTTCATGTTTTGTGTGGTCAACTTCATTTCATTTGTTAATAAACATCTATTCCTGCATTTTAGGCCTGCAATACATTCCAAAAAAGTTTAGAAGGGGGAATTTAGAGCTAGTAATACATTTTACTAAATAATGATGTCATCTCAAACAGGTGATGTGCTGCATTCACTTCACTGGCTCCCTGTAGCTGCCCGCATCAGATTCAAAATCCTGATGCTCGCCTACAAAGCCAGAAATGGAAGAGCACCATCTTACCGAAAGGCTCTAATCAAACCACGCTCTGTACCTCGTACCCTCCGAGACATGAGCTTGGCTCGACTGGATCCTCCACGTAAGATTAAATGGCACCCAGGTGGTGGAATGAACTTCCATTGGATGTACTAACATGAGGTTTTGTTTACTAGGAAGAAAACAAAGCACTTGTGTAAGTCTTTCTGGATAAGGGCGTCTGCTAAATGCTGTAAATGTCAACAGGCGATTGTAATTATGATTTGGTACAAAAGCAGCATCCAATAAAGGCTGAGTCTTTGATAAGCAAAGATGACCAGAAGTTCTCCAGTTTGTCAACAAATGCAAGAGAAAATTATTGAAAAGTTTAAAAACAGTGTACATCAAAAAAAAAGTTTGGAAGGACTTTGCATAGTTTTCCCTCTACAGTGCATAATATCATTACACCATTCAAGGAATCAAGAGGAATTTCTGTGCGTAAAGGCCAAGGGTGTAAGCTTAAGCTTAACACCCGTGATCTTCGATCCCTCAGACGCCACTGCATTAGGAACCGCCATTCAAGAATAGCTTAAAACAATATCTTTGTCAAGCCCTGTAATACGGAGCTACATTCACAAATGCCACTTAAAACTTTACTGTGCAAAAAAGAAGCCTGATGTCCAGAAGCGGCATTGAGTTCTTTGTGCTTGGGGACGTCTAGGATGGACCAGCACATAGTGGAAATGTGTATTGTGGTCAGATCAATCAGTATTCCAGATGTTTTATGGAAAAAATGGACTTTGTGTGCTTCAGACTGTTATCAGCAACAAGTCCAAAAGCCAGGCTCTGTCAAGGTATGGGGTTGAGTCAGTGTCTTTGGTAAAGGTCATTTACACTTCTGTGATGGCAGCATTAATGCAGAAAAGTACATTGCGATTTTAGAGCAACATATGCTGCCTTCAAGATGCCATCTTTTCCAGGGACGTCCATGCATTTTTCAACAAGACATTGCAAAACCACATGCTGCACACATTACAAAGGCATGGCTGTGGAAGAACAGGGTACAGGTACTGGAAAGGCCTGTACCCGATAGAGAATGTGTGGAGAATTTTGAAACGAAAAATGCAACAACGACGAACCCGTACTGTTGTACATCTTAAGACGAGTTTGCAGGAAGAATGGGACAAAAGAACACCAAAATGCCAAAACCTCTAAGTGTGGTGAAAAGGAATGACAAAATTACAAAGTGGTAAATGCTTTACCATCCCAACTTTTTGGAATGTGTTGCAAGCCTGACATGAAATGAAGTTGATTAGATAAAACAAGAAATATCTTGGGTTTGTACTGTCTCAAATGAAATAACAAAATAATTGAAAGAAACACTGTGTTATTTTTTAATATGCATTTTCCTTACTGTCCCAAGTTTTTCTGATTTGGGGTTGCACATTTGATGAACCATGACTCTTTCAAATAGTCTGTTACCATGCTGCCATGCTAAAATAAATGCATCATCAACTGTTAGTGTCGGCTGTATGCATAATGGCAGGGGTGTCATCAGACCCACTTTAAAATGTTGCTGTACCTCACTTAAATCACTAAAATTAAAGTCAATTTTATGCTGAGCAGAACTACAGGACACGCAACACAAATTCACTACAGGCACTATAGTTCCCATTATGCCCCAACATCTTTCCAAGAGCTTCAGTGGCTATTTTTTTCAAATGGATAAATGAACATCCTCAAATACTTGCTGTAGGCAAGGTAATGATAGCGCAAAATGTTTTGGTTAGCCACTTATAACCTACCAACAGTACATATTAGATCACAAAGAAAAGGCATTCATTAACTTAGCAAAGGCATCAGTTATGTTGGTGTAAAGAAAATTAATGCAATTAATAAAAAATCTTTAGTCTTAATTTATTCTTCATTTCTCATCCATCAGAGTAACTCCCACTTTAGTGTTAAACCACTTCATTTATTTAATGTTTAACAGGTTTATTTCTTATGCACAGTCATGCCCCTACGACTGATTGGCAAGCAGATGGGTACAGCTGTGGCCCTCTCAATTCTGTGTGCCCCAGTATGACAAGTAGTCTAGAAACGCCTGTTTGATGAAGAAAAATTTCAACTTCATGCACAACTAAATACATGTGTATTTCATGCCATCCAGACAGATGTGCTTACACTTAAACTCTTAATCAAGTTATATCTCTATAGTAGGCCTACGGAAGAAGTATAGTTGAAAAATGTTATGTTATGTAGTAGTATAAATCAAGGGTGCTCCGATGGCACAGCAGTCTAATATTTGTTCAGGTACTGGCAAAGCCATACAACCAGGCTGGGCATCACATCCAGACACAATTTGCGATGTCTGAGAGAGGAGGGCCTGTGTCTGTTGTGGGATTGTCCCCGGTGCTGCAACAGCAGCCTCTGCTCAGCGCTGTGATGGCCTGGAGTGGTGTCCATCTGAAACCCTGACCGGGAAAACTGGGGTTAAAACGTATACAGTATATTGATTAGCCATAACATTAAAGCCACCTGTGTAGTTCCCCCTCATGCCTCTACAGCTCTGACCTGTCAAGGCATGGATGTCCTATGTTATCTGGCACCAAGACATTAGCAGCCGATCATTTAAGTTGCAAGTTGCAGCCTCCGTGGGTAAGACTTGCTTGTCCAGCACATCCCACATATACTTGATCTGATTGAGATCTGGGGAATTTGGAGGCCAAGTCAACACCTTGAACCCATGTTCCTCAAACCATTCTTTACATTGTGGCAGTTTGCATTGTCCTGCCAAGAAAGGTCACAGCCATTAGGGAATACCGTTTACATGAAGGGGTGTATTTTGTCTGCAACACTGTTTAGGTTGGTGGTACGTGTCAAAGTAATGAATACCAAGTAGTGAATGCCAGGACCTAAGGTTTCCCAGCAGAATATTCCCCAGAGCATCAAACTGTCCGTGTTGTTCAAGTTGCCCTTCAGTAATTATAATATTATAAGCATAAAATATACTGTACATGGTCAACCAGCAACAAAACTTACTTTATTTACTTCCCACTATATTCTTTATAATGGTAGTGAGACATTACTTTAGATCATATTCACACAACTGAAATTCAGCCACAGGGAAACCATAACCAACAAAATGAAACGTAGCAGAGTATTAGTAAAATAAAAAGTATTTATTTAGTTATTTTACTTCTGAGTAAGAAATATGCCTACATTTTTTTACAAGAGTTACTTTAGTAAATGTAATGCATTACTAGCCACCTCAGAAACATTTCCCTGACCCTGGTTTAATTCCTACCTCTACTTACTGTCTATTTGGAGTTATTCATGTTCTCCCAATGTATTTATGATTTCCTCTGGGTATTCTGATTTCTTTCCATCCTCCAAGAACATACCAGTAATCAGATTGACTGCTCTTAATTGCCACTGAGTATACATGAGTGGATGCGAATGGTGCTTGTTTTTGTCATCAGGACAGAATGTTACTCAAAATGAATGTACTCAGTGAAAGTATCAGAACACGCATTGTCGTTACCATATAATTAGAGCTATTATATATAATATTCACTCACCGGCCACTTGTTTGGTACATATGTTCAAGTACTTAGCTTTTCTAATCAGCCAGTCACATGGTAGCAACTCGATGCATTTAGGTATGTAGATATGGTCAAGATGGCCTGCTGAAGTTCAAACCATCATCAGAACAGGGAAGAAAGGTGTTTTAAGTGACTGTGAATGTGGCATTGTTGTTGGAGCTACACAGGCTAGTTTGAGTATTTCAGAAACTGCTGATCTACTGAGATTTTCATGCACAGCCATCTCTAGGGTTTACAGAGAATGGTCAGAAAAAGAGAAAATATCCAGTGATATCCAGACAATATCTCTGGGCAAAAATACCTTAATGATGCCAGAGGGCAAAGGTGGTTAGGCTGGGGATAGGGATAAGGTGGGACTGGTTTGAGCTGGTAGAAAGGCAAAAGTTACTCAAATAACCACTCGTTACAACTGAGGTATGCAGAAGAGCATCTCTGAACGCACAACACATTGAAACTTGAAGCAGTCCACACCGAGTGCCACTCCTGTCTGCCAACAACAGGCAACTGTCTCGATTTCTGCTGTGACATTCGCATGGTAGGGTCAGAATATGGAGTAGACAACATGAAAGCATGGATCCTTCCTTCCTTGCTTCAATGGTTCATGCTGCTGGTGGTGGTGTAATGGTGTAGTGGACCTTTGCTTTGCACACTTTGAACCCCTTAATACAAGTCTACCGTAGTATTGTTGCTGATGTTCATCTCGTGAATCTATGCCACGAAGAAAAGAAAAAGAAAAACAAATTGGCCATTCCAAAACATTAATTTTATTCTTCTTTAACCATTCTTTGGTAGAACGGCTTGTGTGCTTAGGGTCGTTGTCTTGCTGCATGACCCACCTTCTCTTGAGATTCAGTTCATGGACAGATGTCCTGATATTTTCCTTTAGAATTCTCTGATATAATTCAGAAGTCATTGTTCCATCAATGATGGCAAGCGGTCCTGGCCCAGATGCAACAAAACAGACACAAACCATGATACTACCACCACCATGTTTCACAGATGGGATAAGGTTCTTATTCTGGAATGCAGTGTTTTAATTTCTCCAAACGTAACACTTTTCTTTTAAACCAAAAGTCCTATTTTGGTCTCATCCGTCCACAAAACATTATTCCAATAGCCTTCTGGCTTGTCCACGTGATCTTTAGCAAACTGCAAACCAGCAGCAATGTTCTTTTCGGAGAGCAGTGGCTTTCTCCTTGCAACCCTGATATGCACACCATTGTTGTTCAGGGTTTTTCTGATGATGGACATTAACATTAGCCAATGTGAGAGAGGCCTTCAGTTGCTTAGAAGTTACCCTGTGGTCCATTGTAACCTCGCCAACTATTACACAACTTGCTCTTGAAGTGATTTTTGTTGGTCGACCACTCCTGGGGAGGGTAACAATGGTCTTGAATTTCCTCCATTTGTACACAATCTGTCTGACTGTGGATTGGTGGAGTCCAAACTTTTTAGAGATGGTTTTGTAACCTTTTACAGCCTGCTGAGCTGATGAGCATGAGCATCAAAATCTCCTTTGTTCATGCCATGATACACTTCCACAAAAGTGTTGTGAAGAGCAGACTTTGATAGATCCTTGTTCTTTAAATAAAACAGGGTGTCCACTCACATCTGATTGTCATCCAATTGATTAAAAACACATGACTCTTATTTCAACTTCAAATTGACTGCTAATCCAAGAGGTTCACATACTTTTGCCACTCACTAACAAGAAATATTGGATCATTTTCCTCCATTAATAAGTGACCAAGTATGCCTCATTTGTTTAACTGGATTCTCTTCATCTACTTTTAGGAGTGTGTGTGTGTGTGTGTGTGTGTGTGTGTGTGTGTGTGTGTGTGTGTGTGTGTGTGTGTGTTGAACCTCCTTTGGCCTGACATGTTCTATAGATGCTCTATCAGATTACGATATGGAGTCTGTGAAGGCCAGGGAAAGCTCATTGTTGTCACGCCGGCGGCGAATTCCTCGCCGCACCGCCAGAGAGCGCCGTCGCCCGAGTACTAAGCCGCCATGGCTTCCGGGAGACGGCCATCTTTAAAAGGGCGCGCGTTTCAAACGCTCATTGCGAGGTCTCGTCTCTTGTTCGGCGATTCTAAGCGACTTGGTAACGGTTTGTGCTCATTTCTGTCTCTCTACGTTTTTGACCCTGTTTTTTCTGTCCCTCTGACTACGATTTTGCCTATCCCTTTTGATACCACGTTTTTGTGTTTTTTGGATTTGCTGGCTTATGACCTTGGACTGTGTTACTACTTCGAATCTTGCCTAACGTCTTAATAAACCTGCATTTGATTCTATACCCTGGAGTGTCTGAGTCGTTACAGAAGACCTCGCCGGAAGAAAATGGAATCAGCGGGTTTGGAGAACCGCATCTCGCGACAAGAGGAGAAATTAGAGGAAATCGCCAAGCTCATGCATGAGCTCCTCCTTCGTTCAGCTCCACCACTTCCAGTTCAAGCGGCTTCCACTTCACTTCCCTCCAACCCTGCATCACGAAGGGAGTCTTCATCACTGCAAGTGGCACTCCCAGAGAGGTATGATGGTACGCTAGACACTTGCAAGGAGTTTCTCATGCAATGTAGCATTTATATCGACCATCATCCCGAACAATTCCATGTCGACACTGACAAAATTCATTTTGTGATCTCACTGTTGACGGGCAAAGCTAAACAGTGGGCCACTGCATTGTGGACTCAGGGCAGCGAAGTCCTACAGTCTGAGCAGCAATTCTACGCCCTGTTTAAGGAAGTGTTTGATCACCCCATGGCAGGGAGAGAAGTGGGGTCTGTGCTGGGCACATTAAGACAGGGCACACGCAGAGCTGCTGAATACGCTCTAGAGTTCCGTACCATTGCCGCAGGAAGTGGCTGGAACGAACCAGCCCTACAGGCCATGTTTAAACAGGGTTTAAGGTCGGAACTAAGAACTGAAATGGTGGTGAAAGGGGCTTCTTTGGGGTTGGACGCCTACATTCGCCACACCATAGAACTGGATAACCTGATCTGGGAGAGAGGGGCAGATCGGCAGGAGCACTCGAGAGGTCTGGTAACTAGGACCAAGGATTCCGAGCCCGAACCTATGGAGGTAGGTCGAGCCCGTCTCACCTCCCAGGAAAGGCGTAGGAGACTGCAGCTTCGTCTTTGTCTGTATTGCGGCGAAGCAGGTCACCAACGCGCCTCCTGCCCCCGCCTGAGCGATGCAGCGGGATCAGTAGAGGTGAGTGATATCGCACTGCCTGAAGTTACTAATGACTGTCTGCACGTAAGGGTTCAACTGCTCTGGGATTCTGGTTCTGTGTTCCTCTCAGCCCTCATAGACTCGGGTGCCGCGGGGAATTTTATCAACCAGCAGATCGTCAAGAAACACCAAATCCCAGCACATGAAACTGCTAACCCTCTCAATCTCAGAACAGTGGATGGACGTCTCATTGGAAAGAGGTCGGTAACACAACAGACACCGGAGGTCACATTACGTACCGGCCTCCTCCATGAGGAGACCATTGCTTTCTATGTTATACCAGCGCCCCGGCACGATATAATCCTAGGGCATCCATGGTTGGTAAAGCACCAACCTAGTATTGACTGGCAACAAGGTGAAATTACCCAGTGGGGGAAGTCTTGTTTTAACTCATGTTTGACTTTGCCAATCCGAGCCACCGCCGTGGAAAGCCCGAAGCCCACCGAGAGCAAGGATGTTCCACAGTGCTATGCGGATCTGGCGGAGGTATTCTCCCAGCAGAAGGCCAGCGAATTGCCGCCTCATCGCCCAGGGGATTGCGCGATCGAACTTCTGCAAGGTACTACTCCTCCTCATAATCGGATATACCCACTATCTCGGGTCGAAACCATGGCGTTGGAGGCCTACGTTGAAGAGGCGCTCCACCTTGGATATATTCGCCCATCAACGACTCCGGCAGCAGCCAGCTTCTTTTTTATTGAGAAAAAAGATGGAGGGTTACGCCCATGTATTGACTACCGTGGTTTGAATGCACTAACTGTCAAATACAAGTATCCTCTTCCCCTAGTCCCCGCTGCTCTGGAACAACTACGAGGAGCTACTGTCTTCACGAAGCTGGACCTGCGCAGCGCATACAATCTCATCAGAATCCGGGAAGGCGATGAATGGAAGACAGCGTTCCTCACTACTCGCGGACACTATGAGTACCTGGTTATGCCATATGGTCTCGTTAACGCACCATCAGTGTTTCAGTCTTTTGTTAACGATGTGTTGAGAGACATGATAGATCACTGGGTCATCGTCTACATTGATGACATTTTGATATATTCACCCAACCTGACACAACACATAAAGCATGTGCGTTTGGTCTTGAAATGTTTATTAGAACATCGCTTGTATGTCAAAGCAGAGAAATGTGAATTTCATGTGCCTAAGGTCGGGTTTTTGGGGTATGTAATAGACCAACAGGGGGTACACATGGACAAGGAGAAGGTCGAAGCCGTAGTGTCTTGGCCACAGCCCCGTAGTGTAAAGGAGTTGCAAAAGTTCCTGGGGTTTGCAAATTTTTATCGGAGATTCATCCGGAACTTCAGTAAGGTAGCTTCTCCTCTCACCTCTCTGTTGAAAGGGCAGAGTAAGACGTTGTATTGGACACCCGAGGCGGATGTGGCGTTCAGAGCCTTGAAAGACAGGTTCACTACTGCTCCGGTCCTGACACACCCAAACCCTGACTTGCCATTTGTTTTAGAGGTGGACGCGTCCTCGACAGGGGTAGGTGCAGTATTATCCCAAAGAGTCGGTACCCCAACTAAGTTACACCCTTGCGCCTTTTTCTCTCGCAAACTGAGCCCCGCGGAGAGGAATTATGATGTGGGAAATCGAGAGTTGCTGGCCATGAAGTTGGCTATTACGGAGTGGCGACATTGGCTTGAGGGAGCCCAGTTCCCTTTCCTGGTCCTGACGGACCATAAGAACCTTGAGTACATCCGTTCGGCTCAGCGGCTTAACCCTCGGCAGGCTAGATGGGCGCTGTTTTTCGGTCGGTTTAATTTTACTGTGTCTTATCGCGCAGGTTCCCAGAACCAGAAGGCGGACGCCCTATCGCGAATCTGGGAGGCCGAAGCCGAACGACGTGTCCCCACAGCCATCCTGGCACCTGAACGCGTTGTAGGTCCGGTTCAGTGGGAGATTATCGACCAGATACGGCAGGGTCAAGCTGCGGAGGCACCACCGGAGGGTTGCCCTCCTGAGTGTGAGTTCGTTCCCTCAGGACTACGCAGACAATTGATAGAGGCCATACATTGTAATCCCAGTTCGGGGCATCCCGGTATACGCAGAACAGAGGAGTTAGTGCGTAATAGGTTCTGGTGGGAGGGTTTGACGAAGGACGTAGCGGATTTTGTTGGAGCTTGTATTGATTGCGCCTGCTCGAAAACGCCTCGGCAATTGCCTGCAGGCTTGTTGGTTCCGCTGCCGGTCCCAAACCGCCCCTGGTCCCATATCGGGATAGACTTTATCACAGACTTACCTCGATCCCAGGGGAAAACCACTATACTGGTGGTAGTTGACAGATTTTCAAAAGCCTGTCATTTGATCGCGTTAGAGAAACTGCCCACTGCTCTTGAGACCGCGGAATATCTCTTTCATTTTGTCTTTCGGTACTATGGTCTACCTGAGGACATCGTGAGTGATCGTGGTCCGCAGTTTACCTCACAAGTCTGGAGGGAATTCTGCCGGGTGCTCGACATCAGTATGAGCTTGACCTCTGGGTACCATCCACAATCCAACGGCCAGACAGAACGTCTAAACCAAGAGATAGGTAGGTTCTTGCGTACATACTGCTCTCGGCACCAACATGACTGGGCTCGATACTTACCATGGGTGGAGTATGCCCAGAACTCCTTACGTCACTCCTCTACAAACCTCACTCCGTTTCAGTGTGTATTAGGGTATCAGCCTCCCTTGTTTCCTTGGTCTGTTTCACCGTCGCAAGTTCCCGCAGTCGACGAGTGGTTTAAACGTAGTGAGCAGACTTGGGAGGAGGCGCATGTACGGTTGCAGCGAGCAGTGCAGGCGCAACGGATCAAGGCAAACCGGCGTCGACGCCCGGGTGCAGAGTATCGTCCAGGACAGCTGGTCTGGCTGTCCACCCGTGACCTTAAGTTGCGCCTTCCTAGTAAAAAGCTGAGTCCTAAGTATATTGGCCCGTTTAAGGTCATTAAACAGGTCAATCCGGTATCGTACAGATTGTTGTTGCCCTCGTCGTACCATATTGCCCCTACGTTTCATGTATCCTTACTGAAGCCTGTCTCCTCCTCTCCTCAGGCCCCGCCGGGAATGACAGAACCTCCTCCGCCTCTAGACGTGGATGGTCTCCCGACCTATAGTGTCCACGAACTTCTTGATTTTAGACGCAGGGCAGGAGGGCTAGAATATTTGGTGGATTGGGAAGGCTATGGTCCCGAGGAAAGGTCGTGGGTTCCCGCTCGGGACATTTTGGATCATTCGCTTATTGACGACTTCCACTTACAGCACCCAACTCGTCCCGCTCCTCGGCCGCGTGGGCGCCCCCGTAAGAGGGGGTCTCGGATGGCTGGAGCCACCCGTCAGGGGAGGGGTTCTGTCACGCCGGCGGCGAATTCCTCGCCGCACCGCCAGAGAGCGCCGTCGCCCGAGTACTAAGCCGCCATGGCTTCCGGGAGACGGCCATCTTTAAAAGGGCGCGCGTTTCAAACGCTCATTGCGAGGTCTCGTTTCTTGTTCGGCGATTCCAAGCGACTTAGTAACGGTTTGTGCTTTATTCTGTCTCTCTACGTTTTTACCCCTGTTTTCTGTCCCTCTGACTACGATTTTGCCTATCCCTTTTGATACCACGTTTGTGTATTTTTGGATTGCCTGGCTTATGACCCTGGACTGTGTTACCACTTCGAATCTTGCCTAACGTCTTAATAAACCTGCATTTGATTCTATACTCTGGAGTGTCTGAGTCGTTACAATTGTCATATTCTGAAACCAATCCAGGACTTTTCGACACTTGTGGCATGGTGCATTGCCTGCTGAAAGTATTCTTCTGCCATGAAAAGAAGAACTTTGTCTGCCATAATGCTTAGGTAAGTCTTACTCTCCAATCATCCATCCACAGGAATCAGAGGACATAGGATGTGCCAAGAATACATTCCATACACCATTACTCCATCTCCACCTGACAGGAAGGGTCATCGATTCATGCCGTTTGCGCCAAATTCTGATCCAGCATGGTGCAATAGAAATCTCGATTCATCTGAACAGGCGATGCTTATTTACTGCTCAGTGATCCAGTTTTTGTGCTCTTTTCCCCACTGAAGTCATTTGCGTTTCCCTTAGACAGCAATGGCACTCCAACTGGCCATCTATTTGGCTGCAATTTGCTTGACTGTGCACTACCTGTTTGTCAGAAAGAATCTTGACGTCCTTCTCAGACACTTTCGCCGATTAGTTGTTTACTTTTTCCACAGGATTTTTTTTTTTCCATTGGATGTTTTTTTTTCCTCAATCACACCATTCTTAGTACACTCTGGAGATTTGTGCACTACAAGGTTGGCAGTTTTTGAAATTCTGACCCGGGCTAGTCTAGCACCAATGACCATGGCACATTTGAAGTTGCTCAGATAAGTTACTCTGTTGTCTGGTAACATGAAGCACAGAAGGGTTAGATTCTAGTCTTGAGTGGTCTCGATTACTAAAACCCTATACAATAAGTCCTAGATTCAACCAGGTTCGTTCTGAGAGTGGGCTCACATGTCTAAAAGTTTGCAAGTCCAACATGGTTATCCAAAGCATCCAGCTCATCAGCCTCCAACACCTTATCTTGCTTACAGCTAGCCTATGTCTATCTAACCTATGTACAGTGGGGCAAAAAAGTATTTAGTCAGCCACTGATTTTGCAAGTTCTCTTACTTCGAAAGATGAGAGAGGTCTGTCATTTTCATCATAGGTACACTTCAACTATGAGAGACAAAATTAGAAAAAAAAATCCAGGAAATCACATTGTAGAATTTTTTTAAGAATTTAATTTTAAATTATGGTGGAAAATATAACTAAAGTATTTGGTCAATAGCAAAAATTCAACTAAATACTTTCTAACATAACATATGTTGGCAATGACAGAGGTCAAATGTTTCCTGTAATTCTTCACCAGGTTGGCACATTTTGGCCCATTCCTCCATGCAGATCTCCTCTAGAGCAGTGATGTTTAGGGGCTGTCGCTGAGCAACAAGGACGTTCAACTCCTTCCACATATTTTCTATGGGGTTGAGGACTGGAGACTGGCTAGGCCACTCCAGGACCTTGAAATGCTTTTTACGGAGCCACTCCTTCATTGTCCGAGCAGTGTGTTAGGGATCATTGTCATGCTGGAAGACATGTTCCATTTTCAATGCTCTCACTGATGGAAGGAGGTTTTGGCTAAAAATCTCACAATACATGACCCCGTTCATTCTTCCCTTATCACGGATCAGTCGTCCTGTCCCCTTTGCAGAAAAACAGCCCCAAAGCATGATGTTTCCACCCCCATGCTTCACAGTAGGTATGGTGTTCTTGGGATGCAACTCAACATTCTTCTTCCTCCAGTTGAGTTTTTACCAAAAAGTTCTATTTTGGTTTCATCTGACCACATGATCTTCTCCCAATCCTTTTCTGGATCATGCATATGCTCTCTGGCAAACTTCAGACGGGCCTAGACATGTACTGGCTTAAGGAGGGGGACACGCCTGGCACTGCAGGATCTGAGTCCCTCTCGGCGTAGTGTTTTACTGATGGTAGCCTTTGTTACATATGGTCCCAGCTCTCTGCAGGTCATTCATCAGGTCCCTCCATGTAGTTCTGGGATTTTTGCTCACCGTTCTCATGATTACTTTGACCTCACGGGATGAGATCTTCCGTGGAGCCCCAGATTGAGGGAGATTATCAATGGTCTTGTATGTCTTCCATTTCCTTACAGTTGCTCCCACAGTTGATTTATTCACACCAACCTGGTGCAGGTCTACAATTTTCTTCCTGGTGTCCTTTGACAGCTCTTTGGTCTTGGCCATGGTTGAGTTTGGAGTCTGACTGTTTGAGGCTGTGGACAGGTGTCTTTTATACAGATAACGAGGTCAAACAGGTGCCATTAATACAGGTAAGAAGTGGAGGACAGAAGAACGTCTTAAAGAAGAAGTTGCAGATTTCTGACAGCCAGAAATTTGCTTGTTTGTGGATGACCAAATACTTATTTTCCACCATGATTTACAATTAAATTTTTTAAAAGTTCTACAATGTGATTTCCTGGATTTATTTTTCTCATTTTGTCTCTCATAGTTGAAGTGTACCTATGATGTAAATGACAGACCTCTCTCATCTTTCGAAGTAGGAGAACTTGCACAATCAGTGGCTGACTAAATACTTTTTTGCCCCACTGTATGAAGAATTCCTACAGCTATTTGTACATTATGAAATAAAAGCAAAAAAAAAAATGTTAATTCTAATTAAATAAAATTCTTAAGTCAAACAGTTACTTAAGTCATAGAGTTAATTTTTTTCTTCAACTTTCAACTAACAACTACTATTGCATTTCTTTTTGGGCTTTTAATTCTTCTGTTGAACTCATCATGTCAAATAATCATGTGAAAAAATTAGGACACATTTTAAACCACCTAATTTCTGAAAATGAATATGAATATGAATGAAGTTTGATGATGAAGTTTGATGTCATGGTGGTCGCGCCACTGATTTTTGTCCTTGCATATCACTGTTCTCTTTTTATGAGTTCAATCCTTGAACCCAAAACAGCACTGTTTTCAGAATAGCTGTTGCCATATTACGAGCTTCTTTGTACTTTTGTCTCTGCTGGTTTCCCACATTCTGATAGGTTGAAAGTTTTGCGTGCGTTGAAATGGAAATTACCCACCAAGTTTAAGAAAAAAAAAAATCTAAAAAATGCCTAACTACACAATATCTAAAAATGCAAATATTTTATAAAAAATGTAATATAAAAAGTAATGTCCCAAGTTAAAGCCAAGTCGAATCTGTAGAGGCCTTTTCACACCAAGTCCGATTTTTACGAATGAAAAAACACACGTCAAGTTTTGAAAAAGACCACACGTATCGTAATGACTTTCTTCACACCGAGTCTGAAGCTGATGGACTTGTGCTTAAAGTTTTTAATTGGAGCCTGTTCTAATTTTTACATTGTTTGGATGCGTTAAAATCAGGCTCAGTTGTCAGACAAAACAGCTCATCCTGCTAACAACAGAGCACAAGAGCTTATAGGACGAGCAACAGGCTGAATATAAAAACATGGATATTAAAGAAAATATCTGACAGAATATAACTGAAAGGCTGGGGAATGATGGTGAAAACCTCACAGTGACTGTGTGGAACCGTTGTCTTGTTTATCTAAGTGCATTCTAGTCTGTTCATGCCCACAAAAACACAAACTATAGCTTCCTGCACTAATCTTCTCTTGTGTCTTTGGTTTTTTTAAGTTGATGATGTGAGAAAGACACGGCAAAAATCTCTGTAACACATTAATAGAAGGGAGTTCAAAGAATTAAAGAAGTGGACAGAAAGTTTTCCTAGTGTTTAGACAAAAAACGTAACACATTTGGTGTGACGGTCCCAGTACATCAAAAATCGCATCCATTTTTTAGTGCGAAAAAATGGTACTCGGTGTGAATAGGCCTTTAGTCTCAAGTCTTTATATTTGTGACTGCAGTCCGACTCCTCATACACGTGACTCCTCCAACTTTACTTAATACCAGACATCCTGGTTGTAAATTGGCACAATATTTCCACAAAAAGGAAATATGTCCTGTAGACAGTCCAGATTGCTGAAGGACCCAACAGTGGCAGCTTGGCAGAGGTGGCATTTGAACCCTGGACCTTAACCGCTAGGCTGCCACAGATCCCGATAGATTCCGCCGAGTAAACAACAATCTTGTGCTCGCCTCCACCAAGTGCCAGAGATGTAAACTAACCTACTGTGCTTCTGTTCGACTTGAAAGTCTGCCACAATGTTTAATTTGCACTTATTTAAATCATTTTAATTTATTGCAAAAATGCATGTTCACATATTTGGAAGTTCATTAGTTGAAGATTCTCATCTAGGGGATTTACTATAGCCTATACTACCTAACCTTTTCTGTGTTTGGTGTTTATGACCTCACAGTGCGCTGCTGAACGTTGTGACGGGGTGATGCCGCCAAACTCGTGTTCCACCGAGTACCGAGGTTAATTGTATCTCAGCGTAATACGCCGCCTGTTGGAAATCAGGCGAGGTATGCTAATGAACAGTCAGCCCGAGGCTTCCACCCGCGCAGATTCCCTGCACCCCCACTCCGCTCTCACATGGTACGTGCCAGCTCTGGCTCACACGGGGCCGCTGTGTAGTCGCTCGTCCGCGTTCCTGTGCGCTTCTCCCGATCTCTGCTGATACACACGCGGATATCACAGCTAGTCCTGGACCTCACGCTTTCTGCGCTTCTGTTAAAGCATTTTCTTATTTCGTAAACGTTAGAGTTCTACGCTTCCACATCTGCTGCGGGTCCGCACTGAGATCTCTGTCCATCCCTCCGGACTGTCCTCCGTAACGATGCCGCTGCGCGCTGGACCTTTCGCCTGCTGTTAAAAATTCTCTCATGGGAGACTCTTGTACACCCGACACAGACTGCGCTTCATCCTGATCTTCTCTGCTGGACACGGATTTACCTTCAGCATGGTGAGCCACCCATTTTTCCTTCTCTGGAATTGCGTGATGCTGCCAGTGCATTCGAAAGCTTATGCGGGAGGTTGTGTGTATGCGTTTATTTTGTGTGTGGATCTCTCCCAGGCCAGGCATTTTTATGACAAATTTATTTAGAGCATTGTTTGTTTTGGGAGCATCTTACAAAGTTAGTGCGGCAGAATTAAACATCAGAGCTTACGGAACTCTTACGGAATAGTACTTGGATCGTGCGCGCGTCTTATTATTAAAGGTATTATGAGCTGCTGCTCAAACTGGATCTGATGTGCTGGATGAAAGTTGATTGATTATTTCCTGCTTTAATATGTGGGATCCACTGTAGAATAAGGGTTTGTAGACCTGCTTGTGAGAGACAATCTTGCGTTATAAACGCCTTACTCGGAGTCCAGTTTAAGAAGCGGCCGCGTTAGTTGAAAAGCGTGCGTCTTTAGCTGACCGCAGTACTCATTTAGCTTATCAGAATTAACATTAAATTGCTGTTTATATTCGTATCAGAACTTGTATATGGACGAACACGCCTTTATACAACATCTCCATACATTCTTACCCTTTCTGTAGCCTAGTCAGTTGCTCCATTTTGGCTTTTAAGCGGGTCAAAACCCCTTACTACTTCTAGTGATTCCAGTTTGTTATTGTATGGACAATTTTAATAGAGATAATCATATTAAAAATATGTATTGCAGTATCCTGTTTATTTGGCTGATGATTTACAAACAGAACCATGAAAAAAGAAAAATAAGTTCAGAGATATTCAGCATTTAAGACGACTTGCATTCCTTTCCTATAGGCTCCCTTTATTGTTTCCTCCATATGTACTGAATAATTCATATGAGATAGCTACTTTAAGATGACTAATACGCAGGGAGTTTGAATGTTTAAATGATAGCAAACTGTTACCGTTCTGTCTTACCCTGTAGTCATGAAAGCAACGACACCTGATGCTGCTCACTAGAAGAATACCTTGATATTTCCCTTTAACCCTTTCAATCCTCTTGATACCAAATGGAGCCAGGTTGCAAAATCTGTTGTCACAAAAACCTGTTATGTGATTACAGTATTTTTGGAATCATTTGGAATCCTAGTGAAAATTGCACATGAATGTTTTTGACTTCTAAAACTTGAAATATGCTGGTCCTCTTAAACTTGTTGCTTAGAAATCATTTTTGCTACAAGAAATTCATCACTCTGAACGGGTTATGTAACAAAAAAAAGATTCATAATTATGGATGCAATTACGCGAAACAGACCCTTTGATTATCTGCATGTCTGGCCTTGAAGAGAAAGAGAATGGGAAAGTGGTAAACCTGCAGATTTGGTTTCTGCAATGTATGCATTACTGTTTTTCTGTCAGCCATGGTTAAGGCTGAAGCTGAATGCATTTGAGGTGCGTAAACACATTCGCTTCCACGGTCTCATTTTCTGCATGCTTAAAAGAGCGTTCTTCTTCCCCCTGTTCCCTAAATTGACACTCTTTTCAGCTCAGGATGAGGAGCTGGGGCACGCTCTCCCTGAGAAGGAACTCCTAGTGGTCATAGTGGGGCCCGTAAGCTTGTGTGGCTGGATTGAAGTTTGAGGGGGCGCACACACACTAGCACGATGTGGAGCACTTGGTTAATAGCAATAAATGAGTCTGAAGTTGGTGGGAGCCTGTAAAGGTTGACCTTTCGAGGGCAGTCTTGTGTTCTCATGGTAGTCGTGGGTCTAAGCTGATGAGCACACAGGAACAATGAAGACCAACTGCTTGGCATGAGAAGGAAATTGGAGACAGGGCTCCCTTTGTTATCTGTCTCATTAAAAAATCTGGCTAAGTCTTTCTCCTTGTTAAGTTCTTTTTTATTTCTTGCTTAAAGCACATTTGTCTTGTCTCTCTTTCTGCAGCTCTGAGAAAGAATATAGTATAGAGGTACACTGGTGTACTATTAGTAGCAGACACACATCTGTCTGTGTGTGAGTGAAAGCTGCTTCGGACAAAAAATGTTGCCCGATGAGAGTCATGTCCAATTCTTGCGACCAACCTGAGCAAATTGCTTTCCTCGATTGTTCAGCTTTGACAAGTAATAAACCACGATCTTGTTTGAGGCCTTCTGAGACTTGTCAGTAAGACGAAACAATGATGGAAGCAATGTGTTTGACTACCTCAGCTCTCTTGCGAGGCTTTCAGCGGGGACACAGTCTTTCATGCAATAATTGCAGAGCAGACTTCGCAGGTACTGAGCGAGGGAGGAGACTTAAGTGGGAAGTGGACAGACAGAGTATGGGGAAGTGTGGCTATTGTCCTTTTGTTGCTTCTCTCTCCTATTAAAGCAGTTGAGAATTGCACCCCTGCTGGGTCTTTCATCCCTGCAGTGCCACAACCATTTGATCATGCTTTTAGTGGCTGGCTGACTGACTGGTGGTGGTTGTGCTGGTTGGACATTTCTCCGAAACACGGTTTGATCTAGCAGAAGAGATGCAGAACTGTTCCAGCTATTAGAGAACATGTAGTTCAGTGCTGTGAAGCAATTCAGATGTTTAATTGTGAGTATTTGCATCGACTTTGTAAGGATAATCACATTTTTCGTGGTCTGTTTGATACTAAAGAATAGTTTCTAACCTGAAAAGCAACACAGTAAATGAAATCTAAATGCTTTCAGGTTAATGATTTCCATCAACTTGTATCGAAAAGCTGTTTTGCAATATAATACATTTATTAAGCTTGGTATAATATATGCATTAAATTACTATTCCTGCAGGTTCAAGTCTCACAACCTCGTGTGGCTGAGTCCAATGGGATCACATCAGTGACATTATTAATAATTCATAATACAGTGGTACCTCCAGTTGTCATCATTAATTTTTTCCAGAAGGCTTGTCGAGAACCGAAAAAGGATTTTTTTTTTCCAATAAGGAATAATGTAAATTGAATGAATCCATTCCAGACCCCCAGAAAATCCACACTGTATAAGGCATTATATGCATTAATGGAGTTGTATTGTACAGGTACTCCCTGATTTACATTGGGGATATGTTCCAACAAATCCATCATAAGTTACATGTATCATGAACCGAGGAGTTTAATGAGTGTTTGGTAGAGCGTTATATACTGTATCATAGCGGAGCTATGGAAGGGATACTATGATAAGTAATGACAAGTACATTAATGTTTAAAACACTTCCATTAACCTACAGTTGGCCAAAATCATTAACACATTTTATAATAAAGTGAAAAGCATTGAAAAATCTTGTCATTTAGTGAGTAATGGATTGAAAGTGAAAGCAAAACACTTGCTGTAAACTCCATAGCTGCTAATGCTAACTGCAGTATATGTTCTGGAGAATTCAGGTCCTGGTTCCCTTTCGATTGGCTGTCAATAGTAACCTTTTTAGGACATACGGAGATTTATTTGCACCTAAAATACAGTACTGTAGATGTAAAAATAAAGAAAAACACGATAAACATAGCAGAGATCTTCAGCGAGCGAGAGCTAATGTGAATCTGAATCACTGTGTACTGAATCGTGAATCGAGTTTCGGCTGAAACAAGTCATACAAGTTTAAGTAAGTGCGCCGAGAACCCTGTAGACCACTGTGTACTTTTGGACTCCTTGGTAATGGTAAATTTGAATGTAAGTGGTAATGTAATTATTATTACTGAAATACACTTTTAGGTTGTAGATGAGTAATATTAAAATAGTAGTAAATTATGGGATAGACTATGGGATATACAGTATCTTGTATAATAATGTTTATATATAGCCTGCTTGGACAAGAAATTAGTTGCATCCACCAACAGCATTGCCTAACACAATGAGTACACATTGACATGCACTTAATAATCCGATAACTGCAGAAGATCAGATTTTGCCAGTAATCCGATCAAGGAGTACATGTGCACTTGATTAATCAGATAATGCAAAACCTCCAGGTTTACGTGCCAAGGATTTGTACTTTGCAACAAGCCAATAATCTCACAGAAAGATGTGACGTAAACTTCAATTGTTCATATTAAATAATACAATTTTTAATGTTCTTGAGTATATATTGCGTTTGAGTCTCCATAAAATATTTTTGTAGCCCTTTAGTGGGTTAGCCTTTAACCCTTCAGTGCTGCGTTAAATTTCAGGGTTGCCAGATCCCATGAGAGACTACCCACCTGGTCTGTGTAATTAAACCCAAAAGAAGAGAAATCTCTAAGCATAAGCAGACCTGGCAACCATGTTTTTTCAGCTAGCCGCCCTGCACACATGGGAATACCGCCAAATCCAATTGAAATTGAGTCATTGATATACATGCTATGAGAAATCCGATTACTGGAATAAAACCCAGCTCTCTTTATGGGATTTCTCAATCTGATATCTAGATCGGAGTATGCTGTATACATGACCACTTGAAAAATCAGCTAACTGCAGAAATCTGACTATGATCAGATAATTAAGTGCATGTAAACACACACAGTGCTATATGTTCAGGAAGTCGCACAAAGATCAAGCAAACTTTCTTAAACAGCATTATCAGGACTCTCACCACTTTTCTCATTTGTTCAGAGCAAACCCATTTGACCTTCACCATTGTCCAGTCCAGCACAAGGTTGTTGCATAGCAAAGCAAAAGCCTAGTGTTGTTGTTGGTTTGTGTGGCTGTGGCCTGCGGTGTATAGCAGTGTATACATGCAAAGTCAGATCAATGAAGTGCATTACGGCCATGACCTCCTGTGCCTGACCACCCCCATGGCCAATCAGTGGCAAACTGTTGTGGCCCAATGTGTTGGGATGCTCTGCTAAAGTAATTAAGCTTTTATTGCATCAGAGTTTATAGTGCTTTAAATACCACTGACACACAATTAGTGTGATTTAAAACAGTACCCTTCTGCTCCTTAGTCTCACAGTACGTCATAATGGACAGTGGCAGACAGCATTATGCCAAACAGCCAACTGTTTGCACAATCAACCAAATTGCTCTGCAGCACTCATGCGATTTATTGCTGTTGGTTTAAATCATTTTTGGAAAATATCTACAACTTCTCTCAGTACGGTGTGTTTTGTCAGGTGTTGGTTACACCTGTAGGTTCCATTACCTGCTTTTCTTTACTACTCGCTTTAAATACTATAGAAATGTTGAACTTTTTAATAAGGCTCCGCAGTGTTGTCAGCAATATGATACCCTAAGTATTTAGTTGAACGTTGTCCTCAAGTAGTGCAATTTGATATTTGGCATGCACCAACTCAATAGCAGCAGGTAAGGAGTAAGACGGAGGATAGTGATGGTGTGTGAGCTAGGAAAATGAGTCCTTTCTGTAGAGGTCAGCGAAACTATGCAGGTTTGTCTGCTTTTCATTTTGATAGAAAGCAGCATTGTGGCGAAAAAGAATGAAATAACTAAGAGAGGAAGAAGACTAGATGTCTAATATGATAAAGTGATGTAGTTTTTGAGGCAGTATAGAAATTTACACCACAAATTTTATAATATCATTTACACTGGTATCTTGCCAGATAAACAGTCCGTGAGCTGACATTAGATTTGGCAATTAGCAAATGTGGGCTTGTTAATTGTGGTAATTAGGGTTTGCTAATTGTAGCTCTACGAAGACTCAGTCAAAACAATACATCAGTGTTGATCTCTTTTTTTTTCTCCTCTGTTTCAGTCAAGCAGTAATGAAGGGAGGAATGGGAGCAACCAAATATAATTGATCCCCTCAATGTTCCAATTGTTATGGTGTTATTTTGGGAAATTAGCTCAAGCGTACTCCTTAGAAAATGTCTTCATACATGGATCATTGTCATGCATAGATCATTGTCTCAGTTCTTCGGTAAAGCCTCAAGTGAGCCTTAAAAACTCATCCAACCCTGTTGCTGCTTCCCCGCTGAGGTTAGGGTATAAGAAGGGACAGGGTGCTGCATTTGCTTGCCTGGAGCATTATGTTTAGTCGAAGTTGCAGTCTGCCACATAGTGATTTATCGCACATGAAGCTAATGGTGTCCTATCGAGATAACATTTTATTGTACTGAAGTGCTGGGAGTGAGAAACAGTAGCTATCTTCATTTCTAGAATCACTGAACAGTAACTGGTCAACGCAGCACTGTTGGCATTTTCTTAGAGTAGGATATTTTTCTTTCTCTCGCTTTCATTCTCTCTTGTTGTCAAGTGAAACTTGGTTAATCTCAGCAAGATTTTCAGTCACGGAGACACAGTCTTGGTGGAAGTATGCAGCTGTCAGAGCTTTGCACTATTCTCTTCTAAGTGTATCCCCACTGGTGGGCAAAATGCAATTCATGCGAATGCCTGAGATTTTTAAACAGTTTGAGAAGAAAAGCATGCAAACTTGGGCATTGTGTGCCCTGAAAACAGGGATCAGGAACAACAGCTGCCACATTTACATCCAAATGATGTTGGAGAGGTCCAGTTTCACAGTGTGCCCACCTACTCCCATTCCAGGTAGACCCTCAGCTCATTTAGCATGCCCTCGCTGAACAATTCCCAGGGATCCCCCTAACTGGAAAGCATCATTTGTCTGCATTTTGGTGAATAGCTACACACTTGACTTGTTTTTTTTCTCTTTTTTTCTGTAATATAGATTACACTTTTTTGTTTGTGGTGTGTGTCATTTGAATAGAAGGCTTTGATAAATGCAGATGAGCGTAGGTGTGAAACTGAAGTCGAACGCTTTGTTTGGTGTAGTTTAATCAATCAGGCATGGAGGATGATGTGCAGAATGCATAAAGACTCTGGAAGAGTTATTGCTTGGCGTAGCATGACAGCTGAAAGCAGTAGATCCTTTTGGATGGTATAATTAATCAATTAACTTGTATTTGCCGTTAGCACTGATAACACTCCAGGCCATAGTGGGGTCAGTGCCGAGTTCTCACTTTATCCTTCCCACACATTGTCTGCTTTGTGTAAGCATGCTAATGGACCGCATGGCCTGCAAATGACCTTATTCCTCACTGTGTTTGGAACTGCAGGGAAGGACTTAAATTCAGTTTGATTTGGGCACTGTTTTTTCTACGTAGCGGCACACTGCACACAATGGAAAGATGATGAATGCTCTTCATGTTCCTGCACTTTAATAAGAGGCAGCACTTAGCCTTCAGACCTCGGCCTCTTTTGTGGCAGACCCCACATGAGCGCTAAGGCATCTGCTCTTTCTGATCCCACGGGCTCACTGCCCTCTGGGCTCTCACACTTCAGTCACACAATCCCCAGTGTCGAATTAACACAGTCCGCGTTGGTCTGGCTGACGCAATGAAAATGCTACTGCAATAGATTTCAGTACTGGTGAGTCATACCAAAATACTGGGTTATACTGGTAACACTGAGGCATGGGTTTCTATTCATGCGACCTGAAATAAAGTGGAGGTTTTCCTTAAAATTGTGAATCAACAGAGAACCTGTGGTGAATATCCATTGTACTGGCAGATTCACTAGTAGTGGGACTTGGAGTCCCAATAGCATCAGCTGTTGAGTTCTTGAGCAGGGCCGTTAACCCTCAGTTGTTTGGGTTGTACCTTATACGAGTGCATCAATTGCAATCATTCTGAATAAGGGTTAGTGCTGAAGGTTGTTAACTTTGTATTGATACAGTTCTGAATTGTGCAGGTTAACTTTAGGGGCATGGGTAGAATTTTTGCCTTTTTTTGATTTTCTTAAAACCCACCTGTAGTAAAACAAAGTTCACCCACTCTGCATTTACATATTAAAGACTAATACATTTGCCTGGGTTCATTTTCTCTGAAACCTGACCTAAGATTACCTTAGCATTAGTCCATCTCTATTGGATGTTGCCTTGTAAACTCTTGTCTGAAATATCAGAACAATTAATAAACATTAACTACAAAAAGTGTGATACTAATGAAACATACCATATGAAGTTTATAGGAAACAGAAACCAGACTTGTCTCATAATTGTAAGTTTACAAGACTATTTAAAATGTGCAGTGAGATTTAAAGTACTTCAATATTAAACTTTTCTTATACAGTCCATTAACATCACCTTCGAACAATAAGTCGGTTGCATGAGATTGCAGTTCTCTAATATCTGAATGTAATATATACAGTCCAATATGTAATCAGTCCAATAATATGTGATCAGTCCAACTATAGTGGACATTTCACAGAACATTTGGTATACAATTTGCGTTTTCAGGTTTTAAGCCTGCTTTTCCTGGTCAGGGTCAATGAGGGGGTTGAGATCTCTGAAGCTGTGAAGCTAAGCACTGCACCACTGTGCCACCCATATACATCGATCAGCCGTAACATTAAAACCATCTGCCTAATATTATGTAGGGCCCCTTCGTTGCAAGGCTCTGACCCCTTGAGGCCTAAACTCCACAAGATCATGAAGGCGTCCTGTGGTATCTGGCCCCAACAAGTTAGCAGCAGAAGTCCTGTAAGCTGCGAGGTGGGGTCGCCATGGATTGGACTTGTTTGTCTAGTACATCCCACAGATGCTTGATCGGATTGTGAGCTGGGGATTGGAATTGGTTGCTCTATATTGGCCCAGTATGAATGTGTCTGACTAAAGTCGATATAACCTTGGTCCTGTCGACAATAGCCATTGATGCTGATATGATGCTAAACAAACTTAAATGTCATCTGCACAAAATAGCCCATAATACTGGTGTGAGGAAACCTGATAGGAGTTTTCAAAATTATTCACACACAATGTAAAACTTGTGATTGCATAAGTATTCACCTGCATTGTTGTGAAAACTTGGTTGTGGTGCAAAAAAGCATCTGATGTCTCTAATTGAACACGGCCCATCTATGCACAGTTGGTTTCATATGGTCTCAATATAAATTGTTCTGGAAGTTAAAGTTTGAGAGCATATCTATGCAAACACCAGGAAGACCAAAAGACCAAGGAGCTATTGACATGAATCTGGGACATAATTAGAAGTATCCATCAGGATTGGTTATAAAAATATCTTAAACTTTAAAAATTCCATGGAGCCTCATTAAATCCATTATTATGAAATGGAAAGAATAGGGAACAACCGTGAGACAAGACCATTCATCAAAATTTGATGACTAATTAGGCAGCGCAATAGTCAAGAGGTCGAAAGTTACTCTAAAGAAGCTGGAAAGGTTTGCAGCTGAGATGGGAAAAGCTGTGCACAGGACAAGCATTTCCTGGAAAATCCACAATCTTTTTGGAAGAGTGGCAAGAAGAAATAAATCATGCTTGGAGGTTGCCTGTTAGAGACACGGCAACAAGGTGGACCAACAAGGTCCAGCAAAACTGTAGTGATTCAGCATTGCTGAGAATGAGCCACCACCCAAATAATACTTGCTCTGTGGTGGTCCTGACGACTCAAGAACAATGTGAAAGGGGGCTAAAAAAGTATGCACAGCAACACATGGACTATAGTCTAGAATTGCATCTATATGGCACGTAGGGCCGTGCTAGAAAATCGATACAGCAATATATTGCAACATTATTTTTGTGATGTACTACATTGATTTTTCAGCTCAAAATATCGATCTTTTTGAAGGAAGAAAAAACACATTTTTAATGGGGTGTAATCTACAATCTCCAGTCCTGTAGATGTCGCAGCACAGGGTTTTGACTCAGTTTGTATGCTGAATCATCAGTGTTGTGATGTATTAGGATGACTCAGACTGTACACCATAACTTGTATTTCAGCTGTTTTTGTATTTTCAGTGAACTTTGTGGAAAATTGCGATATGTTTCATATCACAATGTTTTGTGATATAATTGTATTGTGACCTACGTATGGTGATGTGCAAGTCCTTTCCAATACCCATCCCTAATGGTAAGTGGGGCTGATGAAATGGACAATGTCATTGGAGTGTAGAAAAAAGGTGATTTTAATGTCATGGCTTATCTGTGAATACCGTATTTTTCGGACCATAAGGCGCACTTGAAATCCTTTAACTTTCTCAAAAATCGACAGTGCGCCTTTAAATGCGGTGCGTCTAATGTATGAATTAATTCTGGTTGAGCCTTCTGACCTACAACCGATTATAGATGGTACACGGCGCTCATAAATCTGTCAAAATGTTTTAGCACGGTCTTGGTAGGTTACGAAGCTTATGGCAACCGTAGTGCGCAGCATCGCGGAGTAATACGGTATGTGCTTCAGCATTAGGGTACGTGCATTCATTCATTCATTTTCGAAGCGGATTTCAAACTCAACGCTATCAGTCACGCAGTACAACATGGACATAGAGCAGCTGCGAGAGAATTCAACATTAACGAATCAATGGTACGGAAGTGGAGGAAGCAAGAAGACGCCCTGTGCCAGGTAAAGACCAAACTGAGCTTCCGAGGGAACTTAGAGTTTTGTTTCATTTAATGCGCCTTATAACCCAGTGCGCTTTATGTATGAAAATAGACCCGTTAGAAGTCGATCATTGATATCGCGCCTTATAACCCGGTGCGCTTTATAGCCCGAAAAATACGGTACCTTTTATGACTTCATGCATATAAAAATCTAATCAAATATGCATTTACTCATTGACGTCTGGATTTTTGTGTGATTGGTTAGGTATTCAACTTGAAATTAAACACAGATCAAAGCCAAAATCTGAATTATTTGAATCACAAACTAGATAATGATGCAAACCTGTTAGTTCATCACTGCATATAAAGGCATTCTGTAATTATGCAATTTGCTGCAGGTGTCCTGCCTGAGCATCTTTAGGTCATATTGATTTTTTTTCTGTGTCCGGTGGAGATCTGGAGTGACCTGTGCTATGAATGGGGCCTTGTACTCAATGCAGCTTGTTGGCAGTAAGAGGCAGAGTCAGTCACCGAAGTCACTTCAGGCAGGGGGGGGTCTCCAATATATACGTGAGTCACTTTCAAGGGAGCGAGGGGGCTCGTGTTTCCTCTCTTGAGCGGTCACTAACAGAATGTCCATTGTGTCCTTCGTTTCACACTACACATGTAGCAAATCCAGCGATGATTCACATAAGCTACTGGAAGCTAATCACGATCCCAGTGTGCGTGACTCAGATTTCAGCTATTGTCACTGCGGCTTAATTTACTGTCACAAACTTTAACACGCCTCATATATATCCACTCGAGTGTATGAGTGTGGAATAACACTTAGAATAAGCACCTAGACAGACAAACCATCTAGTTTACTTATGGCGGTCATAGATCTGCTGGAGTAATGTCCCGTAGCGGTGCATTACTGCATGGGCATTACAATTATTAATCATCGTCTGGACTAATGGAGGAAATGCACTAGCGTTTATAAAACTGCTTTGGGTTTACTGGTCTAACGCAAGCCCCATCAATTAGGAGGCATAGCATTGCATTTAGTGATGTCTGAGACAGACATACTGCTACGTTACAGAGGGCTGATTGCCAAAAAAAGCAAGAATTCTATACCTTTTGTTGTAAGATTACCTTATAACATAATAGCTGGGTAAACAGTGCCGGATAATAACACTAATTCTAAATTCGATATTGAAATAGTGTTCTGTAGATATGTTCTGTAGATACATGCTGTCATTACGCAGGAAAGAGCTTTTTTAGACTGCCCACAGGGCTGACCAGTTCAGAAGTTGCATTGTGGGGTGAATAGTGTCTGTGGTTATTTAGAGAAAACTGCTAGAGCTCTCCAAAGAACGACAGCTCAGAGAAAGCGAGCTCGAGCTCCTGATGAAACTCACTCTGTCGTGTGACACAGAGAGGACTCTGGGGACAGTGTAAGGGATGGAAATGTGAGAGAGAAGAGGGGGAAAGTTGAGAGAGAAGGGGGAGAAGATGACGGGAGATGTATCGCATTTTCACCCAGGCAGTGTGATATGACATGGTAGCTGGTCCAAATACAGAACTGTTCATATCCCTGCTGAAAAAAACCCCAGCAAAGGCCAGCAAATGTTGTTTTGGACATTTGTATTCCAGTCAACCAGCTTTCCCAGCAAAACCCCTTGAATTCACCAGCTAAACCATAAGCTGGGTCAGTATGGAATATGAACTCAGACATGGTCTGGATAATTAGCCAGCTTACCAGCATCAAAAACACATCATATGCTGATTTTTTTAAAGGAGGGATCCTGGGATCCTGGTCTAGTACCATGGCTATGTAAAACTGTGTCATGTGCTGGAGGTTGTAGGATGGTGAGATTAGTTCCATTGCAAAGCATTTTTCTCAGCAGTTTTTACCTCAGCAGCTGCCACTTTTCAGTGTTTGATTGCAGTCAATGGAAATGCTATTAGACATTCACAACTCTGCAGTCAGACTTAACTGTGCAATGTCCCAAACTAAATACAATTGTTCTTAATAATAAAACAGTATTTTAGGCAGTGGACCAGCTAAGATGTCAAATACTTTACCAAAATGACCCTCAGCAAACTGCACACTATCCTAATTAGCTACATTAGCATAACTACACTGAATCTATATCCATGATTTGTTTGCTAAGTAGCAACCTGTGACGTCAAGTGAGTTGGGCTTTACCAGCTAACTAACGTACATAACAAGCTACGTAGTGTTTTATGTTGCTGTGCTAAGGTACTACCTCTAGGCTTTATTAGTTTAAAAAGTAGTGATTATCCTCAATGCACAAATTAGCATTTCTACCCAGCCAGCAAACAGGGATGGGTCCTGTTTCCCTGTTTCCTTAATCAAGGGTGCAGTCAAAGAAATTATATACACACACACATATACATATATATATATATATATATATATATATATATATATATATATATATATATATATATATATATATATATATATATATATAATATAATGATTTGTAAAAATGCAGCACTTGTATCGATACTGATTAACACTGCAAATGGTAGCATGCTGTTTTTCCCTGTGATTTACTGTTCAATATGGTTGTCTGACTTGAAGTTATCTAAGCTTGACCTTCTCCCTGTTACTACTTTGGGTGCCCTGAAGAAGGCAAACAAAGGCAGCATGGGAATTTTGCTATGCTATAAGATACTTCACGGTGAACACACCAACAGAATGCAAGATTTGTAACTGTACTATGCCATCCAGCTTTCTCAGATGGAAACATACTAATAGAATCCTAACAAGAACGGGAGAAAAAACAGAGTTGTATGTGGAATGAATAAAACCATGGTGGTAGTAAGGAGTGAGTGAGGAAGAGTGAGAGGCAGAAGAGGGTTTAGGCTGCAGTGAGGAACGAAGGACAGCTACAGAGGGACAAATTGATTAAATTAGAGCCCAATCCTCTGGAGGCAGTTTAGAGAACAATAATAATGCACACTTTGAAGTATCTGAAGATTTCCTTTCCACAGCTTGCTCTTCTGACAGCTTTCAAGTCTGTTAGTATCATCAAACTAACAGAGTGACTCCACATTTTCTGCACGTATGAGTCGGTCGCCACTGATCCTCCTCCCTCGTGGCATTTCATCATGTGGCCTGTAATCTTATGCAAGATGGTGAAACGGTAGATAATTTGCAGGTAATTAGGCCCTGGTGATTTGCAGCTGAAAGGATGCTGTAGCAGTTGCATTTGCACCTGTTCAATAGGAAATGTTTTCACTTGGATAATTGTGTAATACTAGTTGTATGTCACTGTTGGCTATTATTATATTGTAGCACTGATGTTATATGTAATGAGGGTTTGTGCTTTCTGCCGCCTTTGACATCTAGATTTCCGCCCATATATACGAGTTCTTCTTTTGATTGCTAGTATCTATTTCTTGTAGCAACATACAAGTATGTCGGTACAGTTATAAGGCCATGGTCAGTAAGGTTATTATTCTTGTTATGAAGGTAATTAACGTACTTTACCCATATATTATCTTGCCAGATGTATTAGCTGTAGTGCAGCAGTTGTAATGACAGATGTAACAGTGCAGCCTCTGTTCCACAGCATGAGAAACGTGCATAGATCACGGGACAGTTGTGGATTAGTTTCTGTTTGAGAATTAGTTTTCATTTGTGGCAGAAAGCTGAAGCACCACGCGGGGAGAAGCAAGCGAAGTAAGAAATACTTCGTCTTTGCAATGCAGCACACCAGATAAAAGAGGGGAGAAACAGAAAATGTGTGTTTCCAACACAGCACATGAGAGTTAAATGGGCTTTTCAGTTCCCTGATGTGTTCTGAAATATCTGCTCATGTCGTAAATACAACAAGAAATATGTTGTGCTGTCACATAAAACTCTCATATAAAAGTTTCTCATTCCCTAAATGTGTTTGTGTGTGTGTGTGTGTGAGAGAGAGAGAGAAAGAGAGACCGGGGGGTAAAGTGGGACAGAGAGAATCAATGTGCTGCATGCAGCTTTACAGTGAGATAAAAATTTACTCATCTTGAATCATAAAAAAAATGGAAAATCAATATGTGGCAGTCAGTGTTGATATTAAATAAATCTATGTATGGGAAACCCTGCAGTATGTTGGCTATTTAGTCAATACGCAGAACACTACAGTACCCATATCGCATTGCTGAGTAAGGTAGTCTTTATAATATGGACGACATCCAGATCACATAACGTGCAGTCTCATAGAATGCATCAATGATGTTAAGTGACACTTACCTGTATACAGTCACTTAACATGCGCTATATAGTAACATAGGTGTTGATTACGACCTTGAAAATATAGACTGGTGTGGTAGTAGGTTACTTGATCAGAGACGATGATGAGGGAGGAGGTTCATCACTTAGCTGCATGGTGTGCCAACAATAAGCTGGTGCTTAACACCCTGAAGACCATGGAGATCATCGTGGACTTCAGATGGACTAAGTGCCTTTCACACAAACCCATCCACATCAATGGAGACATCATAGAGAGAGTGACAATTTTCAAGTTCCTTAGCACCCACATCTCTGATGATCTCAGCTGGTCACTTAACTCCTATCCTGGTAAAACAGGCACAACAGTGCCTCTACTTTCTAAGGATGCTTAAGAAAGCTCACTTGGATCCCAGGTTATTGGTAGACTTCTACCGCTGTACCATTGAGAGCATTCTCACAAACTGCATCTCTGTATGGTTTGGCAACTGCTCTGCAACAGACTGGGCAGCACTCTAGCGGGTGGTGACAACTGCCCAACGGATCATCGGTACCCTGTTACACACCATCGAGTACATTTACCTCAAGCGCTGTCTGAGCAGGTCTAATAGCATCATTAAGGATGTCTACCACCCTAACCACAGACTGTTCACCCTCCTCCCATCTGGCAGGACAGAAGCCTACGTTCCCGCACCAGCAGGCTAAGGAAGAGTTTCTTCCATGAGGCGGTAACCCTGGTAAATGCTTCATCAAAAGCATAACTGCACTCATTACTGCACTGTTTTGTACTTTAACATTTGCACTACCTTGCACAAATAATTTGTATATATGCTACAAACACTGTACAGCAGTCTACTCATTTGCACATTGCACACTTACATATCTTTGTACATATATACATATGGGACTATGGTAGCTTAGCGGTTAAGCTACTGGACTATGGACCAGATGGTCCAGGGTTCAAATCTCACTTCTGCCAAGCTGCCACTGTTGGGTCCTTGAGCAAGGCCCTTAACCCACAATTGCTTGGATTGTAAGATTCTATCCAAGAAATCAGATTAACTGATGCGGACTTATCCCATTATCTCTTAAAGGCATGTACAGGATTTAATCCACTATTGTCAGATATGAGATTATTTTGTGCACTTTGCTGTAATGAAGAAAAAGACCTTTTGCATTGCACGTTACCTACAATGTGAAACTTTCTGGAGATTGCTCGTCAATCATAATTCACTAAATGCCATGTTTTGTCTTGACAACGAATCAGTATGGAACAGCTTCTCCTTGTGCATTGCATGAGTTTATAAATGCCAGAAAATTCTGTCTTTGTTTTACAAAAACTTTCTTTTTATTCTGATATGCCCCAGTTGTCCCATTTGATTGATTTGTTTGCATTGTTTCTTCAGTCATCTTGTTCAAAAAGCAGGTTGATGTGGGAAAGGGTTGAAGTGCTTAAAAGAGAAGTTGAAGGAGAAAGTCTTTTGAAAAATGACATTACCAGGGTTTTCCTGCTCTAGATCTCCCACAGTAGCGCTCTGCTTGCATGCACTGTAGACTCATTTATGTGTATCAAAGGCAAGGAGGTTCAAGAGGCAAAACAGACTCTGAAATGAAAGACCTGCTAAGATGTCTAATACAACGGCAATTAAGGTACCACAATTAAAGTGCTTACTGTGGAATTTGGCCTCCATGCTAGGGCACCATCAAATGAAGTGGGTGCACTCAGGCAGAGAGGCACTGCAGAGCCTGCAAATAGTTACAGCTAGTCTTCTCAGAAGTCGTTGGGTTTTGGGAACAGTGGGGATGGATAGAAGGTCTTTGTCTTGATTACACCATCACAGACATGGTGCAGGTTGAATGGAAGTAGTTGAGTAAATCCGAAAAGTGTCGTAGTAACGAAGGGATTTAACTGGAAGCAGGAAAAGTCTGAATGAATTATTGAGATTTTGTGCATGACCCATGGTAGGACTAATTAGAGTGACTGAAGACAGCAGTGACTTGCGTAAACAAAGCCTGGTTAGGTGTTACTTGGTGATTAAAGTTTGTGTTGAACAGATTGTTCTTTTGATCATGCACAGTGGAAGAGTTCAGAACGTCGTCTGAGGTTGCGTTTATGCTCTGAGTTTGGTTCACTTGGACTGAACCAAAGTGGAAAATTAATGTCGCATTTCAGTACTGGTTTGCTTAGCTTACACATTGGCTTTTTTGTCATTGAACCAAAATATGTACACAGAGCCATACGGATAAGGTCACGTACTGATTGGACAGCTTCTATGATGGTTTGTGACCAAACTTGATGAAGTTTTTTAATAATGCTGTGTGCTGGGCTAAACACGCTTAATATGTGCTGGTACATTATCAGCTGATAACAAACAAAGGGCTCCTACAATTTATAAAGGAGTCAAACAGTTCCAGGACCTCCTCCATTTCGTACCGGCCAACTTGCCTCCTATAATGAGAAGAGCCCTGGTATGCATGATTATTCACTGCTTTGGAATAATCCAGTACAGTGGTACCTCAGTTCTCGACCACCTTGGAACTCGTCAAATTCGGCTCTTGGTGCATTTTGAGGAGAAAACTTTCACGCGACTCGTTTCAGCCGACACGTGATCACGATTCAGTATACAGTGATTCAGATTGTGTACTGAATCAGAACAATAGCTTTCACTCAGTGCAGACCTCAGTTGTGTTTCTCGTGTTTCTATTTATATTTACATATATAGTATAGTATTCTTAGTGAAAATGATTTCCCATGGGTTCTAAAAAAAAAGTTAGGGATAGAAACCACCCAAAAGGAATACATTGAGGAGCGTTGTGTAGCATGATACACTAACACATTTGCTGGGCTTTCAGACTGCCGCTAGCTAACAACAGCACCGAGTTCACCAATAGAGTAAGTGTTTTGGTTTCATTTTTCACTTTCAATCCATTATTCACTTAATTCAATGAGATTTTGTAACACTTTATTACCACTGTAGGCCAACTGTAGCTTAATGTAAGTGTTTTAAACGTTAACTTAATTATCATTGGTGCTGCTATGATACAGTATAGACCACTCTACCAAACACTCATTAACCCCCTCAGTTCATGATGCAACCAAATTATGATGGATTTGTCTGAACGTATCTCCTTCGTAAATCAGGTAGCACCTGTACAATACTCCATTAATGCATATAATGTCTTATATAGTGTGGATTTCCTGGGGGTCAGGTACCAATGAATTAAATTTACATTATTTCTTATGGGCAAAATTTGCTCGGTGCTCATCGCTTTTGGTTATTGACATGACTTCTGGAACGAATTTACCGGGAAAACTGAGGTACCACTGGACAGTTCTTTAACATAATCAGAATTACATTTCTGAGTTATATCATATTACATGGTATATTATGTTTTTAAAGGGTTGCTTCTTATAGCATCACACCCTGCGTTTAATTTGTTTATGTGGGTCTGTTTGGAAGCAGACCTATTCAGGGGGCCTCAGGCTGCTTGTTTGGTGCACACCAAGGTTCGGGTGGTAGCATTCACTTTGTTCATATGAACTGCACTAGCGGAGCAAACACATCAAGGTTTGTTTTAATCAAACCAATATGCCAAAGTTGAACACACCCGTATAAGCTACTTTCATATAACGTATGTTTTGAAGGGCTAGCATGGTGGATCAGAAGGTAGTATGGCAGCTCAGAGCTCCAGCTATCTAGATTCACTCATGAAATATGGTTATCATCTGTGTAAAGCTTGGTAAGATGATCTCCTTATGCCTGTGTGGGTTTCCACTCGCATTCTTGGTTCCTCCCAAAAACGTGGCAGTACCATGTTTTGCAACTCTACCAAAGTGTTGCACTCCCAACATGATCAGATTAAATCAGTTACTGAAATGATTTGTGATTGTGAATGATTCAATTCTTAAAAGTTAGCTGTTTAACTAGTATTGTTTTGGTTTAGAGAAAAGACGTTTTTATTATACAGTATTTGAAAGAAAATCCTACCCCCATTAAAGTGTAACCAAGCAGGAAGTTTGAAAGTAATATGCCTCAGTCAAAGAAGCTCCAGGACTGGTGTGGGGCACTTTCTGAACCTGGCTTTCCCTTATCTGGTTTAAATTTGCTTAACCAGGGGTGTCCAGCTTGTGGCGATATTCCTTCCTGCAGAGTTTATTTCCAATCCTAATCTTGAACACAAACCTGATCCTGCTAAACAAGATCTTCAGTGGCATCTGGATATTAGAACCAGGTGTGTTGGAGCTAAACACATACAGAGTAGTAGATCTCCATGCATGGGGTAAAGCACCAATACACACAGGAACATAAACAAACGTTTTGTTCCTCTTTCAACCAAAGATGGCTGCTTTCCCAAATCTAAATTTTGTTTACCCACAAACAAAATGCAGCCTTTGCCTCAAATGATCTTCACCAAGTTTAGACATAATTTTTGATACTCAGGGGACTAAAATGTGATATGATGCACTTCTATCATTGAAATCTGACTAGCACTTCAGTACTAGAGACCTCCACTACCCCCTACTACGGCAGGAACAGTCATTCATTTTCAGTGGGCCTCTGTTTGCTTGTTTGTCTCGCTAGCTTTTATTATCCACCTCCCATTAAATGGTTCACAAAGGGGCCTTTATTCATGCCTATTCTGATCAGACATGGTCATTGCAAATTTGTGATCTGGAAAAGTTTATGTGCATTAAATGAGGTATACTAATTAGAGGTATTTGATGTGTTTATATAGTAATTGGCTAACAGCAGGAAATAGAGCCATGTCATGTTATCGTAACATCTCTTATTTGGCTGATGAAAAACTGCTCGTTATTTACATACAGCAACATGTTTTTTATGAGATTTAATAAATCAGTGTTTCTCTAATATTATTGTGACAAATTAGTTTTTTTTAATGAAAGTAATGCTTGAGGATGTCTGTAATCCTTTCGGGGTAAATACCTCAATAGTAATACTTTTATAATCCTGCAAATATCAAATTAGTGTAAACTTGCTTTTGAACTTGATTTTTTTTTTTTTTTTTGCTGGCAGTGTTTCATAACTGTTGGGTGTCATGCAGGCTCAATTAATTAAATATTAAATATGAGCCTTTATGCATTCATTACAGTGCTGGGTGGTATGACCAAAAGTTTGTATCACATTTTATTAGCTGAGATAGCTGGACATGGTCCTTGTTATTTAGTTTTATAGCCAGTAGCATGTTGCTCTGGATAAGAGCGTCTGCCCACTCATTCACTTTCCATAACCACTTAATCTTACTCAGACTCGCAGGGGAGGGGATACTAACTGGCAGCACAGGTCACAGAGTGGGAACCACCCCTGGACAGGACACCAATCCATCACAGGGCACAGACACACTCACCCACACTTGAGAGATGGCAGTTGACCTAATGCCTGTCTTTGGAATTTGGAAGGAAACTGGTGTAACCAGTATATGCTCAAACAGACCTGGGGAGAACCTGCAAACTCCACATAGGTAGCGACCAAACTAGGACTTGAAAATTGGCCTCTGGAGCTCTGAGCTGACAGTTATCAACAATCATCGTATCCATGCCAAAAGCTGTATAATTACAAAGCAGTGTTGAAATATACGGATCAATTTTGATAGCCTTCATTTAATGCAGAGCTTTCAAAAGGAAGTTGTAGAAATAAGAACAGATAAAGTTTATCCTGTGTGTTTTGACATGTTGGTAACGATTCCAGTCACGAGACCATGCGATTCAAATTGCCGGTGGTCTTAGATCAGTGGTAGTCCACCTCTTTAAATTCAAATTGGGCTTCTGTGAATTCAAGCAAAGAGGAATATAGCAAATTCTTCACGTTGTTGGCACACAGGCTTACTGGAACTGCTGCTGTGACATTTACAAATCCACCATGGATTGTGTACTCAAGTTCAAAAAAGTGCGAACAAAATGTCATTCCAACTTTTCAGTTCCTGACTGTTGAATTCTACCTGTAGTGAGTTATTATTTTATTCAAACATGTCTGGTTTTGACCTGTTCAAGGCAGATGGCTCGTTAGGTGATAAAGTCAAGGGGTTTGGTAGATTGGCCAGCCAGCGGCGTACGCACTCGGCTCTTTGTTTTTCAGCCCGGTGGCCCCATGTTCAAACAGAGTGAGTGCCGGGCTTCGAAGGCATTCAGGACTACAGCGACGAGGGGTGCAAGAGACTTGTCAATATATTTTGTGAGCATTAGGCAGCAAAGTGGAGTGATAGCTCTCAAGGGGACTGCCCTTAAGCTGTCTCCTATAAATATTAATAAGTCCACCAGTCTGCCTGGAAGGTAGCTCAGCACATTTGGCCCATGTCGCTGACTGTAGTTCAGCATGTCAAGCTGTGACGGAGAGAGGACAGGATGACATTTAGCGACACGTCTCATTTCCAGCCCAGTTTTGTAATTCCTGTCTGAATGGCAACCCAAGCTGACCTGAAAGAGGAAGATGTGGGGATGTAAAGCCCTTTTCCCACTCTTTATAAAAGGTCCAGCTGACACATGTAGTTTGCTTCCTTGAGCCTGGTTTATTTGAGTCACTTTAAATATAGCTATCCCACACAGGTTCTTCCACTTAAAAATCCAATAACTGGAGAAAATCTGTTTTTTTCTTTATTTTTTATTTTTTTGTCCGGTGAACGAGTATACGTGAACTTGTGTAATCAGATAATGGGAAACCTTCGGGTTTACGTGACTCAGGCAGTAACTGGATTTCTGCTTTGCAACCAGCCAATAATCTTCAAATTTTAATATTAAGTAATCAAATTCTTCATTGTATCGAGTATATACTCTTTCAGAGTCTCCATAAAGTGCACAAAGTGCACTTGAAGTGGTCTTCAAGTGCCCCCGTAAATGTTCGATGGGGTTTAGGTCAGGTGACTATGGAAGCAAGTCCATGGCAATCAGCATTTCTTGATCTTCTTTGGTCTTCACGTAGTTGTCGCCAGTGTTAATTTTGCCAGCAAATTTTGATGTAGTTTTAGTCATAGTCTTTTGACTAAAATGTAATTTAGTTTTAGTCATAATTTAGTCATCTGAATTGTTTTTAGTTTTAGTCTAGTTTTAGTCGACTAATTATAAAGATTATAGTCGACTAAATAGACACTAGATTCAGTTGACTAAAATATGACATGTAAAGGCTGCAATACGTAAATGCTTTTTTTAACATTTCCCTCGAGATATTTAAGCCATTATATGCATTTAGATGAAATGAAACATCTACATGCGTGCATTGATAATAACAGAATACGTCAAAGTGGTTATAACTCAGTTTCCACCATAGAACTGCTTCAAACTTAGTGGGCACACTCAGCAGATATTCTAGAATATAATCAAGTTGGAATGAATGATGTATAATTTGATCTAATTAAGATATAAACTCAGGTCTATATGCATGCATGGATAATAATAGTATACAGTAAAGTGGTGACCAAAACTCAGCTTCCACCAATCTGCTTCAAACTCGGTGTGACACGCACGAGATATCGTAGAATAGAATAAATGATATAAGATCTTTACTAAACTCAGAAGATCAGATGTATGTGCATGCTCTATATGCATTTATGCATAATTACAGTATAAAACGGAGTTATATCATACTCCTTAAAGACAGTATGAACACTTTTTAGGCAAAGTAAAATATATCCACGTCGCAAAGTGGAAACATATTTTAATCCATACTTTATTCGCTGAAATATTGGCTTCAACATAATGAACTTTGAGTGCGTTTGCAGCGTACTACCGTAATACCGCTAAAATAGGAGCTCGCACCATTTAGGTGCTGATAGCTTGATCGCAGTTTCAGGATGCCTGCAGATGTCGTTTCAAGTTTGTTTTGTTTTTACCGGAGATATTCGGCCTAAACGGTTTACAACGAGTCTTGTTTTCCTTGACATCAAATAAGAAGTGTGCCAATATATCGACTCTCCTCTTTCTCTCAAGTGTTGATATTTTCGAGTTGGTTTCCTGAGAAACAGTACAGACGCTGGTTGTACGATCTTCCCGGGGTCAAATCAAATGCGTGCATCTTACCGCAATACTGATTGGATCGCTACCCAACTCGTCCCGCCTTTCTACTCAAGCTATTGTTAGATACTAAAGATCTGATTGGATGTCGTCGCTGCCAAATATTTTCGTCTCGTTTTTCATTTCGTTATATTCATTAATTTTCGTTTTCGTTTTCATTAGCAAAAAAATGACAATGGTTGTGTTTTGGGTGGTTTATATTTGTAATGAAAAACATTGCAGTGAATTTGAGGAAAAATGTACAGTAGAAGCAGTTTCAGACTTTTGGTCCCACTAGAGGTTGCAGACACACTCTAACTGGCAAACAGTTGGTGCTTGAATTCTTATCTTTACTTTTGTAGCAACACAGTTTCTTTTTTCTATTACAGTGGCTGATTATGGGTTGAAGAATGTTCTGTACCAAGACTGAAAAAAGGATACATTTAAATCATGCTGTAAAGTAGCATACAGTAAATCTGGCATGTTTATATTATGAATTATTTTATTCGGCTGTCTCTGCTCATTAGACTGGTCTTTATTAGCTTGTAGCAGATGATCAGTAGTGTGAAGTGTAGTTCACCGTCTTCGTTCCTCCATCCTTTGGAAGTATTATTTCTAAATCTCATGCACAGATGTATTGGACTATGTAATTATGTTTCACTGGCACAGAACAGACTATTAAAAATTCAACCATACATAATGCATCAGTGGCTGTCAGAAGAGTTTATCTTCTCACTTTTTCCCCAGGCAGAGAGGATGATCCCTGAGTGGAGGAATGACCTTTAAAGGGAGATTGCCTTACTGTTTGGGTGCTCCATTTTTCTTTGCAAAAGCAATGTCAGACCCTTTAAGTGCCTTTGGACAGACCAGGAATATGCAGTCTGTGCATTCAGGTCTGGTGTAAGTACCGATGTGTTTAACGGCTATGGTCAAATCACACATGCAGCTACCTGAAATTACTTTTTTTGTTGTTGTGGTTTATGTGGTATGACCTGTAAACAGATTGCACCAGTAGCTGGGTTTTACGTCATACGTGCCTGTCCCTGTAGTGAAAACTGTGAAGTTCACATGCGCTTAATAATCCAATCATAGCTGGATTTCTGCAGTTATCTGATTACTCAAGTGGTCATGTACACAGCATACCCCGATTAAGAAATCTGACAGAGAGCTGGGTTTTATTCCAGTGATCGGATTTCTCAAGCATGTATACCATGTTACCAGATTGCCTAACCCGATACGCTGAGACTGAAGAAGTCACTTAGATGAGTGACGAAACGTTTCTCCAATAAAATCTATGTCCAGATGAACAGATTCAACTTCTTGGATTTTCTTACCTGGATCATTGAGCATGCATCAAGACTAACCCGATACGGTTGCCAGGTCCACCTATTCTAAAGACTTGGGTTTGTTTGGCCTCTTCTTTCCATTAACTGTGACGGGATTTTTCTCGTGGGGTCTGGCAACCCCAGAATTAAAGGCCCCGAAACAGCTATCGAACACTTTTAGACTCTGAAACTCAGTATGTACTCCAGAAAAACGAAGAATTGTATTATTTAATATTACATTTTGAAGTTTATGTCAGATATTTCTGAGAGATTATTGGCTGGTTGCAAAGTAGAAATCCAAATACTGCCAGAGGTTTCCACTTATCTCATTACTCAAGTGCATGTGTACTCGTTGATCGGATTACTGCCAAAATCTGATTTTCTGCCAATATAGGATTAAGTGCATGTAAACACACTCGGTGTCCACAAATCATTTTTTTATTGACAATTAAAATCTTGGTGGTGCAAATGGTTACCTCACGGCTCCAGAGATCCCTGGTATGATTTCTTGTCCAGACCCTGTCTGTGTAAAGTTTGCATAATATCTGTGTAGGTTTTCTCCAGGCAGTCTGGTTTCTTCAAACAATTAAAAGATAAACATTTTCTCTAAAGTTTCCTGGTGTGAGTATTTGTGTGCCTTGTGATTGGCACGCTATCTAAGGTTGGCTCCTTGTGCCCAGTGCTATCGTTTAGGCCTCTTAGTGACTTTATTCCACTCGCCGTGCAAATACACCTTATTAACAGCAGTCTATATCAAGGTTCACCATATAAATTAATTTATATGTGCCTTTCAGATGCAAAGAGGATTTGTATGCATAATCTGTTAAACAGATTGAGAATGATGTTTAAATAGAATGGTGTGTGTGTGTGTGTGTGTGTGTGTGTGTGTGTGTGTGTGTGTGTGTGTGTGTGTGTGTGTGTGTGTGTGAAATTAGCATATTTTAATAATAATGGGATAATATTGTGGTAATTGGTAAAAGGCCTAGTGTAGAGGCCTTATTTTGGTACAGAATTAATGTTTAAGTGTTTACAGCTGTGTGCGTGCGTGTGCGTGTGTGTGTGTGTGTGTGTGTGTGTGTGTGTGTGTGTGTGTGTGTGTGTACAGTATCAGTCAAAAGTTTGGACACACCTTCAAATTAAGTGTTTTTTCTTTCTTTTTTTCTGCATTGTAGATTAATACTAAAGTCATCCAAACTATGAATTATTTAGTAAACAAAAACGTGTTAAACAAACCAGAATATGTATTATATTTTAGATTCTTCAAAGTAGGAACCTCCCTGCTTAGCTGACAGCTTTGCACATCTTAGCATTTTCTCAGTCAGCTTTATGGGGTATGGGTATGGGGTTTCTTTACCTGGAATGGCTTTCAGTTAACAGCTGTGCCTTGTCAAGAGTTAATTTCTTGAATGTCTTGCCATCTTAATGTGTTTGAGACCATCAGGTGTGTTGTAAAGAGGTAGAGAGGGTATACAGTGAATAGCCCTATTTGAGTAATGTTCTAGTCAAGTCAAGTCAAGTCAGATTTATTTATATAGCGCTTTTTACAATGGAGCATTGTCTCAAAGCAACTTTACAAGTTTAGATTATCTCCTAATAACTACGTCCAATCCCAAATTGAGCGAGCCTAGGGCGACAGTGGCAAGGAAAAACTCCCTAGTTCTAGGAAGAAACCTTGGGAGGACCAAGACTCAAAAAGGGACCCAACCTCCTTGGGCGGCGTAGATGATAAATCTAAGAGCGAAACTAAAGTCATGGAGTCAAAGTTCGAATAGAATGTGAAGTATGCACATCGACATTAAGTGGCCGGGGTATGATATAAATCTAAGAGCGAACTAAAGTCAATGGAGTCAAAGTTCGAATAGAATGTGAAGTATGCACCATCGACCATTACGTGGCCCGGTATGATGATAAATCTAAGAGCGAAACTAAAGTCATGGAGTCATGGTCGAATAAAATGTGAATTATGCACAGTGGAGCTCCATCAGATGTACATCATGTGTGGGGCCGGAACGCCCGGAACACAGCTCGGAGAGAAACAGAAAATGCAATTAGTTATTGATTAAGAGCACAGTATCTATTAACAATCACTGATGCCATGTCAATCACTGATGCCATGTGTAGCATGAGACTCCGGCAGCATTAGCTATAGCAGCATAGCTAGAAAGAGGAGAACTGGTAGGAAACACAACCAAGAGGAATCACATGAGACATTGGCAACCCCACGGGAGGCAGAAGACAGCAACGTCTCTGATCACCATAAGACTCTTTGACTATGAACCCCCAGCTCTGCCCTTATTCTAAGGCAAGGATGCACGAGTCAAGATCACGAGGACCGACGCCCAGTTCAGCCAGACCGCCCACTGGACACTCCCGGCTAGCGGACAAGGCAGGCAGGCCAGACATGACTCCAGGCTCTGGCCCCAGTGACCCAAGCCATGCATCCTGGTCTAAATCTAGTCAAAAAAATCTAGTAAAAAGGTATGTCTTTAGCCTAGACTTAAAACTTAAGAGAGTGTCTGAATCTCGAACGAAAGTGGGAAGTTTATTCCATAGTTGGGGGGCCATGTATGAGAAAGCCTTTCCCCCGGCTGTGACTTTTTTAATTCTAGGAACTAAAAGAAGTCCTGCACCCTGCGAACAAAGTAGACGAGTTGGATTGTAAAACTCTAAGAGTTCACTCAGATAATGTGGGGCCAGGCTATGTAGAGCTTTAAAAGTTACAAGAAGTATTTTGTAATCAATGCGGAATTTGACTGGTAACCAGTGTAGTGATGATAGAACAGGAGTGATATGATCAAATTTTCTAGTTCAAGTTAACACTCGGGCAGCTGCATTCTGAACTAACTGAAGTTTATTTATAGATTCACTAGAGCATCCAGTAAGTAAGGCATTACAGTAATTCAACCTTGAGGTTATAAACGCATGAACAAGTTTTTCTGCAACATTAAAAGAGAGGATATTTCTAAGTTTAGCGATATTACGTAATTGAAAGAAAGCAATTCGAGTGATGCTGCTAATGTGTGCATCAAAGGAGAGATCTGAATCAAATGTGACCCCTAAGTTTTTTACAGACGGACTTGGCAATACTGGACAGCCATCTAGATTTAGGATAGATGTAGCTAACCTGTCTCTCACAGCCTTGGGTCCTACCAATAGAACCTCAGTTTTATCAAAGTTAAGTAAGAGAAAATTAAATAACATCCAATCTTTTATTTCCTTTACACAGTCCTCAATTTTGTTGATTGTAAGGCTGTCATTAGGTTTGGCTGATATGTACAGCTGTGTATCATCTGCATAGCAGTGGAAACTAATGCCATGTTTGCGAATAACTGAGCCTAGTGGCAGCATGTACAGAGAGAATAAAAGCTGGCCAAGCACTGACCCCTGAGGCATGCCATACTTCACTTTTGAGAGCTTAGACCTTAGATTATTTATATGAACTGGTACCGGTCAGTTAAGTAGGATTTAAACCAAGAAAGTGCTGATCCCTTAATACCTACAGTATTTTCTAGTCTATTTAGTAAAACATCATGATCTATAGTGTCAAATGCTGCACTTAAATCTAACAGAACAAGAAATTAAAAACATCCCTTATCTGAGGACATTAACAAGTCATTTAGTACCCTAATTAATGCTGTTTCAGTACTATGATGCCAGACTGAAATGTTTCATAAATTTCCTTCCTTTGGAGGTAACTGCAGAGCTGCTAATAGACGGCTTTTTCTAAGATCTTTTACAGAAATGGTAGATTTGAAATTGGTCTAGAATTAGATATCACACAAGGGTCAGGATTGGCTTTTTTTAATCAGTGGTTTGATAACGGCACACTTAAAGGATTTGGGCACATAACCAAAGGTAAGGGATGAATTTAAAATAACTAACACTGGCTCTATAACACTGGGTAATACTTGTTTGAGTGAACGTGTAGGAATTGGATCTAATAAACATGTTGATGACTTAGACGAGCTGATCAGTGCGGATAGTTCAGTATTAGTAATTGGGGTAAAAGATTATTAAACTGATGTCTTCACTAGTGCTGCATCTGGAAGGTGGCTGAATAGTTTGGTGATGTGATGAGCATTGAGTTTTATGCCTAATGTTTTCTATCTTATTATTAAAGAAAGTCATGAAATCATTACTGTTAAAATTACACAGAACGTGAGAATCACTTTCTGTGGTTTTTTTTGGTAATTTGGAGACTGTATTAAAGAGAAATCTTGGATTATTCTTATTTTTCTCTATGATTTAAGAGGTGTATGCAGCCTTAGCTTTAGTGAGGGCATGCTTATACTCTGCCATGCTGTCCCTCCAAGCAATCTTAAACACCTCCAATTTAAACGATGTCTCCCACTTGCGCTCTAAAATGCCGTGTGTTTTCTTTGCTTTAAGAAGGTACGGGGTGGGTCATATTACCATGGTGGCTAGCCTTTTTTCCCTAATACGTTTTGAGCCTAGCAGGGGCAAGTCGTGTTCCAGGGTTGAGCGAAGCACACATTCTAATTGCTCATTTACACACTCAAGATGATTAACGTCTCCGTTAGGTGGTATAAATTTAAGTCCTGGTAGGTTTTTAATAAACGCAGCTGGAGTAGCAGATGTGATAGTGCCGCTTGGTGTGATAACGAGGCAGAAGGATTTTATTTATTAGAGATAGCTCAAATTACTAAAAGAATAGTGATCTGAAATCGAATCACTTTGGGGAAAACATCAAGGTTATCTATATTGATACCAAATGTTAATATTAGATCTAAAGTATGATTACAGCGTGGGTTGGTCCCCATCACATTCTGAGTGATACCCATGGATTCTAAGATGGACTCGAAAGCAATTTTAAGTGGATCCTGCTCATTGTCAAAGTGAATATTGAAATCACCTACAATTAAAGCCTTATCTGTTGACAGTAGTAAGCAGGAAAGAAAGTTAGCAAATTCCTGAAGAAATTCTGAATAGGGACCAGAATCTAATCCATAATATGGCAAGAACAACTCAACTACATAAAGAAAAACGACAGTCCATCATTATTTTAAGAAATCAAGGTCAGTCAATTCGAAAAATTTCACGATCTTTGAAAGTATCCTCAAGTGCAGTCACAAAGACCATCAAACGTTATGATTAAACTGGCTCTCATCAGGACCGCCCCAGGAAAGGAAGACCAACAGTTACCTCTGTTGCAAAGGATAAGTTCATCAGAGTTACCAGTCTCAGAAACCGCAAGTTAACAGTACCTCAGATAAGAGCCCACCTAAATGCTCCACAGAGTTCACACACATCTCAACATCAACTGTTCAGAGAAGACTGCATGAATATGGACTTTATGATTGGCTCCAAAGAAGCCACTTCGAAGGAAGAACAACTAGAGGAAGAGAATGGCTTGGGTCAAGGAACACAAGGAATGGACATTAGATCAATCTGTCCTTTGTTCTGATGAGTCCAAATTAGAGATTTTTGGTAAGACGCAGAAAAGGTGAGCGGATGGTTCCTATATGTGTAGTTCCCACCGTGTAGTATGGAGGAGGAAGTGTGATGGTATGGGGGTGCTTTGCTGGTGACACTGTTGGCTATTTATTCACAATCCAAGACACACTTGACCAGCATGGCTACCATAGCATTCTGCAGTGACATGCCATCCCATCTGGTTTGCACTTAATTTGTTTTTCAACAATGACTCCAAACACACCTCCAGGCTATGTAAGAGCTATTTGACCAAGAAAGAGGGTGATGGAGTGTTGCATCAGATGACCTGGCCTCCACAACCTGGTGAAGACTTGCAGGAAACGTTTGACCTCTGTCATTGGCAACAAAGGTTATGTTACAAAGTACTGAGTTGATCTTTTGTTATTGACCAAATATTTATTTTCCACCATGATTTACAATTAAATTCTTTAAAAATGTGATTTCCTGGATTTCCAGTGTGATTTCCTGGATTTTCTTTTCTCGTTTTGTCTCTCATAGTTGAAGTGTACCTATGATGAAAATTACAGACCTCTCTCATCTTTCTAAGTCGGAGAACTTGCACAATCAGTGGCTGACTAAATACTTTCTTGCCCCACTGTGTATTGCATTTACAATGTACATAAACATGTACATTCATGTACAATTTGTATTAATTCCATCGTATATTTTGCCCAAAAACATCTTTAAGGAATGGTGATGGAGAGAAGGGGGTGTGGCCAGTAGCATGGTTCAGTATTACTGTACAATGCAGTCTGCATAGGCGAACCTGTCAGTAAGATTAAAGTGGCACCTACCAACCGGTCGCCTGAAAACTTTGTGGTTTAACGGGGTAGAATTTCATTGCTGGCAAGACATTTGTCACAGTTCAAGAATGTTGAGGGCGAGAGCCGAGGTTGGCAGCTTTTTGTGGTAAAGTGCATGGAGAGAAATCCATCCTGCCATGAAAGGTGGCGAGAGATGAGTTTGGTGAGATAACATGGGTGAGATAACGAGGTAAGACTGCAGTGTACTTTAGTAGGAGATGTAGAGATGATAAAAATTGTAGAAGATGTGTACAATTATATGTACTTTTATATTTTCACTTTTGTAAAATGTTTTCTAGGTATGTGCTGATTGGTAGCTTTTTTTTTTTTTAGTTTACCATACCAGTATCAATACTATGCAGAACTTGCATCAGATATCTGAATATACTGATTAGGACTATAAAGACATCCAGTAACAACTGGATTGTCTTAAAACTTATAGCTATGTTAACGCCAAAGAGCTGTGGTTCAGTTAGCATGCACACATTCACAGCATAAACTATTCCAGTGGATTAGATTGTAAAAATGTCAATGATCCTATACAATCCACTTTTTAGGCCACTATAAGTCCTGTCACTGATCCTGAACATCCCTAGATTTTGCATGATAATTAAAAGTATATCTAAAAGGTAACCAATTTAAGTAGAGCTCCCTTTGTCTCTTGGTCCTATATAGTCTATCAAGCTATAGAGTAAATGGACGCAGAAACTTGCCTGTTTGAGATATGGGGCTTTAGTCTAGTTTTTTCGCCAAATTGTTGATCCGCTGTAGATTTTCTTCCTTAAACAGACTTTTAATGCATTCCAAATCATTTGCATGTTAAATGTGTACTCTGTAGCAATATGGGGTATTTACTCTTTATCCTGACTTTCATTCAAAGAGGGTGTAATTTGCTCGTCATGCCTGCTGCTTCTCTATGGCTGCTGTTTGTTCCGGCTTCTTTGATTTAATGATTCTAGCATGGCTGGAGAAGCAGGAGGAGTCCTGTGTGACGAGGTGTAAAATCACACCTCCTTGATGTTAAGCAGTTTGCTCGAGATTGGAGACGGGTGCTAATTAATTGACAAATGTAGTTTGAACTTATTTTTATTTCTTTTCAGCCCCTTTTAGTGTCTAAAGAAGTGCTATACTACTCATTATGCTTTTGATTCACAGTTTGTTAGGTGTGAATCAATTTTATTCATCCTAGTAGGGTTTGGAGAGTACTCACTGTAGTGCAACTTATCTTGTGACTTTATATACAGTGGGGCTTGAGAGTTTGTGGACCCTTTAGAATCGTTATATTTCTGTGTAATTATGAGGCAGATCTTCACACGAGACCTAAACTTAGTTAGACAGAACGAGACAAAGATATTATACTTGGCAACATTTCTGTTGGTCTGTAGTCAGGACATTGACTTGGCCATTCCAAGACATTATTTTTGTTCTTCTTTCACCATTCTGATATGATGTCATGTGTATTTAGGGTCGTTGTCTGCCTGCATGAGCCACATTCTCTTGAAGTTCAGTTTATGGGCAAATGGTCATTCAGAATTCATTTTCTATTAATAATCCTGGTCCAGACGTAGCAACACGCGTCCAATCCATGATACTACCACCTCAGTGTTTCACAGTTGAGATAAGGTTCTTGTAGTGGAAGGTAGTGATTGACATGATACTTCTCATTTATACCAAAGATTTTGTCTTGGTCTCATCCATGTTACGTTTTTACATTATATTTCTAGCTTGTCCACATGGTCCTAAGCAAACTGCAGTTGGGCAGCAGTATTCTTTTCTGAGAGCAGTGGCTTTATCCTTCCAACATTGTCATGCACAGCATTGTGCCTATGTTCCTTTGTAACCTCACAATCTATTACATAATTACTACGTTACTTGGTTTGAACTTTGTTGGTCAACCTTTCCTGGGGATGGTCACAATGGTTTTGAATTTCCTCCATTTGTACACAGTTTGTGTGACTGTGGATCCAGACTTTTTACAGATAGTTTTGTAGCCCTTTCCAGCCATAATGAGCATCGGTGACTCTTTAAGGAAACCTCAGAAATCTCCTTTATTCATGCCATTCATACAATGCCAGAAATGTGTTGCGAAAATCAGATTTTGATAGATGTTTGTTAAGCACACAAGGGTGCCCACTTACATCTGGACTGTTATCTAAGTGATTGAAAACACATGACTCTAATTTCACCTTCAAATGAACTGCTAATCTAGAGCTTTATATACTTTTACTCACAGATGTGGAGTATTGGCTAATTTTCCTCAATAAAGATATGGGCAGTTTTAATATGTTTGTCTCATTTGTTTAACTGAGCTCCCTGTATCCACATTTAGGACTTGTTTTTTAGGACTGGGGGCCATATTCATAAAGATTCATAGTGCTAAGAGTAGCTTCTAGTTACGAAATTCTAAGCAAAATTTTTGAATTGTGGTCAATTCTCTCTTAAAGTTAGAAGTAGATCCTAGTAAAGATAAAGGCTATTCATAAAGCATCTTAACCCCTACAAGGGGTCCTAAAGTGAAAAACTATTAAGAGTAGAGAGGATGACTTTCAGGAGGCTTAGGAGTTCTCTTAAGCAGAGGAGAAAATGGAGGAAAGATGACGAGGCAGCAGAAACATTCTCCAAACACTGAATAAGAGTGAGTTAATCACACGCTACCGATTAGATCATGCAGGAATAATGTTTGTGGTTGATCTTATTAGAAATTCCCTTACATCTCCTACCCAGCATAACAGTGAAGTAACACCCAAAAGTAATGTTAGGTATGAACCAATTCCAAAAGTTAAATAGATTAGACAAGGCAGCAATAGATATGGGACTGTGGTGGCCTAGCGGTTAAGGTACTGGATTCTGGACCAGAAGGTCCAGGGTTCAAATCCCAAGCTGCCACTGTTGGGTAAGAGCCTTGAGCCTTAACTCACAATTGCTTGGATTGTAAGACTGTATCAATTGCAAGTCGCTCTGGATAAGGGCGTCTGCTAAATGCTGTAAATGTAAATGTAGATACGTGAAAATAGCAGAGTTGCATTTCCTCCGGTTCATAGGATACAGAATTGAGTACATTACAGAAAGTACCAGCAATCTATCTAAGAGGATTCTTAGAATCTTTATGAATACGGCCCCTGAAGTTTTAGCCCATATTTATTCAGAAATATAAGAATTCCAAAAGGTTCGCAAACTTTCAAGCACCACTGCAATGAAGACAGTTACTGCTGTTGTTTTGGAGCTCATTACGAGTTTCATCAGCTTCTTGGCAAATGAAGCCATCATAAATAGTACCAAACTGATTCATGTGTGTAAATCCGTGAAAGTCCAGTGCAGGCATTGCTTGTGGTTAAACAGAAACCTGAGCTTTTTACCTCCTTTGTTCAGCATAAAATGAGAATGTTGACAAACTGTGTCATCATGTTGCAAACTAACTGTTAGTACAGTCGTTTTGTCCTACCTTGGATGAAGTATGAAGGACAGCTGTAACATAAATCGTGTCTGGCTTTAGTTGCTGTTTTAGCAGGAACCACAATTGGATGTTTCAGTAGTCAGCCAAAAACAGTGGCTCATTCATGTACATCTGTTCCAGATACACTCAGAATCCCAAATGTGAGCAATCTGCCTTCAGCCCTCGGCTTTACAAATAGTGTTGTATGAACTTGGTGATACTTGAAATTGTTGGTTATTTTAGGGATGGATGGGTATGGTTTAAAAAAAAAGTTTAACTTTGGAATAGATAGATAGATACAAGAATGATACTTATTTAACGACAGAGGTCACAGTGTATTCACAGATTCTGTTGCACATAATGAGATTAATTTGGAGTTTACTGAATCGATGGTGGCATGGTGGCATAGTGGTTTGAGCTGTCACATCACAGCTCCAGACATCCCAGTTCAGCCTTTGAGTCCTTGAGCAGATCTGCCAACATAAAAATGAATCATTGTAGTTAATAGGGCTTGTATCTAAAATATGTGTACAGTAAATTAGTATTGTATTTACATTTACAGCATTTAGCAGACACCCTTATCCAGAGCGACTTACAATTGGTACAGTCTTAGAATCCAAGCAGTTGTGGGTTAAGGGCCTTGCTCAAGGACCCAACAGTGGCAGCTTGGCAGAAGTGAGATTTGAACCCTGGACCTTCTGGTCCAGAGTCCAGTTTCTTAACCAGTAGGCTACCACAGTCCCACATAGTTGATCGTTTAAGATGGTGGCTGAATGATAAACAGCTACCTGTGCAGTACATGTTTTAGTGCTTATATGTTCACCACACTGACAAACATCAGTACAGTGGTACCTCAAAAAGCGAATACCGAGGAAATTTTTCCCATAAGGAATATTGTAAATTGAATTAATCCATTCCACACCCCAGAAAATCCACACTGTAAAAGACATTATATGCATTAATAGAGTTGTATTGTACAGGTGTTCCCTGATTTATGATGGGGATATGTTAAATGTAACACATTGATCTAACATCTGAGGAGTTTAACGAGTGTTTGGTAAAGCGGTCTATACTGTATCATAGCGGAGATATGCAGAGGATACTATGATAAATAATGATCACTTGCATCAACATACAGTTGGCCAAAATCATTAACACAAAGTTTATTAAATAAAAAAATGTTGAGAAATCTCATGTAGTGACTAATGGAATGAAAGTGAAAAGCAAAAGCAGTAGCCATTAAGACTTTAGCATAGCTGCTAAGCTAACTGCAGCCTGTGTTCTGGAGCATTCAGTTCCTGTTTTGCTTTCGGTTGGCTCTTAAACTAACCTTTTTAGCATCCATGGAGACTTATTTGCGCTAACAATACAGTACTGCAGATATAAAAATGAACAAAAACACGATGAAAATAGCAGAGATCTTCACTCGGCAACGGATATTGTGAATCTGAACCACTGAATCATTGTGTAGTGAATTGTGAATCGAGTTTAGGCTGAAATGAGTCCCGTGGATCAACCCATACTAATTTAAGCAAGTGCATTTTCTGCAAAATTAAGAACGCTCCCACACAAAACGTTAACTTGCCTCCTGTTGACATATCCCTAAATACTTTTGTCAGTGTTTAGTTGGAGAGAGAAGTGCTGTTTTGTGATGGAAAATGATTCTATGTCACATCGAATACCTGAGATATGGATTGTCGGTTTTGACTACTACCTCAAGGCAGTTATTGTAGTGTGAACTCTTGTTGGTTACAGCCATTCTTTAGACCTCTGCAACCTGACAACATGCTCTCCATGTGAAAAGGAGCAGTAGATTTTCTTTTTTGCAGTTTTTTGTTTTTTCTAAAAGCCCTAATGATCTTTTCAATGTGTTTATTAATGATCATAATGTTATTTTTTTTTAAATATTATTGCAAGTGCCACATTTTTAGAGTTAGAGTTTTTGGTACTTGGTTATACAGAGACAATTTGGCTGATACCTTTGGTTCTCTCATTAGGTTGGGCAGTACTATTTCCATAAATGTAGGTGTGATATTTTTGTCCATTTTATAGATGATGATGGATGACTTTGTGTATAAAAGCCGCTCGCCAGTATTAATATCTTAAATACGATCATAAACTATTAAGCTATGATAATAACGATAATATCTCCTTTGGGCACTGTCATTTTCTGTTTGGGCATACTGAGAAAACCCAAACCCTGACAGCCCTAGGTAATAAATACATTGCAGTACTCTATGCATATCCCCTGGTCTAAGGTAAAATAAATACTTTTCTCCTCTGTAAGAAGGTGAAGCAAGGTTAATTCCCTGATTACTCATGCATACCATTAATTTGTGTCAATAATATTGAATTTTGTTTAAACAGAACTAATAGAAAAGCTCGGAAAAGTGAGCAGCATTTATGGTGATTAATTCCAGACCTGAAACGCTTGACTTTGTACAACACCAAAATCAATTAGATGTCTTTGTACTTCAGGGGAATCGTTGACCTGATGCTAATTGTTATATAAACCAGAGAACTAAAACTAAGCACTAACTGACATGTTTCCATACCATGCACTAGGCAGTCCTGATTCTTGAGCTGCTGTGGCTTACTGTTTGTGGTTTACTGTAGCTGATGTTTTGTGGCTGTCAACAGTTTTAGCGTTGGTAAGAAAAAAATTTCCTTCTCTTTCTTTCTCCCCAGTTCTGGATACGGCCAATTCCTCTTGTCTACATTCATTGCCTTCTAGTGTGAGAGTTACCTGCATCCACTCGTCATCTTAGCCATGGCCTCGATTGGCCAACAATGTTCAGGATCTGATCTTCCCTCCCTTTGTCCTGACCACTTCTGTCTGTGCAGTTGGCTAGTCCAGAGGCACCACCATAGCTCACATTTGAGTATCTCCACTGATGTTCTATTGTCTTTGACTGTTGAGGAGAATTTTTTTCATAAGAAATTTCTGACTTGTTGGAAGATCATATGACAGTGGCACATGGAAAGCCACTGGACTCTTCAATAAAATCCATTCTATGGCCATTGTTTGTCCCTGGAGGTCGCGTGGCTGTACGCTTGATTAAATGCACCTATTAGCATTGACCCCATCAGTTAGAATTTTTGCCACATAACCATTGTCACTTTCAGCCCCACGGTGCAGACGTGAGCATCACAGGAAGTTAACGCACACTTTCAGCTTCCTCGCAGTGCCGTATAATGAAGCACATTTAAATGAGAGCGATAATAAATGCATTACATCCTTCTGAGCCATTTATCACATGTTGCTAAGCTCATTTCTTCCTGTCACCACACCTGGGCTGAGTAAAGAAGAGAAAAAAAAAATGACTAAATGCACTAGTGTCACTGGCTTCATGTCAAAACCCACTTCACTGAAACTTTTTAGATTGCCTAATAAATATTCCAGACAGAATGAGCCTAGTAATAGGCATGTGAATGTTAATTAATGTTCACTAATTATATTTAACCGTGCTATAATATACCAGGAGAGACTCATGCCAGATGCTTTAAAGAATAATGGTTGGTTAGTTAGAGGAAAATATTGCAGCCTTGAATAATTTGTTTCATTGTAAACTGAATTGCGTTCCTTTGCTTTATTGCATCAGGCATACAAGCTGAATCAGTTTGTTACTTCACAAACAAGCTACTTATGTCTCATTTTCCTGATAGATAATGTGCATCTAGAATATTACATAAAGGCAGCGGCAGACATGTAGAACTGTTTTCGTACATTCATCATTCCCGCTACCTTGACTATGCTGCATAACCTGTAATTTGATTTGATTGAACCCACTGATGATACTGATGGACTGTAGGGGCATGGCATTACCAGTCTGCCTGTGAATGCTGCAGTGCCAAATTGCCTAAATGCGGTGATTAGATGCTTCACATACATTATCTGCAGCCCTACAGCATACTTTTGCACTCTAATTTGTGTTAGAAATTAAATATTAAGCATGTGGTCACTGGGGCAGCGAGATAACTCGCAGTAATATGGGTGACTTGAGGAAAAGATTAATGTTGTCCTCTGTGTATTTGATTTGTTTTGATCATGTGGTCGACTTTCAAATCCCAAGAAGCAACTCTGCATCGGGACGAATCTACCAGTGTAATGAATTGCACAGAAACATTTGCAGCTAGTTAAGGCCTGTATTAAGGGGTTGTATCCAGAGACCTAACATGTTCCTTAAAGGATTACGTGTTTTGAAGTTGTGTAATACATGGAAAAAAAACTGCTCCTGTTGAATAAGTAATGCAAGCAGTCACTGTGAAGGAAAGAGAAGAGGCTGACTTACCAAGGATCATGGCCAGTGTTAGCCCTTACTGCCCAGGTTGTATCTGTTGTAAAGTTGATCTCAGTGCTGTATACTGAAACTAGCATTGATATGCAAATTAAATTGTATGGTATTCTTTTCACAACTGATCAAAGATGTTGAGTTTCCTAGATTCATTAGTTCTTGAACCACTTTCAAACCAGTTTCAGTTCGATGTGGTGCAGGTGAGTATTGGTTTTCCACAGTTTAAATGTGCGTGAGCTAGCATAATTACTAGCAGGAGGACCACTGCTGCAGCAGCAGCAGCAGACGTAGGCTGTATTCACAGAAGGAGAGAGTGAACTCCTTTTCTGGAGCTCTGAACCGAATCCTGATCCTGCAGCCATGATGTAAGAGAGCATGTCATTCCTAATCCGTGCTGCCGTCTCGGGCCTCACCACCCACCTGCGGTAGGATTCAGGCTCAGACGTAACCACAGTAATCCAGTACAATGTTTTAGAGAAAGGTCCCAGAACAATTAGAATTCACCTCTACGGGTGATTAGAAAGAGTATAAAGGTAATTGGAGCAAATTGACAGGTTGTTTTAGTCATCAGTACACACTGTGACTGATAAAAAATGACAAGCTTGGTGGAATTTCAGCTCTTTCTCAGATTATCGCACTTTACCCAGATATACCAGATGTAGTCTGAATTAGGATGAAATACAGATCTGACTGGCGCTCTGTCTGTTGGAATGGGCTTTGTTTGTACCCTCCTTTTGTATTTTTAACTGAGCCTTCTACCATTTGTGTGTGCCTATAGCTATTTTGTAGTTGTTTAGCAACTACATGTACAGTATTTACATGTACCTTGATGAACAAGAAAGCCAAATGCTTTCTGTTGTTCCCAGCATGCTAGATTATATAATTTTCCAGGACTACATTAGGAAATAAACAGCAATTACGTTATAATTAAATCACTGAAAACTGCAGGTGTGTCTGAGTTTTTTAGAACTGCGTTTTTAGAACTGCGTTTGTGCGTTAGTTTGTGTTTCTGAATGATAATGACACATGAAACTGAAATATTCAAACCTGCAGTTCATGCACACTCATCTCTAGTGTTTGCAAAGAATGGACCGAAAAAGATTCAGTGAGTGGCAGTTTTCTGGGTGAAAATGTTTGTTGATGCTGGAGGTCAGAGGAGAATGGCCAGAGTGGTTCGAGCTGGTAGAAAAGCAACAGTACTGAAAGCGCTCATTACAATGGAGGTATGCACAAGAGCAACTCTGAATGAATAACACATCAAACCAGTTGGATGGCAGTTGAACAGGTGTTCCTAATAAAGTGGCCGGTGAGTGTGTGTGTATATGCAGTACTATGCAAAAGTCTTAGGCCACCATTAGATATGTTGTTTTTGCAATGGTATAATGACCATATACAACATATTGTTGATGGACCCAAGAGTATCACTCCATAATACTCTTTCCATTGATCTTCATTCCAATCTTTGTGAGCTTTAGCATATCTTCACTCTGTTCCCTTCTGAAAAAGTGGTTTCTTGGCTGCTACCCTTCCAAAAAAGACTATTCCTGATCAAGTTTCTTCAGACTATAGCAGGGGCAACATGGCATCCATAATTCTTAAGTCCAACTTAAAACAAGTGTAATACAAAATAATAGGTTTAAGTCTGTATAATTTATTTTAGTTCAATTGACTTGACTAAGTTCAGTCGGTTATTAAAACACGAAAGTGTTGCAAAATTCAAAGTCAAAATACAGTGGTGCTTGAAAGTTTGTGAACTCTTTAGAATGTTTTTTTAGATTTCTGCATAAATATGACCTAAAACATCATCAGATTTTCACCTAAAAGTAGATACAGAGAACCCAGTTAAACAAATGAGACAAAAATATTATAGTTATTATTGAGGAAAATGATCCAATTTTACATATTAGCGAGTGGCAAAAGTATGTGAACCTTTGCTTTCAGTATCTGGTGTGACCCCCCTGTGCAGTAATAACTGTAACTAAACATTTCCTGTAACTGTTGATCAGTCCTGCACACCGGCTTGGAGGAATTTTAGCCCATTCCTCCATACAGAACAGCTTCAACTGGGATGTTGGTGGGTTTCCTCACATTAACTGCTTGCTTCAGGTCCTTCCACAACTCAGGTCAGGACTTTGACTTGGCCATTCCAAAACTTTATTTTTCTTTAACCATTCTTTGGTAGAACGACCTGTGTGCTTAGGGTCATTGTTTTGCTGCATGACCCTTTTTTCATGAGATTCAGTTCACGGACAGATGTCCTGACATTTTCCTTTAGAATTCTCTGATATAATTCAGAATTCATTGTTCCATCAATGAATGCAAGCCGTCCTGGCCCAGATGCAGCAAAACAGGCCCAAACCATGATACTACCACCACCATGTTTCACAGATGGGATAAGGTTCTTATGCTGGAATGCAGTGTTTTAATTTCTCCAAACATAACTCTTTTCTTTTAAACCAAGAAGTTCTATTTTGGTCTCATCCGTCCACAAAACATTCTTCCAATAGCCTTCTGGTTTGTGATCTTTATTAAACTGCAGATGAGCAGCAATGTTCTTTTTGGAGAGCAGTGGCTTTCTCCTTGCAACCCTGCCATGCACAGCATTGTTGATCAGTGTTCTTCTGATGGTGGACTCATGAACATTAACATTAGCCAATGTGAGAGAGGACTTCAGTTGCTTAGAAGTTACCCTGTGGTCCTTTGTGACCTCGCCAACTTTTACACGCCTTTTTCTTTGAGTGATCTTTGTTGGTCGACCACTCCTGGTGAGGGTAACAATGGTCTTGAATTTTCTCCATTTGTACACAATCTGACTGTAGATTGGTGGAATCCAAACTCTTTAGTGATGGTTTTGTAACTTTTTCCAGCCTGATGAGCATCAACAACTCTTTCTGAGGTCCTCAGAAACCTCCTTTGTTCATGCCATGATACATTTCCACAAACATGTGTTCTGAAGAGCAGACTTTGATAGATCCCTGTTTTGCCGATGACGTTGTTTTAGATCCCTGAGAAAATTTGATGATGTTTTAGGTCATATTTATGCAGAAATATAGAAAATTCTAAAGGGTTCACAAACTTTCAACTTTTTAACCATACATAATCATACACAAACTGTAAAATTTCAATGCTGTTCAACCTCCACTTCAACTTTTACTCAACTGTGCATTTTAACTTGTGGAAACAACAACAATGCTGAATGAGACAGAGATACAAAGTTATTCTAATAAAATGTTTTATATTCATTATACAGTGCATACCCACTTTGTTTGTGTGGTTTTAGTTTTTTAACTAGCTGTTTGCTATTATACCAGCAAAATAATGCTGACAGAACTATAATATGTACACTGCGCCAATGAAAAGCAAAATATACAACATATAAAATGATACATGACAATTGTGTGCAGTTTATTAACACATAAAGCATTAGAGTACATTGTAAACATCAGAGCAGTGGAATAATGACAGTGTTAATGTGTCCAGTTAAGGGAACTCACCATATAGGCAAATGTTACAAGAAATGATTAAAATAAAATGTTTATTAGCAGTGCTTAAAATGTACATAGCAGATCAGTGGAATGACTGTAGCCACACTGGCCATTTTTTGTGGCAGTACTGACTTTCACTGCTACTATGAATCCCTGTCTTTTTAAATCACCTGTGTGGTTCTGCAGTGCATTGTTAGCCTCAAACACTCGGTGTTGTTTATAATTTAAGCATGATTATAGTTTAAAGATCATTACAGGATAACATTAAAATGTTAATGAGGAACACATCCTAATAAGTAAAGTAAATCCTCTTTCCTGAGGATACCAAGTCATGTATTTCTCACACAGAGCAGTCTGTTTACTTCAGTAATGCAAAATTGATCTTAAAATCCAGTAATTATAGCAATGAGGAAAGCAAATGTTCAGAATTGCAATTGAAACAAAGACCTGTCTGTCACGTACAAACGAAGACCCAGGTTAACGCAATCACGACACACATAAAACATAATTGGAAATGATCTACCTGGGCATCCAGCTTCTCAATTCTTCCCCCTGGCTTGCCTTGCATTGGCTCAAAACATCTTCAGCAAGTACCTGGTGTGATTGTGAAGTTATGGTTGATGTATAAAATTTCTGCGTACCCCAGTGTGAACTTGAGGGGGAAAAAAACAGAATGTGAGAGACAGAGATCTGAGTAAAGAAAAGCAGAGCAAAAGTTCAGAAATTGTTTACCTGTTTTGCAGCAAAGCCTCTGCCCATCTTTATTTGATAGCTGACAGTAGAGGTTGGCACTGTTCAATGCCCTTTCTTTCCCTAGAGCTGCTGTATCTAAACCAACAGCATGCGCACAAGGCACGATCAAAAGAGAGTTACATAAAGCACGGCTGTGGTTAGAATTTTGACTTATATTTGATAAATAAAAATGTTACATTACTAAGTGATATATTAGGTAATGTGTACAAAGTGTGCTAGGTAACTGAAACAAAATAAAGCAACAATAAACTAAGCACAACTGGGGGGCATTTCCATATAGGGCAACCTTAATATAATCGTTTTTGGAAGACTTAAAATAATCAACTTTATCTGAAAATTGTGCCCAATGACACGGAACAGAGGGAATTTTATCAGGCCTTCAAATGCAGAAAGCTATTACCACAGCTGTTGAAGCCACAAGACCAGCTGTTGTGTCAACACACTGACTTGTAGCAGCAAAAAAAGTGTGACATCAGTATTAAAATGTACAAAACACCATGACGTTAAATTAATGTAGTACTGACAAGACAGAAAGTGAGCAGTTACTCTTAAAATGGTCATTTACAATAATCTAAGCACAAAGGGTTTGATATGTTGCTCTCTTCAGTAAATAAATTCAAACGTCCTATGATTGTCATCTTAGCATAAGTGTATTTAACCACAGCATTGACTCCATAATGTTCTCATGCAGCAGCTGGTGATTTGCAGGAAGTTGACAGTGTAATTAACAGGGCAGACTTTTGATGAGTTGAGTTTGAGTTTTACTCAACGTTATACTTAGTTCTGACTTTACAGTCTGATTGGTTGAGAAGCGTTCTCACCCTGCTGATATTTGTGATAACAGCATGGCTTTTTTACACGTCGCCAAATAACGAGTGACATGTTGCCAAGTAAGACGAGCTTTATGCAAATAAGCATAACCTATACACATAACACAATAACCCTAATAAATAACTACGTTCTGTCATTTAAATAACTGACTTTTAGTTTTAGTCATTTTTTTCCTTTTATTTTCTTACTTACCGGTATTTGAACTTTGTATTTCAAACTAACGTTATAAACACCTAGCTATAAACCTTATTCCATTTGTAGCATGCTGTGTTGTGGCAGGATAGGGAATTGTTATACAGTGATGCTTGAAAGTTTCTGAACCCTTTAGAATTTTCTATATTTCTGCATAAATATGAGCTAAAACATCATCACACAAGTCCTAAAAGTAGATAAAGAGAACCCAGTTAAACAAATGAAACAAAAATATTATACGTGGTCATGTATTTATTGAGAAAAATGATCTAATATTATGTGTTATCATCGCGAATAACATAATGGCTGTGATGATCTACGGCACTCGCTTAGATGTTGCATTGGCCAAGCAAATACTTGTCAAGTAAACCTAAGCACACAATTATACAGAGTTTATGCAATTGGCTTAGTTCCACTCAGTAACGTACATACTAAGTTAAATGAAATACTTAAAATCAGCAACAGAACAAGCTATTTTTTAGTGTATTTTATTATTATTATTATTATTATTATTATTATTATAGCAGTTATTGTTATTATTATTATTATTATTATTATTATTGCTGTTATTATTATTATTATTATTGTTGTTATTATTATTATGATTGCTGTTATTATTATTATTATTATTGCTGTTGTTATTGTTGTTGTTATTGTTGTTATTATTATTATTGCTGTTATTATTATTATTATTATTATTATTATTATTATTATTGCTGTTGTTATTGTTGTTATTATTATTATTATTTTTGTTTTTGTTTTTGTTTTTTGTGTATCTCGGTAAGTCTCCATCTTCTGTTGGCTCTGTGTTCAGAACACAGAGAACCCCAGGAAGGCAAGATGGGTGCAGCAGGTCATGTATACCATAATTACTAGAGAGAACATCCTGCATACAGCGCTGTTGACTGGTGGTGCTGTTTTTATTTCTCTACAGAGAATTGCTGCTGCCTTTGTTTGAAATAGGCTGCAGGAAAGAAAATGCCATTAAACTAATCACTACATAAAATGCATTCAGAAAACCCCAGCTTATGGATATTAATTCATTTTCTGTGCCTAATTAGCTGTACTTATTTGCTCAGGCGTTTGGTGAGCTAGAATCGTCTGACATGCACATCAATATTCATATACTTCCCACTCATTCAAATTAAAATTTGTTTTTGGCCGTGTATGCCCTCTGGCTCATGGAGTTTTATGCATAAGCAGGCTACATATTTGAAAATGGATATCCAAGGCAGTGCTTGCTCAGCAGTCTGTTTTGGTTGAAGGAACATGCTGACTTTTGCCATTCTTTGCACAATTAACAAGACATTATCATGTGGATACACTTAGGATGATCGTATTGACTGCAGTAGGGAACAGTGATCGTTTATCAATTATAGTTTGATGCATTGCTTTATGTGCTAGGTCTACTAGAGAGGAGAGAGAGGAGAGAAATAGATGACTCTTGGTATAGGCTGGTTTAAAGATATGTAAACGTTTTATTACATTATACCCAAATATAAAAGTATCCTTATTTTTTATACCCTATTTCGGACCATAAGGCGCCACTTAAAATCCTTTAACCTTCTCAAAAGTCGACATCTCCCTTTCGCCTTCAAATGCGGTGCATCTAATGTATGAATTAATTCTGGTTGTGCTTTCTGACCTAGAACCGATTGTAGATGGTACACGGCGCTCATAAATCTGTCAAAATGTTTTAGCACGGTCTTTGGTAGGTTACGAAGCTTACGGCAACCATAGTGCGCAGCATCGCGGAGTAATACGGTATGTGCTTCAGCATTAGGGTACGTGCATTCATTCATTTATTTATTTTCGAAGCGGATTTCAAACTCAGCGCTATCAGTCACGCAGTACAACATGGACATAGAGCAGCTGCGAGAGAATTCAACATTACAATCAATGGTATGGAAGGTGGAGGAAACAAGAAGACGCCCTGCGCCAGGTAAAGACCAAACTGAGCTTCCGACGGAACTTAAGAGTTTTGTTTCATTTAATGCGCCTTATAACTCGGTGCGCTTTATGTATGAAAATAGATCCGTTAGCAGCCGATCATTGATATCGCTGCTATAACCCGGTGCGCTTTATAGCCCGGAAAATACGGTACATGTCATTCTTTGTTAGTTAGACACTGATATTAGCTCAAAGAATGATAATAGACTTGGGCTTTTTAATTTTTTTTTAGTATTTCAATATTGCACGGATGCTTATAAATATTGTTTAGCAGATAATTTATACAGTAAATGGTAGTGGTCATATTGAGAATTTTCTCACTTTGGTAAGCAAACAAAATCATAAGTAAGCAATATTATACTGTATCCTAAACTGTAATGTTTCCGATAGGATTTTCAGTTTATGTAACCACAGTAGTCTGCCCTTAGCACCCCTGCAAAAAAAGGAATAAAAAAGTAAAGATTGATGCATGTTGTTTCTTGTGTTTTTTAGAAGCTGGTATATGCTGGTAAACAAGTTTGTACTCTTGTGCTGGTCTTTTCTTGGGCTTACACATGGTTTTAAGTCTCTGACTGAGAGGCCAGGTCTTAAGAAGGTTATTGTTTTACTTAATACAGTGGTACCACGGTTCTTGTTGTTAATTCGTTCCAGAAGACTTGTTGAAAACTGAAAACGACGAGAACCTGAGCAAAATTTTCCCATAAGGAAAAATATAAATTGAATTAAAGGAAAATCCACACTGTATAAGGCATTATATGCATTAATTGAGTTGTATTGTACAGGTTTTTCCTGATTTACGATGGGGATATGTTCCGACAAATCCATCATAAGTTTAATGATTGTTTTGTAGAGTGGTCTATACTGCATAATAGCGGAGCTTGTTATAAATAATGGTAAGTAAGTTACTGTTTAAAACACTTAACCAACAGTTCATTAACAGAAAAGCTTATTTTATAATAAAGTGTTGAGAAATCTCATGCAGTTTAGTTTAAGCAAGTGCATGGAGTACCAAGCAAACGATGAGAACCGAGACAAATTTTACTAGTCAAAATGAATAAAGAACGAAATTCGACGAGTTCCGAGGTGGTAGAGAACCCCTGTATATTCAAAACATATTTACTCAAATGCCAGGATTTGCACAATGAAATTCAGATGTAATTCTACAACAGCAAAAAGTAATCAGGACATGTCTGTTGATAGAGTTGTGTCGTTTCATATGTTATCCTCTACGCTAGCTAAGTATCTAACATTTTAAATGCATAGTACATTGTTTGACTAGTTTAATTAAAGCTGCTTTTCATAAAGTACAGCAACATTCACAAACTGTGTGGGGTTTTTCCATTGTGTTTCAGTATCTCAAATGATATTCTCTGGGGCATGTTGTGCACTGGGTGAACTCTACAGTGGCATTTTGTTCTATGCTGAATAGTGAGCATACTGAAAGTAGTGAACAGGAAACCGATTGGAATTAGGATGAATGTATTTAAATTTTTACTACAAGAAGAGCTGAACATTTCAGAGCACTGTAAATGAATTAAGCATATCTGAACATTCATTTTTATGACAGTGGTTCACACAATGTTCAACTCGGATCTGCTTTATATGGTTACATGTTCAGTGGTAAATACAGAGTATTTAAAACAATTCAATTTCAAATGCATTTTGAAATGGATTTGACATCTACAACATAACATGTTGGACTATAGAGATGATGTCTCCTGTGAGTCGGTTCAGTGGTCTGCATGGCTTAATCTTTTGGCTGCGTGTGATGTCAGCATGGTGTTGTCTTTGTCTAAAGTGTTAATGCTAGCAATGACATCATTCATGCTGGGCAATGACAGGGATCATTTAGGCTAGTGGCCATCGCTCTATCTGGTGGTGCATTCGGCAGTACAGCTTGGATTTGCTCCATCTGCAGAGTATTACTTCCCTTAGTCTTAGGAGGACAGCGGAGAAAATTACACAGAGCTTGTCTTCAAAAGGAGTGAAGTTTTGCCCTTGGGGGGCCATATGTGGCCTACTGGTTAAAGGCTCTGAAAGGTTGTGAGATCCTGGCTCTGCCAAGCTGCCTTTGCTGAGCAAGACCCTGAACTGTTAACTGTTAAGCTCAATTGTAGATCGCTCTGGATTTAGTGTCGGCCAAATGGTGCGATTCTGAGAAGAGCACACCAAAGTACTGAGTAATCAACCCAGAGTAGGCTTGTAGAACAAATTACTCTTGTTCACATAAAAGTCTTGTTTTATGTGAAACAAACTGCGTAACTGAAACATAACCATTCATAATGTTTTATAAACATGGGCTCGGGGGAATTCTTTTGAATGGCTTGGTTGTAATAACTTTTGGGAAGACTTTGGGGAGCTTGGTGGTAATTGTAGTTGCAGTTCCTGTGCAGAAACTAAATACAGTGGTATCTTGGTGCTCGACCACCTCGGAACTTGTCTAATTCGGTTCTCGGTCCATTTTGTCTAGAAATATTTGCTCGGTTCTCATCATTTGCTTATTGCTCGTTTCATGAGCTCATTAGTTTATAAGAGCCAACTGAAAGCAAAACAGAAATTGAATGCTCCAGAACACAGGCTGCAGTTAGCTTAGCAGCTATGCTAGCGCCCAGAGTAAAGTAAGTAAATAGAGTAAGTAAAACGCTTTTACTTTTCAGTTTCAAGCCATTACTCACTAAATTCCATGATATTTTTTAACCCTTTCTTATAAAATAAGCTTTGTGTTTATGATTTTCGCCAACTGTAGATTACTGTATTTCCATAACGCCGCTATGATACAGTATAGACCGCTCATTAAACTATAAATATAAAATAACTATCAAATAATGTATCAAATAATGTATTAAATTTAACAAAACATAAAGGTTTATGATACATTAACTTATGGTGGATTTGCTGGAATGTATTCCCTTCATAAACCAGGAGCACCTGTACAATACAGCTCCATTATGCCATATAATGCCTGTACAGTGTGGATTTTCTGGGGGTCAGGTACAGATTACTTCAGTTTACATTATTCCTTGTGGGAAAATTTGCTTGATACTTTTTGTTTTCGGTTCTCAACAAGTCTTCTGAAAGAATTAACGATGACTGGGGTACCACTGTAGTCACTTTACAGCTGCCAAGTGATTGATGAATGTCATATCATGCATTAAATAACATCCACCCAGTCCTGTGTAATGCATCCTTTTGCCCTCATGTCTGACTGACTGACTGACTGACTGACTGACTCGCACTTCTTGTTTTACCATCACTTTGGCGCAGGCACGATTAATGTTGTCACCTTGATAAATTTTGACCTGAAAACTGGCATGATGAAATTTCACATGCTTCACTGCTTTGTGGAAGTGTCTTGTTATTTTACTTCAGCATCAAGATGAAAGTAGCTTTTCCCACATGAGAACTTTCCCTCCGACGTGTTCTTAATGCACTGGAATAGCAGTTCATGTCCTTGGATGGTTGTAATTATCTGACATTTTGTAATTAGAAAGGTAATTGCTTAAAATTCAGAGTAACCTCAGAAAGCTCTTTTGATTATCGGTGAGAAAGTTGTATGGAGATGTGAGAACATAAGACATCGCTTTGTTCACCAGGTTTGCATCTACGTGCTTGCTTTTCTTCATGACAAGAAAATGGCTAATACTTTCATGACCTCTTGTTAGCTCTAGCTTGGATTCTTCTCATCACTTAGGCTTTCTGCCTCCATTTTCATTGCTTTCTGGTACAAATTATGTGATTAAAAAAGGTATGACATCAGCACTGTGAAGGGTATTATGGAACCACCTTGATAGTTAGATATTGGTCACTTGTTAAAGGTGACTTTGCTTCATTAAACTGCATAATTAGGGTACATTGCGCTTCAGGGTAAGATTTTATGGCTGTTTGAGCATCGCTATTAGTCTAATTTCAGGGCTGCTGTCTTGTGTAGTAGCTCCAGCAGATGACTCTCATCTTAATAATAGAGACCACGAGAGGCAGTGGTATTCAGTAGGGTTGGGCGTCATTTGAGTTTTATCAAGTAAAATGCTTCAAAATGTAGGTTCTTATATAGTTTTGATTCAAGTATGGTGAAAACTGCCAAACATGTGGATATACATATTTGCGTCTGTTTGGGCTTTATTTGATTGGGTATTTGCGACAGGAACACGGTTACATCGTTACATCGAACAAACAGTCATAGAGATTTCAAACATTCTGACAGTGCCAGAACATTGATGGTTGTCAGTGACAAGAGACTATTTATTTTTTAGATTTTATATATCTTGTATGTTTGTTTGTTTAGGATAATTGAGAAGTACATGCTATTCCTTTTTGTTTTCAGGCACAGACATATGCAATAGCTTTGTTAGTGTTCATCTTGAAATGGTCTATAGCAGAGCCTATCAAAACAAATCTATGTGAGAACTTGTTACACAATTCAGTAGGGTTTTCACAATTATTACATAATCGTCTACGTTGGACACTAAGTTTGACAATAAGAAATCAGTAAATGCAGTCACTGAGACGTAATGGTGTTAACGAAAACAAAAACCTGGAGAAGTCTAGTGGTTAAAGTACTGGACTGTGGACCAGAATTTCCAGGGTTCAAATCCCACCTTGGCCAAGCTCCCTCTGTTGGGTCCTTGAGAAAGACCATTAACCTACAATTGCTTAGATTGTAACAGTTGTAATTGCTGAGATTGTTTAAGTTGCTCAGGATAATGGCGTCTGCTAAATGCCTAGATTGTTGATTTAAAAAAGTTTGAACTTCTAACTTGGTGCTGTAACATGTTTAGTGCTGTGTCATGTTGGTGTATTTGTTAGCTGTGTAATTTATTCTATATCTTTGGCATGTATGCTATGCATTTTTAGTTTTGTATATTTGTAGGCTTTTATATGAGTGTTTCAGTGCATAATTTTTTTTAAGTAATCAGTATTAGCTGCTAAACAAACATGGCTAGTAAGCAAGATGGCTGTTCAGTCACTGTAGAGCACATGAGGTGACTTTTAGTACATATGAGGTCTCGCTTATATCTAGCCTCCTTGTTTGATAAAATGTCTGGTTTTCTGAATTTATACTTTTGGTTCCTGTAGTATTAGTATTATTGTTATCAGTGTATCTGTAGTATTGTTAGTATTAGAAGTATTTGTATCAAATAAAATTCCACATGCCCAGTATTGGTAGTATTAGTAGTTAGTAACAGTTGTTGTTGTTGTTGTTGTTATTATTATTAGTGTTATGAGTATAAGTATAAATTTGTCCAAAATCTATATTTTTATATTCTTTTTTGTATTATACTCTTCATAATATTTTTTCTTTAAAATTAGTCTACATGTTATCATGCTTTATTGTAATCTTTATATTTTCATGTTCTCTTAATTTTTATATTGAGCATATGTTTATTTAAACTACTACAATAAACTTATTAATTAAATCATTAGGTTTAATTCTTACACACATCATCTAGGCCACTTAAGCAGGTCGGGTCCCTTTTTGAGTCTTGTTCCTCCCAAGATTTCTTCCTTATAACGTTTATGAAGTTCTTCCTTTCCACTGTCACCCTAGGCTTGCTAAATTTGGGATTGGCCTTAAATAATAGAAGGTAATAGAAAGTTGTAAAGCTGCTTTGAGACAATGCTCCATTGTAAAAAGCACTATAGAAATAAATCTGACTTGACTTGACTTGACTTTAGGCTTGTACTGCATTAGTTGCAGTTCAGTGAACAGACAATTAAATCGTTAATCGCAATTGTTTATACAACAGCTAATCTTCAGCTAAAATTTCGTGACTGTGACAGGCCTATGGCACACGCAGGTCCTGGCAGATAGCTGAGGTATACAGAGGCATTTTTCCAGTATTTACAGACAGGCATTTGAAGCATGCATGCATGATGATGTGTTTGCAGGAACCAATAAATGAAGTCAAATTGTTCTTTTTGTTAATAGGTACCCATTTTTTTAAAAACTTGCAATCAGTTCTGAACCAGAACCAGGTTTCTATACCATCACATGGTATTCAGTGAGGTGAAGGATATTCCCATTTGCACATATTGCATGGAACCTGGCTTCAAATGCATATTACTGTAATGTTTTTATAATTATGTAGCTTTAACATGTTTGATCTGATTTGCAGTTGATTTTATTGGATTTAATTTTCTATTTTCTGTATGAGAGGTACACAAGTACAGTGGTATCTCGGTCCATCATTAATTTGTTCCATAAAGCTTGTGGAGATCCAAAAACAACAGGTACGGAGACAATTTTTCCCATAAGGAATAATGTAAATTGAATCCATACTGGAGCCTATAAGTAAAGATAAGGCTAACATACAAATAACAATTAACATACAATCATTAACATAAAGCTTATTTTATAAAAATGTTGAAAAATGGATTGAAAGGGAAAAGTAAAAACACTTACTCTATTGCTGAACACAATAAATAAGATAAATAAATCTTCACAGAGGAAGGGGCGTTGTGAAACTGAATCGTGAATCGAGTTTCGGCTGAAACGAGTCGTGACGCTTGACTCATCGAGAACCGAAATCGACATTCATTTGACATTACATGGAGATCGGACGTACATAAACAGCAGTGCATTGTCTAAAATGTATAAGGGACTTAATAAACCTGCATAGCGCTACCTCCTTCCCTCTTGAGTCTGAAACGTGGATGCCCAGTGTATCCCCCACAGAATATAAAAATGTAGTATCAGTACGGTTTTTTGGTACTGCACATAATGAACAAGATGTCCCATTCACATCTACATTGATAGTTGTGTCATTTTCATACACACGATGAGGTAAAAAGCTTCATTTCCATACATTGTTTCATCTTTCATGCTCTTTCTACTGATCTCACTTTATCTGTAGTGCAAATGCATTCATTTGAACTCCAACTACCAGCATGAAACCCTTGTATTTTGTGGTCCATTGAAAAGTTGTTATACCTTGAGCCTCGGGTATTTGGGTGAATTCTTTGGGAGAATACTTTGAGGCTCATTCAGTAGTGTAGCGCCTCATATTCTTCCAGGGTGCAGATTAACATGGGATTTATACAACTTATTCACCCAGGCAACTTAGACGTTTGGATTGATGTAAGATTTTTTTTTTTACTGAGATCCATCCAGGGCTGCTTGTTTCTTAATGTTTCTCTAGGGTGGTGCATTACAATCCAGACAGATTTGGTTTAAACTAGTTTGTGATCTGTCCGGGTTGGTGTGATTGAAGACTGAGTGTGTAGAATGGATAAAACTTCCACATTCTATGCACTGATTTATTAAGATCATCAGTTATCTGTTGGATCGCGACGGGTCTGATGACAGACAGATACTGTAACTGATGATCTTAATAAATCATTGCACAGATTTAGAAGGAAAACAGAATGATTGCTTGGTCAGCTGTTATATTGGCCTTTGACGTTGAAATAATATACATTTTACACTTGCAACGGCTGCATCACAAACAGCAGGCTACCATATAAAGTACCGTATTTTTCGGACCATAAAGCGCACCGGGTTATAAGACGCAATATCAACGATCGGCTGCTAACGGATCTATGTTCATACATAAAGCGCACCGGGTTATAAGGCGCATGAAATGAAACAAAACTCTTAAGTTCCGTCGGAAGCTTCAGTTTGGTCCTTTACCTGGGGCAGGGCGTCTTCTTGCTTCCTCCACTTCCGTACCATTGATTCGTTAATGTTGAATTCTCTCGCAGCTGCTCTATGTCCATGTTGTACTGCGTGACTGATAGCGCTGAGTTTGAAATCCGCTCGAAAAATGAATGAATGAATGCACGTACCCTAATGCTGAAGCACATACCGTATTTACTCTGCGGATGCTGCTGCGCACTACGGTGGCCGTAAGCTTCGTAACTTACCAAGGCCGTGCTAAAACATTTTTTGACAGATTTATGAGCGCCGTGTACCATCTACAATCGGTTCTAGGTCAGAAAGCACAACCAGAATTAATTCATACATTAGGCGCACCGCATTTTAAGGCGCACTGTCGATTTTTGAGAAAGTTAAAGGATTTTAAGCGCGCCTTATGGTCCGAAAAATACGGTAGTGTGGCAAATTAGTACCATTAGTGGCGTTGCTATTTTAACGTGCATTTTGTGGTATGGTGTAAAATACTTATTAGATGAGTACATGCCCTTGATTCATTTGCACATGAATTTTGAAAACGATGTTGAGGTCGGTTAGTCAGTTTTTTCCCCTGCTCAGGATGTTCAGGCATTCTGTTCATTCCACTCACCAGAAAATCTCCACTGTATTGTTAAGTTGTGATAATCAGCACCATGCCTGCTTACAGCCAACACCATGACCATGGTAAGCCCGAAGTGGTGAAACCAGGCGTTGGATGGCAGCGGTGCCCACACTGTCCCTGATTGGAGATCCAGACCCCCAGGGACCTCTTGACTTACGGCTGTCGCATCCTGCTGCATTAGCAGTATAGGGTGAAATAACACGCTGCCATCTGGACCGCAGCCTCCCAGTCACACTCGCCTCAATTACGTGCTGTTTGTTCTGGCTAGACTTTTACTCCTTTTTTTAAATCTCTTTATTATACCTTGGGTCTTTGATGTGTCACTTCCCTTGCACTCAGTGGAGTGCTGCTTTTTATTGTTGTTTTTAATATTCAGGCATTGAAACAGGATATTTTAAAAGCATGTCTGAAGCAGGTGTGGAAAAGAAGTGCGTAAAGTCTGGGAGGATGAATCTGGGCTTTGTGCTGTTTAGAAGTGCTTGAGTGAACACACATTCATGGTTCAAGCTCGGACTCCATGCTCAACATGGTCCTCTCATGACCCCACTTTAACGAGACAGTGGACACCCTTGAAAGGGTTTTTGTTCTTCGCTACCGCTTGGGCTTATTTTTGTTCTTCGGGAAAGTGTTTTTTTGTTAAACTAAGAACATTCCTCTTTGTGCCTGGAACTGCGAATGTTTAAGGTATGCTGACATGATTATGTGAGACCAATTTCACTATAACATTGCGTCCGTTCTGGTAGAGGGTCATATTACTGCTAAAGGTTGTTCAACAGGCATTTACACTTTAATCCCCCCCAAGTGCATGTTTCTCCAAAACTGATCCCTACAACTTCTGCTGTATATCATACATAATCATCTACCAGACAGTGATTTAAAACATGGCATGATTTGCAGAAACCCAGAATCCTTATCCTTATCCCGGTTAAGTCTTTGGAGGTTGTGGTCTAGTTGAGAATGAGAATGGTCACTAATGAGAACGGAACTGAATGGACCAAATAGGCCTTTAGAATATAGTCCTCATGCAGCATTGCCTATTGAGCAAGAGTTTGTTGGGAGGAAATAATAGCAGTGAGATCACCTAAACAAAGCCGTGTGTGGCGGTACTTTAAACTTACAAAAGAGAGACTTTTACTAAACTACAGCAACAATGCCATCAGGCAGATTATGCTGTGCATGTAGTGCAGAATTTCTAAAACCCTTTTAAAAAAGAAAAGTGTTAGCCGGCATTCGCTGCATTCAGTTTATATGAACTTAATACATTTACATTTACAGCATTTAGCAGACGCCCTTATCCAGAGCGACTTACAGTTGATACAGTCTTACAATCCAAGCAGTTGTGGGTTAAGGGCCTTGCTCAAGGACCCAACAGTGGCAGCTTGGCAGAGATGGGATTTGAACCCTGGACCTTCTCGTCCATAGTCCCATACCTTACCCACTAGGCTACCACAGTCCCACAATAATATAAATAATAGTGGGATTTTTGCAGTTATCTGATTATATACTTATATACAGCATACTCCGATCTAGAAATTATATTTAAGAAATCCGATAGAGAGTTGGATTTTACTCCAGTAATCGGATTACTCATAGCATGTATACCAGTTAGCCGATTTTCTAACCCGACACGATTGCCAGGTCACGGGTTTTTTCTCGTGGGAACTGGCAACCCAACACTTAAACACTCCATGGAATTAAAGACAGCTATCGAACATTGTGGAGACTCTGAAACTCAGTATTTACTCAAGAAAATGAAGACATTTAATTATTTAATGTTAAAGTTTGAAGTTTGTCATTCTGTAAGATTAATGGCTGGTTGCAAAGTAGAAATTAGATAACTGCCTGAATCATGTAAATCCGGAGGTTTCCCATTATCTGATTACTCAAGTGCATGTATATTCGCTGATCGGATTATGGACAAAATCTGATTTTCTGCAGTTATCGGATTATTAAGTGCATGTAAAGGCCCTTGCTGCTAAATATCCGTTTAAAGATTTCGATTTTAAACCATTAGAAAAGGGCTTTTGGAAGAGAAATACTATGGGGTTTGCTCATAGTACAGGTCTCTTGACTCTCTGGATAAAAGGGTAACCAAATTCACTAGAGATATTTAGATCCGTACAGGTTAACCAACTGATATACTAATGATTCCAACCTTAAAGGTGCGTAAATATCACTCCAAACTTGGAGATTGAGTGTTATGAGGAACGCAGTAATTAATGCGTAGAGCTTGGTGATTTCATGCTAATAAAGGATTTCTTCTACATTAGCAGTGTATATTTCCACAGATGTCCAAGGAATCCCGGCCAGGCCTGTACTTCCTTTGCTTAATAATCCAACATGCCCAGAATAAGGTGTCATGTATAAAGATATCTTGCGCGAGTGTGAACGGAGTTTCGGTACAGCTGCCTGAATTAATTATGCTCAGTTAATTTTTATTTCACAGCCACATGCTTCTCCAGATTTAGGGTAAAAATATAACCCTTGCTTAAGTAACATATGCTGGCAACATATTTTTGAAAGCTTTATCACACAAATATTTGAGATATGCTTCAAGTTCCTCATAGCGCTTTTTGCTGTGTATACTGTAAATGTCTATATTCCTTGCTGAAGCTTGTATGGCTGTGGATTTATTGGCAGCCTGGTCTAATTTTTGGGGCTGCACGATAAACAGGTCCTTCATGTGGAGTTACAAAATTAGCAAGAAACTATTGAATAAACAAAAAACTGCCATATAACTAGCATGCTGGTGACACTTTTCTGAAAGCATTATTAATCACACAGTATCTGAGGCATCAAGATGCTCCCACAGAACCTGTTGATGATTTGTATAAATAATGCAGTGTTCCAGCTCTAAAGAAAGTATGGCACTAGCTTTCCAGATTGATTGACAGTCTGGTTTTCATGAGCTCCTGCCTCTTTCTTTGACATGCTGTGATTCCACCTGATAGACAGGTGCTTTATTTTGAGTATTCTTATGCTCTTGAGTCATGTGTGAGAGTTGTTTGCACAGGTTCTCCGGTGTCTCCAGGTTGCACCGCAGAACAGAATGTGTATTGTATAATCTGCTATGCGTGTTACATTTAAGAAACATGAGCATATGCTGACAGTACTTGTTACAGTTTAACGGTTGGGTTTGATCCTATTTTTGAAAGTACCAAAAACTATATAGCTGTAAATGTCTCACTGCACATGGATGGCTGCATGCCAAGCTACACACTTTAGCGGTAGGAGGAAAATGACTACATTCGCCAAGCCTTCTGGGTTTTGCTTCCAAGTGGCTGCTTGTGTTTTTAGTGCTTTATTTGCAAGTGTTTGGTTTAAGTCTATAAGGAATGCTCATGGCCTGTATGAGATTTTAGTGCTTTTATTAATCTGGAGCCGTACATTCGTCAAGTACCAGAATCTGTTTTCCATCACATAATATGGAAAGTTCGAGGAGTTCAGGGGAGGTTGTGTAATTGTGATTAGTAAGAAGCATGAGCAGTCCAGCAGCCAAGTGTGTATGCAACCATCTAATCAGTTAATAAAATGTCCTGGCATCTCGTCGGTATTTGTGTATCTCCTGTTTTTTTGTGTGTTGTTGTTTTTTGTTATTGGCTTGCACTAATGTGCCTAATTTCTTGAATAAAATGAAAATGGCATTTAATTGGAGATCTAATGGAGTACGTACAGTGGGAGCCAAACCAGTGGGAGATCATTAGTGAAAATGCTTCCGTGTTGCATTTTTCTCTAATTTCATGTTTTTTAAAATTACAAATCATATAATCAGCTTGACAGAATCAGTTGATAAGTCTTCTGAATTTGTTAGTATGTGGTATTTTCCTCCATTTGTGGGCAATGGACACCCCAACTTCTGTAAAATTCAATGACCTGTGTTTGACAATACTCCAAATAGCATCCCATGATGATACTGAATTCTTGGCTTTCTCTGTCTTCAAGTGCCCATATAATTGCCTTTTGGGGTTTAGATCAGGTGACTGTGGAGGAAGGTTAATTGCAGTTAAATGCAGATCTTCTTTGGTCTTCAAGTCATTATTGCAGTACTTTGGGGTGTGTTTTGGTTTATTGTTCTGCTTCAGTATGAATCTCTCTCCACAAAATCCAAAGCATATTTCCTAGTGGTCTCAGACTTTTGGCCCCCACTGTATAGTAATTGGGCAAAAAAAAAAAAAAATGCCAAAAGCAAGAAGCAATTGGTCAGACAATTAGCAAGAACTAAGAAAATGCACTCCTGAAAAGTGTGCCAACATATTGGCTTGTCTTTGTGGGGGAAAAAGCTGGAAACAGGGAAATTCACTTACATTGTTTTCTTGTACACAAAGCCACAATCATAAGATTGAAATGCTTGAAATAGACCTCTAACACATGGCTGGGTGTTCAAAATCTTCCAAAATAACTTCTCTAGGGTTTTTTTTTTTAACATTAGTTATCTGCCACAGTCCACCAGGTTCATGTTTGTTCTGGTCAGTTAGATATTTGAACCCTTTAAAGATATTTGGTCTCACATGAAACACAAAGTAACTGGGAAACATTTGTCAGCTACTCCTCAACTGGTTGAAGTCAGTACCTTGAAGGGAATAACACTGATTTTGAAAATTTTCTTGCCCAGGAGTGTATTTTGTACATTAAAGTGATTTTCTATTTTTTATTTAATTTTATCTCAGAAAAGCTCTCGAAAACCCAATGATTATGAGATTTGTTATTTATGTTCATTCTAATAATACACAATGAAGCTGTAATGCTTCATTTGCCAATATGAACATGTGGCAAAAAAAGCTATAAATCAGTTCAGTCATGTGACTGACAGACTGTATAAGCAACAATTTGCAAAAACCTAACTCAAGGACATGAAAGAATGCTGCCCAAAGTCTCCTGTCAGATGATCTCTTATGTGTGGTTACACTGGCTGTAGAGTCATGCCCTGTGGGATTTGGTTTAAGAGATATAAACATAGCTATGCTTAGATGGTGCCGTGGTAATTTGCGGGCCCATCACTGCGGTAGGAATAGAGAAACACTGGCAACCACTCGGCTACTACAGACGTGTTTACAGATGTTCTGCCTGTTCATTTTTTTCATATCAGCATTTTTCTTTTCCTAAAGGGTCTGCATTATTTCTAATGTCACCCACATATATTAGTTTGCTTCTCTTTGTACTCTGACAAAGGCATGGCTACCACATGGGTCACTTGTTCTGTAAAAGCAATGCCAGACGAGGGATAGATCCTGGATTTGTAACCATGGATTTGTATTCTGAATATTCTGAAAGGCCTGGTTCGTCTGTGGTTTTATGGGCCACTGAACTGTAAAAGCTGGTCATGGCACCTAAGCGTGCCATGCTGTTCGCTTATCTGAGTATGCAGTTTTGGTGTCCAAGATGGCAAAGAGGTATGAGAATCAACAGGAGTGCCACCTGAACTTGAACCTCAGCATCTATCAGTAACAGCAATCTGTAAGTGAGAGGGCTTTATCAGCCCCATTGAGACGAGCTACTTAAAGCATTGCCAGGAAGAGTGAATTCCCACTAGCAGTGCCCACTGCCATGTGGAGTTGAAGGGCATTCAATGTGATGCCTCTTGGATGAGCACGGTGGGGTAGTTCCACTGCTGGGAAACCTTTGTGATTTGAACTGGCAGCAGTCACCTGGATGTTATAACTAGCACCAAAACTGGGCTGCTTAATTAGAACTGGAATTGTTCATCTGCCAAGACAGGGGTGCTCTGGCATTAATGCCATCCCTGTTGCTGCGCCATCTCGTCGCTTTAGGAGTTCTCCAATCATTTCATTTTGAATCGCTTTGCCGCTCCATTACCTTTGACTCATGCGTGCACGCACCACAAAGCTTAATAACAAAACGGCTTACTCAGCACAGGCTTCAGTGTCCAGCTCTCCCAGGCCAGCTCCCAGCTCCAAATCCTGCTTGTGTTACCATTTGTCTCCCCCTCCATTTGGTTAATAGATCCATTAGGCAGGATGGGAACGAGAGGGAATGTGGAGTGATCGCTGTGTGTGTGTGTCTGTGTGTGTATGTGTGTGGGAGCTAAGTGTGTGACACATTAATTCAGAGTAATTTATGATCAGGAGCACTGCAGGAGAAGCCTTGCTGCATGAATTGTATCTCGGAGGATCTCCCGTCCTCCCGTACTCGCTCCATCAGCGAGCTAAGAGCACCCTTCCACTCACGCCCGTCTGACATGAGCACAAAAGCATGCTGCCCTGTTGGAGAGACATACAATAGCTGCGGAAAGCCTTAGCATAGCACCCTAGCCGCCTGCTTAGGTGGGGGGTTAAAAGCACACCTGCCGTGAGAGTGGAGGCTAATCGGATTTCCCTCTCACCGTTATGGCCGCTCGCTGCTTCTCGTATGGTTTATATTTATGGAGAGCTGTTGCTCCATCCAGCCATTTCTCCCTCCTCCGTCTGTCTGATTAGATCCTCCAAGATGGCTGTGGCCTAGAGCTGTGGTAATCAATCCAAATTTGCTGGATGAATTCGATTAATTTGTATAAGATGCAGTGCTCTGACCTGACCGGTTGAACGGATGTATCTCTGTCATGCAGCTATAACACTCGAGCCTTATTCAGACATGATTAGGATTACATGGACCAATCTTTCCTGTGTTAAACTCTACCTAGTATAGTGGTGCTTGAAAGTTTGTGAACCCTTTAGAATTTTCTATATTTCTGCATAAATATGACCTAAAACATCATCAGATTTTCACAATAGTCCTAAAAGTAGATCAAGAGAACCCAGTTAAACAAATGAGACAAAAATGTTATACTTCGTCATTTATTTATTGAGGAAAATGATCCAATATTACATATTAGTGAGGGGCAAAAGTATGTGAACCTTTGCTTTCAGTATCTGCTGTGACCCCCCTGTGCAGCAATAACTGCAACTAAACGTTTCCTGTAACTGTTGATCAGTCCTGCACACCGGCTTGGAGGAATTTTAGCCTTTGCGTGTGCCATGCTCTTAGCTTATCAAACCTGAAGATTCTGTGCCTGAGAAGTCATGGAGCCATTAAAGATGCTCAAGGAAGCCTTGCAGTATATACTGGCAGAAACACAAACTGAAAGTAATACCAGGAGCGTTTGAAACCTTGAATAGTAAGTTATGGAGGACATTTACAGACCCTTGTATTCAGAGCCACTTCCAACTGAGCAAAATACAAACCCAAATCAGAAAAAGTTGGGACAGTATGGAAAATGGTGGGTATGAGTATAATGGCACAAGTCATTTACTTTGACTTATATTTGACTGCAGTCTGTAGGAACCGAACATATTTCAGGTCTTGTCTGGTCAACTTTTATTTGTTAATGAACATCCATTCCTGTATTTCAGGCCTGCAACACATTCCAAAACAAGTTAGGACTGGGGCTGTTTAGGGCTGGTAATGAAGTAAAACAACGAATTAATGATGTGATTTCACACTGGTGATGTCAACAGGTGATTATAATCATGATTTGGTACAAAAGCAGTATCCACGCAAGTCTTTGAGGAACAAAGATGGGCAGAGGATATCCAGTTTGCCAAGAAATGCATCAGAAAATGTATGAAATATTAAAAAAAGATACTGCATCGAGAACCACCATTCATCCATACGTGATATAACCACATGGGAAAGGGATTACTTTGGCAATCACTTGGGTAAATTGGTCACTCTAAATTGGACCAGTATGACTGTGTGTGACTAGTATTGATGTAATCTTGCTCCTGTCATGAATAGCCATTGATGCTGATGCAACGTTAAATAAACAAACAAACAAGAAGACATAATGGTGCACCCATATGTCTCTCTCTCTCTCTCTCTCTCTCTCTCTCTCTCTCTCTCTCTCTCTCTCTCTCTCTCTCTCTCTCTCTCTCTCTCTCTCTCTATATATATATATATATATATATATATATATATATATATATATATATATATATATATATATATATATATATAAAAATTACTTCTCAAATCCATTCAAATGCTAAACAGTGAAAGCTAGGCACGCGCTTCTCACACCTATGGTTGTTGTGTTCTTAATTCAGGAATAGCCTACCAGATGTTAGTTGCTAATTATTCCGATTTGCGTGGAAACAAGCGGTAAGAGCTCAGCGCTATCACTTTACATTGAAAATGGGCCCTGTATATGTAGAATCATAGTGTTGTTTGTGAATGTGGTATTCAGCCAGAAATTCATGTCACTTTCTCCAAGTTCATGTGGAAATCCTCAAATCTTGTTTTCCCCCCATCTCTGTAATTTGTACAGAGATCTGTTATCTTGTGTGAATCTGTCATAATCAGTCCAGACGTCTACTGGTAACATTACAAGCAAACATGGGTTTGGAAAATGTCACCCACTTCTTTGTTGTTTTTGGAAGAGTTTTGGGCTGATCCAGTTTTCCAGGAATCGCACTGTAGTAGTTACTCAACAGAGAATCTGCCAGGCTGTCACTCACTCTGTAGGCCATCTGTTTGTTTTGGATCATGCTGGTGTGTGATATCTGGCTGGCTTGCTCTGCTGCTTTCTCACGTCTCACATTGTTTGATTTCTGAACATGTGCAACTTCCACACCAACGATTCCTTCTCGTACTTCTGTTATGCAGTACAAACCAGTGCAGTGCATCAGTTATTGGTTTTGCTACTCAGCATGTTTAGAAAATCACGCCTGGTCCCTGTTTTCATCCGCTATATTGAAATGGAGTTCTGCAAGCCAAGCACGTTTCCAGCTGCAGGCCCCAAGTAGCTGGTTCTTTATGACTCGTCCTCTTTCTCTTTACCTAACGCCGAAAGGAAGCGGGGGGTGTGAGTTTTGCAGACAAGAGATGACTCAGACAGTTTCTGAAGAATCCTGAATTTCTGTCTAAGCCTATTTTCTTTTCTTCTGCTTGTACTGAGCGTTTGAGGGGGGTCGTGGCCTGTTAGGTGCGGATCTTCTAGCAGCTTTGAGTAAATATTCATAAATGGTGATATCAAAGGAGCATATTGCATTGTGTGGAAAATCCACATGGCTTATGTTGTGCCACTGCAAGTTTTATAGGGGAGTTTTCCCACTACAGAGCAAGTTTAAGTAGAAGTAGAGCATTATTTGGATAGCTATATGTATAATTACAGCACATTTCACCAGCGTTAGCTTCAGCCTGAACGTACTTGGATTACCTTCCTTTGTTTGGAAGGTAGCTGCTTCTTCTTAAGTGGAGTGTCATTACAGATGAAAAGACTTGCTTGCATCATGTAGGAGACACCCTTATTCAAAGCGACTTAACAGCAGAATTACTATAGCTCCAGAAATGTGGAAGTCAATTTTCAGGTTGGATGGAGTGTTTAAATGATGCTCAGTTGGTTATTAAGGGGCCTAAAGTGTGACAAGAAACTATCCCTCACACCATTACACCACCACCCTGAACCATTGATACAAAGCAGGATGGATCCGTGTTTTCATGTTGTGCCAAAATTCTGACTCTACCATCCGAATGTCTGAGCAGAAAGCGAGATTCATCAGGCCAGGTAACATTTTTCCAGTCTTCTGTTGTCCAATTTTGATGAGTCCATGCAAATTGTAGCTCGAGTTGCCTGCTGAGCATCAGTGCCAGCAGTGGCATCTGGTGTGGTCTTCTGCTGCAGTAGTCCATCTGCTTCAAGGTGTTGTGCATTCAGAGAAGTTCTTCTGCATGCCTTGGTTGTAACGAGTGGTTATTTGAGTTACTGTTGCCTTTCTATCAGCTCGAACCAGCCTGGCCATTCTTCTCTGACCTCTGGAATCAGCAAGGCATTTTTGCCACCCCACTGGACGTTTACTCTTTTTCTGACCATTCTCTGTAAACCCTAGAGTTGACTGTGCATCCTGATCCCCCCATTCTGATGCTTGAACATCAGCAGGTCATCTTGACCATATCTACATGCCTGAATGCATGGAGTTGTTACCATGTGTCTGGCTGATTAGATATTTCAGTTAATGAGCAGAACAGGTGTAACTAATAAAGTAGGTGAATATTTCTTTAATATGTGATTTCTCTTAATATATAATTCCATTTGGTGGTCCATACCCTGAATATTTACATTCTCGGACATGAACAAGGTGTAACGTAAACATAAGCGTCAAGTCTGCAGTGCAGCGCTGGGTCTAGGGGAGGTGTCACTTAACGAGATAGAGTGTCAGGTGAGAATGGCAGAGCAGGTGTAGGCTCAGCATTCAGTCTTCCTGTTTTTCTTTCCTTACTGGGTAGTTTATTAGACTGTCAGAAAGAGGCATCTCTTTGCCTGTCTACTTTCAGAGCAGATGTAGCTGAGCGAAATCTGGAGCACAGCTTTTGGCCTCTATTTTTATGGCCGTGATAAAAGAGAGAGCAGGCTGGAATTGACGGCTCGCCGCTGTCTGGGACTACTCTGTACACGCATCATCGGCGGCAATGAGAACCCCCGCTGTCACCACTGAGCTGTTAGAACACAAGTCCCCGCTCAGTTTTGGCACAGTTACACAACTACTTCATGCTGCTTTTACACAGCTACCTCAGTGAGACTGTATTGGAGTTGGGTGCATGTTACTGTTGTACTACTAGTATCTTTTTTCGACGCGAGGTGACGATGTGGCATTTGAATGTGCTGCTGTTTTGCTGCAGTCCACCCGCGGCAGTTCAGAGTGGTGTATTGGGATTTTTATGGTAAGCAGTAGAAATGACATAAATAGACATGTATAGGAATTGGCCTATGTAGTGTATGTAATGTTACATTAGATAAACAAAGCCATAATATCCAGTGTATGAAAGTATGTATTTCACTGTTACATTTGGCAGAAATGGGGAGGCGAATGCAGGGAGCCTATTCAAAGAGTAGAGACAGCGACACCAGAGCAGAACAAAATCATAGTCCTGTAAACAGTCCAAAGTAAAAGAATCAGATAATCAATCAGTCCTACCAGACAGAGTATTAAACATGCAAGATGTAAGGCAGAAGGAGGCAAAGCAGGATTCATACGCAAGATCCAAAAGAGTGCAGGGAAGATGTAACTTTGCGCAGAAGTGACGGATGAGTGGCGTTTAAATGTGCTAGTGAATGATGAGCTGAATATATACCAGTGCGTGTGAATGGATATAGTGAACAGGGTGAATTGGAATGAGGGAGTGAATGACATTGCAGGAGTGACGCATGCTGGGAAGTGTGGTCTGGGCGTGACTGGGTCGTGACATTCACATGCATTTTGGAATTTGTCTGAGGATTAACAAGACCATGCTGCGAATCAACACTGTCATTTATGTATTGTGTTGATTCTGTATATACTTTGTTCCAGAAAACTCTCACTCACTTTCCATACCCACTTTAATCCAATTCAGGGTTGCTGGCAGACCACACGCACGCACACACACACACACACACACACACACACACACACACACACACACACACACAAAATCACTCGCACTGGGACCGTTCCGGAAAACTGCTTTCTGGATATTTGGCTCACAGGAGCCCTATTTCTATTATTATCCTGTTCTGGCACATTCATATTTCCCCATGTGCTTTCAGTGATGCATACTATTGTTGTGACTTTCTGATTATCCTGTTGTTTTATTACATTGGCTGGGAGCTTTTAGTCTCTACCTTGTTCACCTTCCTTATGTATCTTGTTCCTCACGTTTACTACTCTTTGTTTGTGGATTTGTACTTGCTTCTCTAGGCAATTGCCGAGCAAGTGTTTAATCTCTTAATAGAAAAAGCAAATAAATACACTGACAGTTATGTCTCAGGTACATATATAAATGATTACAGGTGTGGTCTGATTAGACACTGCGTCTTGCCACAGTAGGGCCTAACAATGCTTCCCCTGCTGTCCTATAAAAAGGCTTTCAGAGGATACTTTTGAGTAGTGTACCTCTTGTTGACAAATTGCTGACTGCTAGACGTGCCTGTACGATGCACTCAAAGACATTTTGCAGAGTTGAATAGACTTTGAGAAGGGGCACATCATTGGACCGAGAGAAGCAAGATGGTCATTTTGACGAATTGCCCACCATTCAGGCTGTTTTGACCTAGTTGGTTGGTAGGAGGTGTACGGCAATCAGGCTTCAGACAGCCCAGACAGATCACCAGTAGAGAGGATTGTTTGATCTGGAGACAAGCTGAGCAGCTCCCACAATTTTGTTGTCCACCATCCAGACACAGATGGCACCTTCACTATACACCCCGTGTCTGCCCGGACCATTTCCAGGTGCTTAGCCAAAGGAAATTTGTTGTCATGGCACCCATTGTGTGTCCTACCATTGACAGCCAGTCACTGTTGTCTTTGTTTGCAGTGGTGTCGTGTATGAGAAACCAGGACTGCATTGGACTGAAACCATATCTTCTTTAGCGACGAATCCAGGTTCTGTTTGGGATTCGGTGATGGTCGGGTTAAAGTATGGAGGCCTTGTGGTGAGTGCTATAATACTGGCTTGGCTGTGGACTGACACACTGCCCCCAACTGCTGGAGTGATGGATGAAGAGTTACAGACTCAGCTGCAACAACTGTGGGCAAGTTTGCCACAGGATACCATACAGAACCTGTTTGCCAATTCCCAACCGTATGTCATCTTGTATCCTAGCTAGAGGTGGCCTAACAGGGTACTAGGGCCTCTTTTGTACAGTTTTCCCCAATAAACTTCTCAAAACTATCCCCAATCCTTTAGCTCTAACATTGTAATCAGTTACACATCATCATTTACATTCACACACATAAAGTTTCAATTGATTCAGACTCCTTCTTGGTGAGTTATTGTTTGTCAAAGACTGTATAATCTGCTGTCCTAATAGATGACAAAATATAAACTAAGCAGCATAGACCATATATATATATATATATATATATATATATATATATATATATATATAATTGAGATTGCCATTCATTATAGTGGGAACTAGTGGCTCATCCAACAGGTTATTGTAATAAGATGCCCTGGCAAGGTTTTGCGGAACTTGATCCTGGTAAACAGGCACAGAAATGGTAGAGAAGGCCAACTGCAATAATACAAGTGTTGGCAATGCGTATAAAAAAAATCAGAGGATCAGTAGAGTCAATTTCAGTACATATTTTATTTCAGTCAGTGATCAAGGCGCTGCAGACAGCTGCATACAGCTGGGAAGATTAGAAATGCTTAACCTTGCCAACCGTAGGTGATTGAAGATTGACAGCTGTGAGATCCAGCAGCACTGAATAAAAGAATTACTCAGTGAAAAGGACCAAAATCATTGGATTTTTCTACATGCCTGTCAGGATAAAGCTGATTAACACATGTAAAGTTCACTATTTTTTTTTTTATCTTGTTTTTCCTTATGAAATCATGTGATCATTTTGGAAAAGGCTATTCCAATGTTATACTCGCCTGAAATTTAATATGAAATGCAGTGGATGCAGCCTGGTGTGAATTTCTCATTTGATGCTGCCTCATGTCCCAGTATGAATTATATTGAAGCTATCTGAAAGAGGTTTCACCAAGATGCTTCTGCTCCACATATCAGTCTCTGCTGATCCTTCCCTCTCTCTCTCTTGCTGATGTACCTCCCTAAAAATGAATACGTATTATCGCGGAACGTCCCACGTGAACCCTCGGTTTTAAATTACATTTAGATCCCCGTGATTACCGCAGTTCAGAAAAGCAGTGATGGATTAGGCTGTGATACGATGGAGCTGCTAAGTGTTTTCGACCGGCTGCAAATGTACCGTGCTATTATTAGCAGCATGTTACATGTTGCCGGCTGAGGAAATTATTTAACATTTCAGATGGAGGTTCTTCTTCTCGCTGCTGTCACAGGCATGTTATAAATTATGAAGCACACCATATAGAGATTATCTTTAATTCAGTAGGCCTAATTCTGACTCTCTCATGAGCCTATGCGAATTCATCCTGAAGTGGAGAGCGTGAATTTGGAGTTTCCACTGATTTTATGTGATGAAAATATATTAAAGTGTATATATATTAAAAGTAGGCACACTGTTATGATCAGAATGGGATTTCAGCAGTTATCTGATTATACGAGGGGTCATGTTTATGGTGCATATCTTGATGGAATAAGGCTGCTATTTGATTCAAAGGAAGCTGCTTAAGCTGCTAAATCCACTAAAACCTGCATACTAAATAGAATGTAAAAATGGTAATTGCAAATTTGGTGTATATTTATTGGTGTGTTGATTAGTCCATAGTATGAAGTGTGTTGTGCAGCCTTGAATTTTCACCTTGTGACTGAAGCAGATCAAGGAGGTAGACAGAATTAAGTTAATTTTAAAACAAATAACCTTGTGATGTGACCTACCAGGTAAATGACCAAAGCATCCAGTAACTGTGGTTTTAAGGTTTCTTATTTACATTAAGAGAGATGACTGTGCTCACATATCAAATGTTACCAGCATGGATACAAATGAGTAATGCTGTATTTTAAATTAGAATTTAAAATGAAGATTTTTATACTTGTGATGTCCTATTGGTTCACGTTTGCAAATGCACATTCGTTATGCTAACCTTCCTGCGTATGCTCTCAGATATAAGGTATACACTGTGATAAATCTGAAGTAGTGTAACACAAGAAGGCTGCTTAAAATCAAACATGGCTGCCACAGAACTTTGTATAGTACTGTAGAGCCCAAATGGAGGAAATGCTAGTTGTAGCCATGCTATGATATACTTAAACATGAGGCAGCCGGTTACACAATCAGTCAGGAGGTTGAATCAGATGCTATATATCCTTTGAACATATTTTATACTGTCTATGATTGGTGAGTTAGCAAGTTTGTTAGCAACTGGGTTGGCAAGCAAAGCAGAATAAAAAATGTCAATAAGTATGCAATATAGAAATAATTTTGCAATCGTAGGATTTGTAGTGCAACTGAATTCATTTAGAGAAGTTTAGCCAGGAAAAAATGTACTGTGAATTTTCATAGTAAAACTGTGAATTGCTTGACAGTTTTAATGTGAACTTTAACGGTTTGACCATGAAGTTCACAGTTCTACTATGAATTTTTGATGGTAATTTGGCCACTTCATGGTTCTACTGTCAAATTTGATAGTACAGATGGAAACTTGGTTGACTATGAACTGGCGCCATGAATTATTTCACAGTTCTGCTAGGAATTAGGTGGTGTAATTTGGCCACTCATGGTTCTACTGTCAAATTTGATTAGTTACAGATGGAAACTTGGTTGACTATGAACTGGCCATGAATTATTTCACCAGTTTCTTACTATGAATTTTGGTGGTAATTTGTTCCACTTCATGGGTTCTACTGTCAAATTTCATAGTACAGATGGAAACTTGGTTGACTATGAACTGGCCATGAATATTTCACAGTCTACTATGAATTTTGGTGGTGGGTTATAATTTGTCCACTTCATCGGTCTCTACTGTCACAATTTCATAGTACAGATGGAAACTTGGTTGACGTTATGAACTAGACATGAATTATTCCACAGTTCTACTATGAATTTTGGTGGTAATTTGTCCACTTCATGGTTGTTACTGTTCAAAATTGGATAGTACAGATGGAAAACTTGGTTGACTATGAACTGGCCATGAATTATTTCACAGTTCTACTATTGATTTGGGTGGTTTAAATTTGTCCACTTCATGGTTCTACTGTCAAATTTGATTAGTACAGATGGAAACTTGGGTTGACTATATGAACTGGCCATGAATTATTTCACAGTTCTATGATTTTGGTGGTAATTTGTCCACTTCATGGTTCTACTGTCAAATTTCATAGTACAGATGGAAACTTGGTTGACTATGAACTGGCCATGAATTATTTCACAGTTTCTACTATGAATTTTGGTGGTTTTAATTTGTTGGTACTTTGTCCACTTCATGGTTTTCTACTGTCAAATTTCATAGATTACAGATGGAAACTTGGTTGACTATGAACTAGCCATGACTTATTTCACAGTTTCTACTATGAATTTTGGTGGTAATTTGTCCACTTCATGGTTCTACTGTCAAATTTGATAGTACAGATGGAAAACTTGGTTGGACTATGAACTGGCCATGACAATTATTTCACAGTTTCTACTATGAATTTTGGTGGTAATTTGTCCACTTCATGGTTCTACTGTCAAATTTGATAGTTTACAGATGGGAAACTTGTGACTATGAACTGGCCTTGAATTATTCACAAGTTCTCTACTATGAATTTTGGTGGGTAATTGTCCACTTCATGGTTCTACTGTCAAATTCATCCTGTACAGATGGAAAACTTGGTTTTATTGACTATGAACTGGCCATGAATTATTTCACAGTTCTGCTATGAATTTTGGTGGTAATTTGGCCACTTCATGGTTCTACTGTCAAATTTGATAGTACAGATGGAAACTTGGTTGACTATGAACTAGCCATGAATTATTTCACAGTTCTACTATGAATTTAGGTGGTAATTTGGCCACTTCAGGGTTCTACTGTCAAATTTGATAGTACATTTCTTCCTGGGAAAGTGCATATACAGAGCACATCAACCTGTGTACTGAGCAGCCAAGGCTATGCTGACTGCACCATGGCTATGCTAACTGTTAAAATGGGTGACTGTTTGTATTGCCAGCCTTCTGTTTTCGTCTCGTGTATTTTGCAGAGCCATGAGAACTGCAAATATATAGATTTATACTGTGATTTATACGGATTAATACTGTGGTGCTCCCACCTTATTTCACGCTTGTGAGTAGGTGTGATAGCCTCAGAGGCTTCCAGGAAACTTCTCAAGGTCCTGTGTGTGCTTGTGTTGTGATCTTTTCATGAGGTGTTTACCTTTACATTACATGTAATATAGTGTATATATGTTGTAGTCATATAGTTTTGTGATTCGGTCACATTGTGTTATGTTTATTTATTTTATTTTTTGCTTTGTGGTTTGCTTCAAGAGATAGCTACCCTGAGGCATTAGGAATGTTCAGGTCACCTTTCTCAATAAGGAGCAAAGATGAGTAATACCACTGGTTTGGATGGGCCTTCAGACGCGCTACAACATTAGCCCAAAGTTGTAGGGACCCATGGTCGAATTTTTATGGTTGAACTTCACATACAGATATCATCAGCTGTGTCTTGGAGGGGGGTCGGGAGGTAATCACTTGGTTTAACAGCAACATGCATTGGAAGTGATGCAAAATAGAAATAAAATGTTATAAAATCATGGTTCTAACATTACTGTATAGTACTAGTGTATATATAATGTAAGCTATGTGGTCAAAAGTCTGTGTACTCCTCTTTTTCTGTTATTTTAGCCACGCTTACTGCTAACAGGTCTATAATATGAAGAATGCACACGGTTGAAATAACCAATGGCAATAATACAAGTTCTGACGTATTCCTCTGAGCTCAGGTTTAGGACAGAACCAGAGATACTGGTAATGTCTGCAATCATTGTTACACAAGGGGGTCAAAACAGGTACTGGAAGTGCAGGTTCACATAATTTTGTGACCCACAAATATGTAGTATTGGACCATTTTCCACAATAAAAAAGACCAAGTAGAATATTTGTGTCTCATTTGTTTAATTGGGTTCTCTTGTGTGGAATTCTGATGTTTTAGGTCATATTTATGCCAAAATATGGAAAATTCTAAAGGGTTAACAAAGGTTCATGCACCACTGTATGCTATTTTGGCCACACGTACTGCTAACAAATTCATAATATGAAGCCTATAATCGCCTAATCTAGATCATAGATGTACACTTGCAATAAAATGGGTTGTACTGTGGTGGCCAAGATTTAAGGTACGAGAATGGAGTTCTAGTTCTTCATTGTGAGATTGTGTCAGGTGCAAGTTGCTCTGGATAAGATCGTCTGCTGAATGACTAAATGTAAATGTTTTGAACCCCTCAGTGACTCTCAATAGGACACTTTTATAGCTTTGCGACCAGTGAAACAAATCATTTTGTCAGCTTTCTGCCTTGCCCAGACATGTTCCAAAATCAAATGGAGAGCTGCTCAGATAGTTGTGTGAAAGTTGTTTTTGCAGGTCCAAAAAAAACCAACCCCAAAATAATAATGATGATATTATATGAGAACTTAAGTACAGCAGTGCAGATACTCACGCATATGCTCAGCATTATTATATTTATGATTTTATTTACTATATACAAAATTGTCTTATATTCTATCGTTTTATATTCTGTATTTTATTTATGCTCTTCATGGTATTGCATTTCCAGTAATGTATTATAGTCTTTTTATTCATTATATTTGCTTATAACTTTAAACGTGCTTATTTTTTCTCTTTATTTAAACTCTTACTATAAATGCAATGATGAGGTGACGTTAGTTAAATTCTTAAGTATTCCATTTTTGAGTCTTGGTCCTCCCAAGGTTTCTCTCTTATAACATTTAGGGAGCTGTTCCTTGCCACTGTCGGCCATAGGCGTGCTCAGTCAGAGCTGTGGGCCTAGATAGCTGTAAAGCTGCTTTGAGACGATGCGCTGTTGTAAAACGCGCTGTAGAAATAAATGTGACTTTACTTAGAGAATGAAAATATAAAGGAACATAACATAGCCATACTTACACCTGGATGGATCTGGCAACAATGAGCCTCAATATTGTAGCTTCTCTTGCAAATAGATAAACACATGATGCCATACTGCGGAAAAATTGCCTGTGATCTGGGAATAGGCTTTAACACTCGGCTTTGACTCTGCACAAACACACACAGCTTGGGGATATGGTGCTATTTGATGGCACGTTGTGAAAGGGGTGGAACTAAAATGCCCCTAAAATATCGGCTTGCAGGGTGGACTGGCAACAGTAAAGCCCCCAGGATATTTTATTTTTATTTATTTATTTACATTTACATTTACAGTCTTACAATACAAGCAATTGTGGGTTAAGGGTATTGCTCAAGGACCCAACAGTGGCAGCTTGGCAGAGGTGGGATTTGAAACCTGGACCTTCTGGTCCAGAGTCCAGTACCTTACCCACTAGGCTACCACAGTCACTATTTATTTATTTATTTATTTATTTATTTATTTATTTTGGTCAAGTGGGCTCGATTTGATACACCGAGTTCAAACTGACACATTTGTCAATCAATGAATTATTAATTTTAAAAATAAAAAGCAGATTGTTAATGTGTTTTCTTGGGGTCAGCCGCCTCACTTGCACACTGCTTAGCAAAAGTTGTGGCATCAGTAGGAAACCTTTTTTTTTATCTACATCGCCAGCCGCAGGTTTTCTCTTATCCATGTTTCAGCTCCGAGTGCTAGATACTTTCAGTTGTAATGCTGCTACCTGCTGTAATGCTGCTAAGATAGCCTATTGGATATCTGTATATACAATACACTCTCACTGGCCATTAACTGCTTGTTAATGCAGATATCTAATCATCCAAGCACATGACAGCAACTCAGTGCATTCAGGCATGTGGACGTGGTCATGGTGACCTACTGAATTTCAAACCGAGCCTCAGAATGGGGAAGACTGCTGACTGCAGAGAACTGCTGATCTCCTCAGATTTTCATGCAGAGTAATCTCTAGGGTTTACAGAAAATGGTCAGAAAAAGAGTAAACATCCAGTGAGCGGCAGTTCTCTGGGAGAAAATGCCTTGTTGATGCCAGAGGTCAGAGGAGAATGGCCAAAGTGGTTTGATCTGACAAAAAGCCAACAGTAACTCAACTAAGCACTTGTTACAACTGAGGGTAGAAGGGTAGTGATCGACCAAAATTGGACAACAGAAGATTGGAAAAAATATTTCCAGCACCTTATTGAATCTTTGGCACAAAGAATTAAGGCAGTTCTGAAGGCAAAGGGGGTTCAAGCTGGTACTAGCAAGGTGTATAATGCTGGGAATGGGGGAAGCAGATCGGTCCAACAGGAAAATTCCTGAAGCTTGGGTTTTCAGTCGGCATCTAAAGGCATGTGCGTGACAGGAGTGCAGGTCTGTAGTGTGTGTGTGGCTGTTTGAGGCAGTAATCTGATTGAAGGTCATGGACCTGAAAAACTGAGCACTAGAGGTTATACCCTCTCAGCCTGGCTCCAGACCCTGGTTTAGTACTCCGTGAAGCCATTCATGATGGCTGGCCTCCAGGAGCGGTGGGATTACAGGCTGTTGATTATTGCTTAGCCGCTTTTAGGACCCTCAACCAAGGCTGTAAATCAGGGGTCGGCCTGGCCAGAGGGGTGTAATGAGCTGTAATTGCACGCTAATGAGCCACGGTGGCACGGAACACCCACCAGTTCCCCAGTCGCAGAGCGCCCGCTGCGTTTTATACGAGAAGTGTGTGGTGAGAGAGGTCCCCCACTTTTTTCATCTCTCTCCCTCACTTATTTATTTCTTCCCTCTTTTCACTCCTCGGCTCATTTGCTCTCCAAGGATTAAGAGGGGCAGCTGCAGTCAAGATTATTTATTTCCAGCCGTGATCTGTGGTATTTGACCATGTCGCTCGCTAATGCTCTCTTCCTTCCCTCCACACGTACGCTGGCCACTCGCACTCCCTGTTGACATGTCCTCCCACCTGTGTTAGCATGTCGTAGCTCTCTCGTGAAGCATTTTATGCCTCCTTTTCGATGGTGTTAATGGATAACCCGGTCTTTTCTGCTGAACACTGCGCTGTTAACGCTCGCCGGGCTCAGACAAGGTCAGCGATGTACATCAGCATGCAAAGGGAATAAATGTATTGCCTCCATCCTCATTCCCTTCACCAGTGCCACCCTCCCATTATTTACTGGGATGGATTGAAAGCATTACGCTAGCAGTACACTCACTCTGTTTCTCTCTCTCTCTCTCTCTCTCTCTCTCTCTCTCTCTCTCTCTCTCTCTCCCCCCCCATCCCTCTCTGCCTGCAGCCTGTGATGTCAGGAAGGTGATTAGTTGTAGAGAGAGCTCAGCAGCAGCACAGGTCCAGCCTGCTTTTTGTTTATGTTAAGCCTTTTACCAATTCTGTTTTAATGTGCTGGCACAGTCCCCTGTTTGATCCTGGTAGCAGGAGAGCCTGGAACAACACACCTCCTCTCGTGTACACACGCAATCCCCCTCATGCACGCTGTTTTGCCTGCTCTTCATTCTTAAAGCGCACCGAATTGAATTGAGTTCCCATCTCCTTTCTCATCTATTGAAAACACGCATTTGTTTGAGCCGAGCAGCCTTTTGCAAAAGAGTAAGTGGTGCTCTCAGACCACTGTAGTGCCTGCAGGCAGAGTCCTGCTTTGGCTCCTCAGTTGAGGATCTGAAAGACGATGTTCCGAATCCTGGTCTTGGAGTACTTGTGACTAGCGATAGACCAATTTAACCAATTTATCAGTCTATATATTGTTACCATTTTGAGATAATCGTCGTCGGACGATATCTGCGCTTACGAGGCCGATATTCAAAGATAGTGGAGAGAATACATGCGAGAGATGCTGAGGGAACACTCATTGAGGGTGGGGCCATTTTTGAGAAGAAACTTTGTTTCTAGTATTACAACTTGCTGCTCCTAACTGGGACTGGGATGAAAAACAAAAATGTGCTACTACCATGACATTGCTCTAAGATTGTTTATTTTTGCAAATATTTAAACATTTTCCCCCAGAAGAAGATGCTGTTATCTGGTAATAAATGTTGTTAAGTGCAAAAAAACTTTTAATTTATTATTTATTTCTTTACAAAAGACAGGCTGCAAACAGTGCATTTAAAACTTAAAGTTTTTTTTAAGTTACTCAGTTTTGTCTCATTTTTTATTGTTAATCAGCTGCACAAAAAAATGATATAGGCATTATATATCAGCCATCGGTCACCCTGCTCTCTAAGTATTGGCATCGGTCATCAAAAAACCCATATCAGTCAACCAATAATTGTGACCTGCATATTTAGTTGTTTTATCCCACTCTTGTACATCTGATGCTCATCTGATGATGTGGTAGTACAGGTAGTACAGCTTTGGTCCATCCCAGTATTCTCAAAGCCAGGTCTCTGGAGCTGTAAGAAGCTTTAAAAATAATAATAATAATAATAATATTCATTCTTGTGCACAGATCACACTTTTCACTGCAGAAAGTACACAAACTTGTTACTAGAAAACTGGAACTGTGGTTTTTCACTGGCTGACAGTCCTGTAACAAAGGTTCTAGTTCTAGTCCCATGCTTGCCTGTCAGGTTTGATTCTAGTGGGCCAGTGGTTGGTGCCTGAAGGCTTGTGAAACCTTTCTAATTTTCAGTATTTCTGCATAAAGATGACGTTAAACCTGTGCAGCTTTTCACACAAGTCCTAAAACTTGGACCCAATAAAATAAATGAGACAAAAATATATTTAAGCAATGGAACAGAATATGGAGCGTGTTAGTGCGAGTAACTTCACGGCTGTGATGAGCTACTGCGCTCGCCTTTGGCTTGTGCTGTGATGTCGTTCATGATAACACATGACCTAGAGCTTTCTGTTGCTTTTAAACAAGATTTTTTAAATAACAGTAAAGACAAAATGGAAAAATAAACAAAATAAAGATAAAAAAATAAATGAAATAATAGTAAATGAATTTCATACTGAATATGCTTTAATACTGACAAAAACCTTACGGGAAAAAAGGAGATCCATGACAAATGAGTTGTTGCTATGCAACAGTAACAATTCCCTACTCTGCCTTAACACAGTATGCTACAGAAGGAACATGGTTTATGTAACACTACCGAGTAAGTTTGAAATTAGTGTGAATTATTAATTGCAAATAGGTGAAGATAAAATAAAGTTAATGTACAATTATATTTTTGATGTTTAATGTATAAATGTATTAGTTATTGTGTTATTTGGGTATATGTCTGTGTGCATAAAGCTTGTCATTACTTGGCAACGCATCACTCATTATTTTGCAACGCTTCAGTAGAGTGATACCATTGTGGGGTGAAACAGCCATGAGAACACTTCTCAACCAATCAGATATGCTCAACTATTAAAACTGGGACTTGCTATTAATGCTTGTGGAATTTATTCGGTGTCATCTTCTCTACAGCCAAAATGAGTCTAAATGACGGACACAACCTTTTTCTTTGATATAAGCTGCTCTGTGTTGGAGTTCTCCTCCATGTTGCTTCCATGTTGCTGACTGGACGGGGCAGTCACATGACTACACATGCGGCTGTATGATTTTAAATATGAACATGCAGTGGGGAACGTATTAAGAGATTTAGGGCTGCAACTAACGATTATTTTAATAATCGATTAATCGGTCGATTATTTTTTCGATTAATCGATGAATCGGATTTTTAAAAAACAACTTTCCATGTCTTTATTCAGAAATATAACATTAAATAACAGAGCAAATAAGTGCTTACAATAAATGAATAATAATAAATTTAATTAATTAATAATTAAAATAACAAATTAAATAATAAAGAAAAATAAGTGCATCTCTGATGCAAACACCTCATACAAACTCATTCACTCCTTTTCTTTAGGACCTTTGCATTGCAATCCAAAAATGTTATCATGTCAACATGCTCCTGGCTAAAGCTGGCTCTCTTTTTAGAGACTATGGCCCTGTCCACACGAACACGTTTTTTTTTTTTTTAAACGTAGCTTTTTCTCTGCGTTTTGACCGTTCGTCCACACGAAAACGGCGTTTTAGGTCACTGAAAACAGACTTTTTTTGCAAAACTTCTTCCAGGGTGAAGATTTTCAGAAACTCCTTTTTCAGCGTTGTCGTGTGGACTGGGGAAAACAGAGTTTCTTGCTTGTAACATCATTTGTGCACCGTTATCTCCTTTGTTTACATGAGGCGATTTTGTGCAATAGCGGACGTAGCCAAAATAGTGCTAGCTGTAACACTGCTTACCGAACTTGTTACAAATCTACAAATAAATGTACAATTATTACTTTTTCATTACACTGAAGAACAGAGGTGTCAGAATGCGCTACGGATGTCACTACTATATCCATCACACCCACAAAGCAGTTCCCGTCCCCAGCGTCGCCGGTTTTGGACGAGACCCGGTCGGACCTCTCGTTGGTGGGACAGCTTTCAAAACGAAGTGGTTGTTGAAGAACAATGGCGAGGAAATGTTCGTATGCATAGGACGTTGCTGTTGTCGCTGAGTGAGCTGCTTCGCCGGCATATAGGACTGCTGGTTTGGCATTGCTCTTGACAGCGACTGTGTGCGTTTTTGCGTTTTCATGTGTGCGAAGTTTTTTGTTTAAACAGTGCTCGTGTGGACTGGATGTTTTTTATAAACGAATTTGAAAAGCCCCGTTTTAGAAAATACCCGTGTACGTATGGACATAGCCTTAATGCTAACTTCTTTTGAAGATTCCGCGTCCGCGTCATGCAACACAACGAATCGATAATGAAATTCGTTGTCGACGCTTTTAATAATCGATTATTATCGATTTGATCGATTCGTTGTTGCAGCCCTAAAGAGATTATTTAAAAAAATAATAATAGTAATAATTGAAATAATTAACATGGCCAAGATTACGTTGGTTAATGGTTCTGAGTGTTGGTTTTGATAAATTTTTGATTAATTGCCCAGCTCTGCAACATTTTGCTATTATGTTTCTTTACCTTTGTTGAGTCTTGTCAGTATTTATAGCCTTAGGCAGAAGTTTGGCTTCCCCTTGGCAAATTCCATGTATTAGTGTTTTAACTAAATCTCTGCTGAGAACAAATTTAAACATAACATTTGTGCACATTTTAAATGGGCCATTAATTGTTAATTAAGTACTGGCACTGAAAGAAGAATAGTAGATCATCTGCAAATGGTCTTTCCACACATCTTTTTTTTCTTTTCCTAATATGGTTTCGGCAGCATTTGGGGTAGCAACGTCCCCTTACAGTGAGAAGGTCTTGGGTTAGATCCGAGGTGGAGCAGTCTTTGTCCTTTCTGTGTGGAGTTTGCATGTCCTTCCCATGTCCACGTGGGTTTACCCTGGGTGCTCCGGTTTCCTCCCACAGTCCAAAGACATGCTTTAGGTTAATTGATAATGCTAAATTAACCTTAGCGTGTGTGTGTGGGTGTATGTGCCCTGCTATTATACTTAACGCCATTGCAATTCCATAATTGCTTTTACTGTTTGTTTCCTCTCAACCTGGTGGAAATTGAATTCTACTAGAAGCTCTTTTGTTCCAGTTTGGCCTGTTTTGGTATGTTTAGTTTAAAATAAACAGCTCATTTAAACACAGGTAGATGGAAACTGACTACAAAGTATCATGTTGGCTGAAGTATCTGCATCTGTTATAGACTGCCTTTACACAGAGCTAGAGTTTAGATTTATGTCATTGGGCAGATGGCCTTTTCCAGAGTGACTTGCAACTGATAAATCTTGCAATCCAAGCAATTGTGTGTTAAGGATCAACAATGGCAGCTTGGCAGAGGTGGGGCTTTGAACCCTAGACCTTCTGGTCTATAGTCCATACCATAACCGCTAGGCTACCGCAGGAGTTTGAACTCTCCCAGCTTAAACCATTTAGTGATAATAATATACTTAGTTCAGGATTTGAACATACAGTAACAAAGTCAGGATCGGTAAAGAAAGGATTACACACTGAAGCAGTCAATTAATGCCGTTTCAATTCTGTTATTTTCTGTACTTCTAGGTTAAGGTTGCTGGTTCAATAAGGTTGACGTAATTACAAACGAGTTAGCCTGTAACACAGTGAAGCAAAGTGACATAAATACCATGTGTTTTGACACCATGTATTACTTGACCTCCTAAAGGTACGGGATTTCATACAAGCTACTCCGAACTTAAGCTCAGCATATTGCATCCATTTTTATTGTTTGCTTGAGGTAGAATTTCACAGCCCTGCTGATAGATCATAAATGACGCTATCTGCTGTAGCAAACAGAACCTATTGAGCAGAGGGTCTTGCCAACTCATGTGTCAAGCCTTTTCTTTCCTCTGTTGTACTTTATTAATTTCTGCTTATCACTGTAATCATGTCCATAAGTCTGCTATAATTTAAGCCATCACACAGTCTGGTTTCCTGGGGGTGGAGGAATGGAATGATAGTCTATACACCAAACCACAAATGATTCAGATGCTAGATAATTGTGTTGGAGCTGTGGACCTGCACTGGGAGAAGGAATAACTAGGCAAGATTGCTTAATGAAAAGACCCACTAAATGAAAAGAGGCTGGTTTCCCTGTTAAAAACACTTCTAACTACATTTTTGACAATTATACGATTAAGCTGAATCGCTTTCCAATTCATTTTGCTAATAACATTTTGCAGCGTTGCAGGAGCCAAAAAACAAACACGCAGGTTATCAAGTCTGAACATATAATGTGTCTAATAGTGTGTTACCTGCCTCTGTTTAACTGCAAAAAAAAAGGTTGCAGCAAAGTCTTAAAGATAGAGACAAAGTTCATGTTTTGTTTTATTTTGGGTTTTTTTTAATTGATATATTAACACCATTTAACAGACACCAGAACGAGTGATAGTTAAGTCGGGTCAAAGTCGAAAGATTTATTTATATTGTGCTTTTTACAATGGAACATTGTCTCAAATTAGCTTTACAATTTTATATTATCTTCTGATATCTAAGGCCAATCCCAAATTGACCAAGCCTAGTGTGACAGTGGCAAGGAAAAACAATCCCTAAACACTATAAGGAAGTAACCTTGGGGGGGACCAAGACTCAAAAAGGTACCCAACCTCCTGCAGATGATATAGTGTATGTAAGAATTAAACTCATTTACAGTGGGGCAAAAAAGTATTTAGTCAGCCACTGATTTTGTAAGTTCTAATACTTAGAAAGATGAGAGAGGTCTGTAATTTTCATCATAGGTACACATCAACTATGAGAGACAAAATGAGAAAAAAAAATCCAGGAAATCACATTGTAGGATTTTTAAAGAATTTAATTGTAGATCATGGTGGAAAATAAGTATTTGGTCACCCACAAACAAGCAAGATTTCTGGGTCTCACAGACCTGTAACTTCTTCTTTAAGAAGCTCTTCTGTCCTCCACTTGTTACCTGTATTAATGGCACCTGTTTCATTGTTTGAGTTTGACCTTGTTGAAACTTTCAGAACATTTGCTGTTTGCCTAAAAAATTGGCCATAATTTTGAAATGTAGTTTCGGAGTGACATTTCTCTTTTCTTAGTTCAAGTTTATTTGAATATAATGTCATTTAAATCCAAAAACAATGGATTTCTTCCAAACAGATCACTTGGTATCCACTCTACCTTGCCATAGCGTAAACGATAATCACAGGTGTTTAGACTAAAAAAGATGTTTTTGAGGACAAAACATCCTTTCATCACTTTAATTACATCCCCATCATCCATTCACATATTGTGACTGGATGTACTGACTTTAATCTGTCTGTTACCACAAAATTGGGATGTTGGCTTCATTTTGCACTCACAAAACTACACAAAAGAGAAATATGTAATTTTCAGTAGGTGTGCCCAAACTTCGACTAGTACTGTATATGGCACAGCCTTTATTTCAAACAATCTGAGAAGTAAAATCTACGTGCAAGCTTAACAGTATGGTTGTTTTTGACCAAGACCCACCCAGCAGTTGTTTACATATCGTGTGCACTTGAGGAGTTCTAATTTAGCTTCATCTGCATAACATTTACATGCAAGTGATGTGGTACTGGGCCAGTGAAAGTACAACAGTGTTCAGTGGCACCCTTTAAATTAGATCAGGATACTGTGTAATCTTTAAAGAAACATTTGAAATATGGATGGAGTATTTGAAAAAGGTGAGAATTGCTTGTATATAGGCAAACACAGAACGAAATCGTGTGTAAAAACGATAATGGTTCAAGCAGTAAGGATAATTTAACAACCACAATTTGTTAATGGGTTACAAATTTATATGATGACTCTGATCAAGAAATAAAACCACTGAATATCGACACACTCTGTTCAAGTTTAGTGTATATAAAGAAGCAGAGTCTAGAATCCAAATGAGAGACCAAAACTGAGAGCTGAAATGACAAACTCCAGTGCAACAGAAAAACTTTGGCAAAGAAACCAGGCTCTAATTGGTATCCTGTCCTCCTATGGGTAAGACCAGACAACAAGATTAAGTATGTCTTGGGCTGGCTGAACATACAAAAGTAGTAATGAGATGCGAATAAGATACAAGCAGGTTGTGAATAAGAGATTCTACTGATTAAAATGATTGATTTATTTATTTGACAAAAAAAGTCACCAATAGCAATGTTTTATGACACGGGATGGGTATCGGAAAGGACTTCACGATATGATATGCATCACGATACGTGGGTCAGGATCACGATACATGGCGATATGACGCATATTGTGATATATTGCGATATTCCACATAGTTCACTAAAAGCATAAAAACAACCAAAATACAAGTTATAGTGTACTTGTATTTGAGTCATCACATCACATTGATATTCAGCAGACAAACTGAGTCAAAACACTGTACTGTGGCATCTACAGGAGCGGAGTTGGTTGTTTACACTCCATTTAAAATGTGTTTTTTGTCTTCCATTAAAAAAATAAATCTATATTTTGAGCTGAAAAGCAATATTGCAATATAGTGCTGTATCAATGTTTTAGCATAGCCCTGTTTATGACTGTAGCCTATGCTTAACCAGATGCTTGTTTGGTCTCTGAGTTGTGTATAAAACATGTGAAGTGCAGCACTGACAGATACAGCTTTGTCTAAAATGGTTCGAATGAAGGCAGACTGTCTCAACAAGGTATCAGATTTGGGACACTTTCGCCAGCAAAGTTCCAGACCTCAAATCCCAGTCTGGAATTATGTATTTAGGAAACAGAAATAGGGAAAGGAAACTAAAGGCTAGATTTGACCGGTAAGAATCACACCAGTGGCTTGAGTCCCTGACAGACCTGACAGGTTTTGTGCTTTTATTATGGCAAAGGGTTTCACAACCAAGTACTGGGTAAGAAATAACATGCCTTTTTTCCTCTAGGGAGCTTATCAGATTCCTATATGTCACCAAGAGGAAGATGGGTTTACATTATGAGTTGGGTCCAATCCAAGTTTCTTCTTAATGCTGTTAAGGGGAGTTTTTCCTTTCCTTCCTTTCCTTGTCGCCATTGGATTTGTTACTAGAGTTTAACCTGCTGGTTGAGCCATTCAGGTTGTTTTCCACTGGAACTTGTACAACAATTTCAATAAAGTTGGGACGTTGTATAAAACATAAATAAAAACAGAATATGATGATTTGCAAATCCTTTTCAACCCATAAACTTTACTGTTTTTTGCAAATATTTACTCATTTTGAATTTGCTGTCTGCAACATGTTCCAAAAGAGTTGGGACAGGAGCAAGTTTCCCAACTGTGTTACATCACCTTTCCTTTCAACAACACTCATTAAGCATTTGGGAACTGAGGACACTAATTGTTGAAGCTTTGTAGGTGGAATTCTTTCCCATTCTTGCTTGATGTTCAACTTCAGTTGCTCAACAGTCCAGGGTCTCTGTTGTCGTATTTTGCGCTTCATAATGCACCACACATTTTCAGTGGGAGACAGGTCTGGGCTGCAGGCAGGTCAGTCTAGTACCCGCACTCTTTTACTACGAAGCCACACTGTTGTAACACGTGCAGATTGTGGCTTGGCATTGTGTTGTTGAAATAAGCAGGGATGTCCCTGAAAAAGACCGTGCTTGGATGACAGCATCTGCTGCTCCAAACCTGTATGTACCTTTCAGCAGTAATGGTGCCTTCACAGATGTGCAGGTTACCCATGCCATGGGCAATAACACAACCCCATACCATCAGAGATGCTGGCTTTTGAATTTTGCAATGATAACAATCCGGACAGTCCTTTTCCTCTATGGGCCGGAGAACATGATGTCCATGATTTCAAAAAACAATTTGAAATGTGGAGTCGTGAGACCACAGGACACTTTTCCACTTTGCATCAGTCCATCTCAGATGAGCTCGGGCCCAGAGAAGCTGTAGGAGTTTCTGGGTGTTGTTGATATATGGCTTTGCTTTGCATGGTAGTTTTAACTTGCACTTGCAGATGGGGCGACATGTTCATTGACAATGGTTTTCTGAAGTGTTCCTGAGCCCATGTGGTAATATCCGTTACAGAATGAGGTCTGTTTTTAATGCAGTTTCACCTGAGGGATCGAAGGTCACGGGCATTCAATGTTGGTTTTCAGCCTTGCAGCTTACTTGCAGAGATTTCTCCAGATTCTCTGAATCTTTTGATGATATTATGGACTGTAGATGATGAAATCCCTAAATTCCTTGCAATTGCACGTTGAGAAACGTTGTTATTAAACTGTTGGACTATTTGTGCTGAACCTCGCCCCATCCTTGCTTGTGAACGACAAAGCTTTTCGGGGATGCTCACGTTATACCCAATCATGACACTCACTTGTTTCCAATGAACCTGTTCACCTGTGGAATGTTCCAAACAGGTGTTTTTTGGGCATTCCTCAACTTTCCCAGCCTTTTGTTATCTCTGTCCCAACTGTTTTGGAACGTGTTGTAGGCATCAAATTCAAAATGAGTGAATATTTGCAAAAAAAGAATAAAGTTTATCCGTTTTAACATTAAATATCTTGTCTTAGTTTAGTCAATTGAACAACGTCCCAACTTGGGAAATTGGGGTTTGAATTTGGTCTTCCCCATATTATCGTTTTTTATAAATGTAAAGGCAACTGGATCTTAGTTAGGTTTAAGGACAGTGCAACAGCTTCTCCAAGGCCCTGTTCCCACCTCGATTAGCTGCTCAGCATGAGTGCTTTTTTGCATATGAAATGCAAGCAGCTGGCTGGTTGGAGAGTACATGCCAGAATCGACTAACTCATTTTCGCTTCATTGCCTTACTGAAAAAGCCAAATACGACACTGTTTTGTTTGGTTCCAGAGCAACTGGTGGTCTTTGTGCAAGTGTTTATTGAAGGAGGATTTACCTAATCAATGCTTTTTAATTTGCAGGAACCGAAGCATTAATGGAGTGTCATTTTATATAAGTGCAATGAGCTGTTTTCTCCAAAATGCATTAAATGAGCCGAAAAACAAGTAAATCGGGGATACAAGGCGGACTTTATACCTGTAAGGAATGTCTTGGTGCAGTTGAGTGCAGACATCCATTTGCATAGAGTTTGCCTCTAAATCCAAACATCATGCTCCTTTGTCAAATGAGGTGCCATGTAAATTGCCTGCAGGGACAGAAAGAAGTTGAGAAGAGTAAGGTTAGGGTTTATCACTTAGGTAAATCTACATTGCATCAGGTTTTTCATTTCCCTACACTGAATCCCTGGGGTGAAGGGGAAATAGCAGTGGGTGTGATATGCAGTAAACTATTAGATTTTTGACATATTGTAGCAATGTGGTGACATACAGCATTTATGCAGAAGCTATGTTAACTTTTTTTTTTCATCCACATTTTTTTTTTCTTTTTCTGTCAGTTATATTCAGTTCTGTTCAACAGCTTGTATGGCAGGGCACGAATCCAGAGCTTTTAGCATCGTCTTGGCACCTTGTTTTAGCCGTCACTGAGCTCTAGGGATTCGTTAAAAACAGACGCGCCTCAGGTTATTCATGTCTCCAAATGTTATCGCAGAGAGAAACACGGGGTGAGATTGTTCATAATTCGTAAATTAACATGGGCAAAGTGAACTTAGCAGAAATACTTAGCACTAGCATGCTAGTCGGATGCAGCGCTCCCTTCAAAGATGTGTGTTTGTGTAAGAGCCAGCTGTCATAGTATATACGCTGCCTGTTGCTTTATTGAAAAGAACGGATCACTTTCCCATGGCCTCGAAGTTTGGCCCTTCACAGGCAGGCCAGCCAATAGGCGGAAGGCATCTCTGCAAGAGCATTTCGAGCCCATTTTGTGAGAATTAAGACAATGCTTGTAAACACACCCCAAACTTTTAACATAATGCCTTAAAACACATTAGCATAGGTGCAAGGACCCTGTGCAAATGGTAAAAAATTAGTAACCCAGAAGCAAATGGCTCGGCAATGCAGAACCGGCAGCTGAAGGGCTCGGTCGGATCTTTAACAGAAAGACTGTTTATGTCAATGACGGAGGTCTCCGCTCCGAGGTCTCCCAGTCATTAATCACACCCATCTTTTCAGCTGTCAGTCCATACAAAAGGTGACCTCAAACACAATGAGCTAGAAAATAAAGAGGCCATTGACCGGGGAGGGTAGATCTAGTTTACTGTTGACTGCTGTCCTAACTCAATGTATATGGTGTACACTAGAGTTAAACAGCAATAAAACTGGATTGGGAACCAGTCAAAATGTATTTTGGGAGTGAATATTGTGTGAGCACTGTGTCTGCAGTTGCTATCTGAGAGGATTTACAGTTTAATTTAGTAGAGTTATAAGCCCTTCCAGGACCTTATAACATGTCAGTACGGTACCTGTGTTCTACAGTAAACATTAGCAGATTGTGTTCTACATGATATGTACATGATGTGTAAAAACTTGCCGTTTAATATAATGTATGGCCGCAATAAAGACAGAATAAATACAGGCGGTCCTCGACTTACGACGTTGATCCGTTCCTACGTCGCGTCGTTAACCGATTTTCGGTGTAAGTTGGAACATACGTACATACTGTACGTAAATAACATACTGTAAGCACTTATCCTAACACCTATCCTAACACAGTAATTATCAAAAAACGAGCCGCGTAACCGTGTATTCTTTCGTCGCGCACACCAAACACGAAGTTCGCGGTACGACTTGTACGACGCAAAACCACTGAAGTTGAAACAAGGCTTTATACAGTAAATGGGAGATGTGTCGTAACCACGAAACGTCGTAACTCGGGACTGACGTAACCCGAGTACCGCCTGTACACTTCTAGACTTCTCAGAATTTACCTCATTAATGTTTTGCGATGAAACAAAAAAATGAGGCAGGTAGGCTTGAGAGCAGCCTGCATGCAGTTTTGGACTGTGGTGGCTTAGCGGTTAGGGTACTGGACTATAATCCAGCTGCCATTGTTGGGTCCTTGAGCAAGGCCCTTAACCCACAATTGCTTGGGCTATAAGACTGTATCAATTCTAAGTCACTCTGGATAAGGGCGTCTACTAAGTGACATATGGACTATGGACCAAAAGGTCCAGGGTTCAATTCCCACCTCTAGCAAGCTGCCACTGTTGGGTCCTTGGGTCCTATTAATTGTAAGTCGCTCTGGATAAGCTAGTGGTGGGCGATATGGTAAAACTATTCTATCATGATAATTAGACATTTTGACAATACACAATATTTATCACTATACATGTGATCGCAGACAAAATGCATCAGAAGCAACAGATTCTTAAAATTGATTCTTAAAATCGTCATATGACGATATTTTATCGTATCAGGATAAATTTTGTTATCGTGATAGACGATATGCTTTTCTGAGCAGATCGAGTCCATCCCTATTTTAAGCTGTCACTTTTGCATTCTAAGAACCTGTTTTATTCAAAAAGCAACAAGTTTAAAGATAGATTCCTACAAAATGCAGTAAAACATACAAAATTCAACAAAGGAGTTGGATGACATCTTAGCTGGATGTCAGTGGATTTTTTTGGTTTTGAGCAGCTTTTCTGTTTTTGTTTTAAAGATTAAGTAAACCGCATTGTGTACCTCATCACATAATGCAGTGAAGATAGCCCTGACCTAGTGAGTAGCATTCAACTCGCTGAATGTACCAGGCAACAGCTCCATGAACTGAATTTATTGAACATCACATCAGCAAGGTTATAACAATGCTAGTCAAACAGACCTTCTAGAGCGACCAGTTAGCCTAATGCATGTCTTTGGAATGTGGGAGGAAGATGGACTACCCGGAGAAAACCTACACAGGCATGAGGACGGTACTCAGACTCGGGTTACAAATGGAATCAGAGGTCGGTCACCACTGTTCTATCCCTATGAACTGAATATGTCCACACCCAAGACCTGTACTGCTTTGTGTACAATGCTCAACTAACTGTCTTAAATTATTTGAACACCTCCATGCACTGGCATGATACTGAGATATTTGACCCAATAGTACATCACCTTGCCATCACTGCCATGCTGGTTTCATACCGGATTCTATATACTGCTTTTGGGTGGAGTATAGTAGGCGCACAGCCGTACGCTTCTGAGCTCCACTTTAGCACCAGTTGAAAAAGCTGTGATCCATATCAAACTCATTAGCTAGTGGATCAGTTTACTGTCCATTTAAGGCAGCATCTCCCGGCCAATAGAATTAGCATGACTCTCTGCTGAATCCAGATAATTTGCCCCACACTGCATGACACAGTTGATTTGGAGGGTAGCGTTTGCACAGAGCTTGACTGAAGCAAATTAAATGAATCAAGTGGGGAAATCTCTTCGCTCTAAACGATCTCTAGAGAAAACAATGACCCAGCCTCTAATCAACTTTATAAATCCACATCGACATGCTCTAAGCCTGTTCATGGTCACACAATACCATGCGATTACCAGCGGGAAGAGAACGGGGAACGCTATAAATCGCTGCCCACAGCCATAAGCCTACCATGGCACTGTTTCATTGCTCAAGCAAAGCAATTCATCACCGAGCCACCACCATTTTGTTTTCACTCGTGCCTCTGGCTGTTTTATGTCACACAATTACATTAGCATACAAACTGTTGTGTGGTGCCTTCTACTCCACTGGCCTTACGCCTTCACAATGTTTCTGTAGGTTGGTGGGCTATTTTAGGCCAATTTTCTTTTTTTTTTACGTTTTGTTATCTCTGAGGTTTTTGGTTAGTGTGGACAGGAAGATTGTTACCTTACAAAGGGAACAATACAAATACATGAATTTAGAGAAATATGGTAATTACATTATATCTGAAAAGTGTAGAGATGCACCGATCGATCGGCTGGTGACCAGAATCAGAAGGATTTTCCGCCACCAGTGATCAGCCAATCAGTCTCATATAGCCGATTCTGTGGCGGCCACATAGCCATATGAAAAACACCCTGCTTTCACCAACACCCATTCACAATTCAGTTCTGCTTTAAACACAGTTCGAGCTTTAAATTTTGTGTTTATTTATGAGACAGATCGGTCCTAACACATGCTAATGATGACAACGTGTTAGATTTCAGTCTTGCTCCAGTGCTGCTACTTAGTACACTAAATAGTCTCTTCCTATATATTGCCGTATTAGTATGGAGGACCTCTCCTATTCATGATTTGACCTTTTTGTGTTCCAAAGGTGTTTTTTATTGTTCTATAATGTTGTAAAGATGATGCTCACAGCTTTGACATTACCAGTGTGAACATGTGTCGTGCCAATAAAGCCACTTTAAGGAACAAAAGTAAGCCGTGGAGGAGCAACTCCAAAAACACTAATAAGGCATTTAAAACGGCATCACCTCGATGAATATGTGGAAATTAACAAAGCTAAAGCTAACTCTGCTGAGAGCCAGAGCCAGAAACAAGCCAGCAGCTGCTGCTATCTTTCTTTAGCAGTGACTAAGTTTCCATTACAAGAAAAGTTGAGCAAAAATGATCTGTATGCTGTCATTTATAATTCTTGGACATAAAAAATCTGAATCAGCCAAAATCGCTCGGTCATATCTTTAAAAAAAACATTGGAAATTGGAGTCGGCCAAGAAAATTGCAATCTGTGCATCTCTAGTAATGTGGTGCAAATTTTTTATGGATCATGTATTAGAAACTGACTTAAATATTGAGTGTGCACGTAAGTGGTAAGTATTGCTGTAATGTATCTAAATAGCAATATACACTGATCACTGGGACGCAGTCGTCCATAACTTTAAAACCACCTCCATGTTTCTGCATGCATTGCTGGATAAGAATCATCCAAAACCAAAAATATCCAGCCAACAACATTATGTAGGCAGCATCATGTGAGGATTAGAGGATACTGTACAGCAGCAGCTGAGCTACTGTCTCTGACTTTACATCTACAAGGTGAACCAACAATGTAGATGTGTCTAATAGAGTGGAGTGTGAATGGGCAAAGTGTTTACTCTAGGATGACTGCTGTGTCTGATCCACTCCACCGGCGCAACACACACCAATGCCACTACCGCATCAGTGTCACTGCAGGGCTGAGAATGATCTGCTACCCAAATAGTACCTGCTCTGTGGTGGTCCTGACTGTGGAAGAACAGGGTGAAAGGGTTCTAACAGAGCAACAGATGGACTACAGTCTGTAACTAAACTATAGAATTATGAAGTCATCTATATGGTAAGTGGAGCTGCTAAAATGGACGATGATGTAGAAACAACAAGGTGGTTTTAATGTTATGGCTGATTGGTGTATACATTTAGTCTTCTCATATTCTTCCCTTATAAGGTCACCTTCATATTCTGAATTAACTGAAATGCAGGCTAATTGATTATTAATACACTCAAATTGCTCTCATTGTTCTAACATAATAAGCTTTAAGAGGTAACCCTGCAAAAGTGCATGAATCGCATTAGAGGAGGTGAGAGAGAGGAGGACAGCCAAGCTGTCATCCATCCTGGCCAACACCTCTCATCCACTGCATGAAGCTGTAGAGTCTTTAACCAGCTCCATCAGTAACAGACTCCTCCACCCTCTGTGGCAGGAGTGCTACTACAGGTCTTTGTTTCCACCAGCAGTCCGACTATACAACAATAACTTACTGTTACACATTTTCTCATTACAGTTGTTTTCATGTACGTCAGGTGCCTGCATTTAACGATCAGCTCCTCTTCACTCAACCAGATTTACATCCTGGTGCAAATGCAACACTTGTGTCTCTCTGCGAAACAGCAAATCTGTTACCTCAGTTATCTCTTATCATGTGAAATGACACCACATCTGCTTATACCTCTGTGTACACACACAAACATGTGTTGTGAAGAGCAGACTTTCATAGAACCCTGTTCTTTAAATAAACTGATTGTCATCCCATTGATTGTAAACACTTGATTCCAAATTCACCTTCAACTGCTAATCCTAGAGGTTCACATACTTTTGCCACTCATTAATATGTAATATTGGATCGTTTTCCTCAATAGATAAATGACCAAGTATAATATTTTTGTCTCATTTGTTTACTGGGTTCTCTTCATCCATTTTAAGACTTGTGTGAAAATCTGAAATATAAAACATTCTAAAGGGTTCACAAACTTTCAAGCACCACTGTATATCATAGGGGGTGGGTATTGGAAATTACGATACATGGGTCACGATACTATTATGTTATGGAGATTATAGTTTACACCCCAATTTAAATGTGTGTTATATGTATATATATGTGTATATATGTGTGTGTGTATATATATATATGTGTATATATGTGTATATATATATATGTGTATATATATATATATATATGTATATATATATGTATATATATATATATATATATATATATATATGTATGTGTATATATATATATATATATATATAGATATAGATAGATCTATATGTGGGGGTATATATAGAGATATATATAGAGAGAGAGAGAGATGGATGGGGGAGAGAGAGAGAGAGATAGGGATGGAGGGAGGGGGAGGAGATAGAGAGAGAGAGAGATAGAATATAGAGAGAGAGAGGGAGGGAGGGAGGGAGAGAGGAGATAGGGGAGGTAGGGAGGGGGGAGAGATATAGAGAGAGAGAGAGAGAAGAGAGAGAGAGGAGGAGGGGGAGGGAGAGAGAGAAGGAGGAGAGAGAGAGAGAGAGAGAGAGAGAGATAGAGAGAATATATATAAGAGAGATATAGAGATATATATATATATATATATATAATATACATATGTATATATATATAGAAGATATATATATCTTATATATATATATCTAGAGATTATAGAGATATATATATATATATATATATAATATATATATTTAGATATATTATATATATGATATTATATATATATATATATATATATATATATATATATATAAGTACCAGTCAAAATATGGACACAGCTTGGACCCATTCAATGTTTTTTCTTTATTTTTATTATTTTATCCATTATTTTATTCATTTAATAATATTGATATTAATTATATTGTATATATAAATGTGTGTGTGTGTGTGTGTGTGTGTGTGTGTGTGTGTGTGTGTGTGTATGTTAAACATTCACATAGCAGTAACATTATAACACTGATTTCGAATGTTATTCAATTTTTTTTTTTTTTTTTACAGTGCAGTTTTTTTGTGTAACTGTCTGCCACACACTGTGTGAAATTATATTTGTATAATTGGCAGCTCATTAAAGTCTATACTTATGTTTCAAAGTTCTTATTTGTCTTTTTTCTTCGTTTATTTTCTAGTTTATTCTGCCCCACTTGTACCGCTGTAGCAAGTTAGTTACTAGTTAGGCGATCAGTGTCTTATCTTAGTCATCTTATATGTATATACTGTATATTAGAACTGATTTCTGATAGGCGATACCAAAATACTAATATAGTAAGCTATAGCACATACATCAAGTACATACCTGATACTGTGTTAATGCTGTCAACCTAAAGAGCTTACATATCTAATTACTTGTCTTCTTTAATACTGTGACTAGAGGCTCTGATTTTATGGATTTTATAAGGAAACTGTGTCGTTAACCACCGCTGCAATGTCGATATTCTCACCTGAAGCTCATGAGCTGCACTGTTGCTCTCAGGCTTGATTCACATCCTCTAAACAACACTGCACATGGAAGTACACCTGCCACTTAAAAAGCAGCTAGAATTGCACTATTTCTCTCTGAGGCTCATAAAGAAAGGGGAGGGGGGTAAGGAATATTTGTGGTAGGGCTTGGACCGTAAAGTTTATTGCCACAAGATTTGTTGTGCTGTATTTTATCAAAATGAATCCTGCTGGCTGCAGTCATTGTGAGTCTGTATTTTTTATCTAAGCCACAAAAATGCTGCAGTGGAAGTTTGGACAGGGGAACGGATAAACCCTGACCAGAGGATCATCTAAAGCTGGGCATTGTTTGGTTTTGCTTAGTGCTATCATATGTGGACTTATCAGTGACATTAAACTGGGGGGGGTTGAGTTTGACTGGCTGTGTTTGTGTGTCAGGGTTCGTTTGTGTCATTGTCTGGTGGTTCTAGAAGAAAAACGCTGAAAGTGCTCTTGCTTGTGAGAAGTGGTAAATATAATTCCTATTTATGACATGTCAGTGAATAAAAGAATATCCACATAACCCTTGTCATTTCCCGTTCTAGAATTGCAGGGGCTAAAGTGGCTCCGTCCCCTTTGATGTGGAGAATCGAGACGAGCTCATGATGGAAGTGAAAGAACGCAAACCGTACCGCTCTCTGACAGCACGGCGGGATGCTGAACGCCGCTACACCAGCTCATCGGCCGACAGCGAGGATGGCAAGCTCAAACCCAAATCCTACAGCTCCAGTGAAACACTCAAGGCTTTCGAGCAGGACTCGCGGGTGCCCTACGGCACCCGCGTCAAAGATGTAGTGCACCATGAAGTGGACGAATTCAGCAGGCAAGGTAGGGTTTGAAGAACTAACAGATCACGTGTAGAATGCCCATGTTTCTCACTCCAGGCTGGATTGACCCTGGAGTAAACATTACCCAGTGATAATCCACTGCACATTTGAAAAGCCAGAACAGGTTGAACATGGGAACAGCGGAATTTAGGCTTCTAGATGTACACGGGTCATTTTTCCACTTAAGAGCCGACTCAAGCTGTCACTTTAACATTCAAAACTAATGCATCATCATCATTATCATCATCATCATCATTACAGCACGCCAAAGTGCCTTTAAGTTCAACACGGGAAAAGATCTTTGACTAACAATGATACTATGCCTGATCAATTTTTTTTATTTAAAAGCTTCTATTAGTTATAATATCATTGCTGATGAAAAGGTTCATTGACAAGAGGCTTTTAAATGCATCTTTAGACTTTGAGAAATTACACATTTAAGACGTTGAGACAGTTAAGAAACCTCTCAGACCAGACATGGTGTACAACTGGTAATATCTAGACTGCCCAAGGACTTTAAAGGTTTTTCCTTATCACATTTCATGTTCTTTTCTTTGCCACTGTCACTCTAGACTTGCACACTTGGGACTCTGGGCATAGATAGCTATAATGCTCCAATTTAAAAAGTGCTATAGAAATAAATTTGAAATTTGGCAGCTGAAGCATGTTAATTTCCCATACGGTATGCATTTTTGATTTACCTCTATACCAGTGCATAGCAGAAACACAGACCTAACAAATAGTCAGCAAATGATAGAATATCTTTCCCCGCTGAGCTCTGAGTAGAACTACATCACCGAAGAGCATTCTGGGTAAAGCTCGCTAGCCAGGTAGCATAACATACACCACAGCCTGGAAACAGTCTGTTAACAGCTGAGAAAATCTCCGTCAGATTAAAGAACAGAACACAGAACTGGATTATAAAGATCGAAGATGCAAAAGAAGAACCACATTATGAACGCAGTAACTCTGACTGGTTCAGAGTAATGATTAACTCACAGAATTCAGGGTGTCTTACCAGAGCAAAAATACTTCAGGCAAAAATAGGTACCTCTCTGTTTTAAGCTCTGTCTTTAAGACGTTGCAGATTGCACAATAAAATCTGTTTACATTTTGCAACTGTTTCATGCATTCCGATTTGTGTAATTTTGTGGGGTAAAGTAAACCTTATAGTAATTAAAGCCTTTATTATTTACATATATAATGGATTTTAGCGTGATCAGCTTCAGGGTGTCTCGTAACCGATTCTGTGCTGGTCAACCACATGAACAGCACAGTGCTTTTACTAACTTTAATTCATAATTCAGTTCAGGTCAGTTCATAATTCAAAGTTTCAGGCACTCGAGGGTTTGTTTAAGAGACATGTTTAAGGGTTTGTTTGCTGACATGATGAGAAGGAAACGTTATATGTTTAGGCTGTGTTTTGAGTGCTGCTTAGTCAACAAGATAGTCTCCCTAAATACCACATTACTGATGTTGGACTAGGGACACTACTAAGGGGTTAGTTATCCATTTTGAACATGACCATGGAAACTTTTACAGCGTGCTGCTTGGATTACATAGATGGTGAAAATAAGTGAAGGATCAATTCCAAAAACGATCAGAATAACGGATTTAATAAGACGTTTAAAACAGCATCATCCCACTGAATATGCAGAGTTTGACAAAACAAAGTCAAAGAGGCTAAAGCTAGCAACAGTGCAGAGCCAGGCACAAGCCATAAGCCCCTGCTATCTTGTTTAACGGAGCATTCGGTGAATCTCTAATAAATAAACAAATATATGTAATATAAATATATATAATAAAACGTAAAATAGATATATAATATAAATATATATATATATAAATATGACTTCTGACAGTAGAGTAAGCTACACACCTGTATAAAATCCTGAAACCGGTAGAATCCTTAAAAATACCGTGACATAAATGTTTTGCCATATCGCCCAGCATTACTACGACACTACTAGACATTTACGATTATGTCGTTTATCAGATGCCCCTTATCGAGAGCGAATTGCATTTGATACAGTCTTACAGTCCAAGCAGTTATGGGTTAAGGACATTGGTCAGAGACCCAACAGTGGCAGCTTGGCAGATTTGAACCCTGGACCTTACATTTACATTTGTCATTTAGCAGATACCATTATCCAGAGCAAATTACAACTGACACACTCTTACAATCCAAGTAATTGTTGCTCAAGGACCCAACAGAGGTGGGATTTGAACCCTGGACCTTCTTGTCCATAGTCCACTACTTTAACCAAAAGGTTACCACAGTCCCACACAGACCAAGCATACAATAGGAGCAAGGAGCCACACAGACCAGACATGTACAGTATTGTGCAAAAATCTTAGGCAGCCATTAGGTTTGTTGTTTTTGCAAAGGTAAAATAACCATACACAACATATTGTCGACAACTGGACTCAAACATTTCAAACTTGGATTCATCACTGCATTATACTTTTTTTCACTGGTCTTTATTCCATTGTTTTGTGATTTTTAGCGTATCTTAACCATTTCACCCTGTTCCACTTCTGAAAAGTAGTTCCTTAGATGCTACCCTTCCAAAAAGACCATTCATGATCAATGACTTCTTCTTCAGACTGTAGAAAGGTCAACTTGGCATCCCAGTGTATCTGTCAGATGCTGCTGTTGGTCAAGTGTAAGGGGAGGTCACATTAAGTACTTGCTACTGTAGCATATAGAAGTTTTTCAGATTTTTTTTTAATACTCCATACACACTTCCTATATTTTCTGGTTGTATTCAAATAAAGAGACTGATAAATAATTATATATGGTCATTATACCATTGCTAATACAATGGTGTGCCTAAGACTTTTGCACAGTACTGTAGTATTAACAAATAATCAAACAGAATACATAGTGGAAGCAATGAAGCAAACGGACCAAATGTACAGTAGAGGCAGGTGACACGTACTGTAGAAACATGAAACTACTAAGTAGAATTAAGGAACCTGACAGACTAGACGTACAATAGAAGCATGGATCCAGATGCGCCAGATATACATCAAAAGCAAAGAACCTGACAGGCAGGACAAGACAAGACAAGTAGAATCAGCGAACCGAACAGATCAACCAGCAAGAGCATGACTACTAATCCAGCCCAAGTACCAACAGGTCCTGATGATGCACAAAGAATCAGAACATTTGGTACCTGGAAACTCAAGATATTTCCATTGGCTAGCAATTCAATACCAAATTTTCTAGTTCCTTCACCATTTGGTACCTGTTCAGTTATGGCATCAATCTAATGATTGCAGAAACTATTGGCAATGTTTGTTGCCTATTTTTGTGAGCGTGAGAAATAATAGACAAACATCAAAACAACAAAAGAGTCAGGTATGTTGTGTGTCTGCTCTTCACACAGAGAAACTTCACACAGTTGACACTGCAGTGTATTTATAGCACAAATGCAGCAAATCTGTCATTTTCTGACTCTTGCAATACATTCTGATAATTTATTTTCATTTTGTCAACAATAGGTTTGATATATCATTTTACATCTGTGATGCAGGTTTTTGGTGTTACTGATGAAACTTAAAACTCTTTGGGACTTTTTGTCTGTAAATTTGTTTCCAGTAAACATGAGCTGATTAATCAAACAGTCGTTTAGACAATGTTCAGCTGGCTTCATTTTTCTTTAGGTTATAACTTACGTTGTGCTCCACGTGGTTTGGTGGTTTAAACTATTTCTTAATATGGAGGCCAAGGAGCCTCAAAGCAAGAAGGTCATGGGTTCGATCCCAGGGTGGAGCAACCTGGGTCCTATTTTCGTATAGTCTACATGTCCTCTCGTGTCCATGTGGGTCTGCTCCGGGCACACCGGTTTCCTTTCACAGTCCAAAGACATGCATTAGGTTAATTAATTACGCTAAATTGGCCCAACCTGAGTGTATACAATGTGGCAAAAAAGTATTTAGTCAGCCACTGATTGTGCAAGTTCTCCTACTTAGAGAGAGTACTTATGAGAGGTTTGTAATTTTATCCTTATTATTAATGTACTCCTACTTATGAGAGAGCTCTGTAATTTTTGTCATAGATACATTTCAACTATGAGAGACAACATGAGAAATAAAAACAATTCAGGAAATCACATTGTTGGATTTTTAAAGAATTTAATTATAAATCATGGTGGAAAATAAGTATTTGGTCAGTAACAAAAGTTCAACTCAATACTTTGTAACCTTTGTTGGCAATGACAGAAGTCAAACATTTCCTGTAAGTCTTCACCAGGTTTGCATACACTGTAGCTGGTATTTTGACCCATTCCTCCATGCAGATCTCCTCTTTCAACTTTCAACTCCCTCCACAACTTTTCTATGGGGCTGAGGTCTGGAGACTGGCTAGGCCACTCCAGGACCTTGAAATGCTTTTTACGGAGCCACTCTATTGCCCGAGCGGTGTGTTTTGGATCATTGTCATGCTGGAAGACCTAGCCACGTTCCATCTTCAATGCTCTCACTGATGAAAAGAGGTTTTGGCTTAAAATCTCACGATATATGGCCCCGTTCATTCTTCCCTTAACACGGATCAGTCGTCTTGTCCCCTTTGCAGAAAAACAGCCCCAAAGCATGATGTTTCCACCCCCATGCTTCACAGTAGGTATGGTGTTCTTGGGATGCAACTCCGCATTCTTCTTTCTCCAAACACGACGAGTTGAGTTTTTACCAAAAAGTTCTATTTTGGTTTCATCTGACCACATGATATTCTCCCAATCCTCTTCTAAAATTATCCATATGCTCGCTGGCAAACTTCAGACGGGCCTGGACATGTACTGGCTTAAGCAGGGGGACACGCCTGGCACTGCAGAATCTGAATCCCTCTTGGTGTAGTGTGTTACTGATGGTAGCCTTTGTTACTTTGGTCCCAGCTTGATGTAACCTTGTGTGTGTCGATGAATTGGCAACTGATGCTGATAGCGATGTTAAATAAACCAAATAAACAGTGTTAAGTTTGGTTAGCCACCCAAACCAGATGTTTTGTTACGATGTAGTGAGAAATGTTACTAATGTGAACTTAATAATGTTATCTCAGCAATAGGTTATTTAAAATTTTCAGCATACTGCACAGGTATGAGCTGCATAACATCAGTTCTCTTATACGTTTGCGGTCCACTATATTTGTTTTAGGTTAAGGACAGGTGTAGCATAAAATTAGCTACGGTAATCATTATGGCCATGGGAAGTCCTCACAAGCATAAAGAAACAAACTGTGTGTGTGTGAGACAGAGAGAGACAGAATGGCAGACCTCTACACTGAGAAGATTTTACCCTTATTAAATAGTAAACACTTACAACGTCAGTATGCGGTGGTTGATATTAAATAAATCGATGAATGGGAAACACTGCAGTATCTTGGCTCTGTATTACAGTCAATAATACATTACAGCATCACTAAGTATTATATACACTCAATGATGATTTTATTAAGTACACCTTGTTTCTGCAGTCATTGTCCATTTCATCAAGTCCACTTACCCTATAGATGCCCTTTGTAGTTCTGCAATTACAGACTGTAGTCCATCTGTTTCTCTACATATTTTGGTAGTCCCCTTTACTCTGTTCTTTAATGATCAGGACCCCCAAACACCAGGTACAATGTGGGTAGTGGATCATTCTCAGCACTGCAGTGACACTGGTGATTTCAAACGCTGTGCTCACTCCTTTAGACACATCTATCTTATTGCTCCACCTTGTAGATGAAAAGTCAGAGACAGTAGCTCATCCGTTGTGGAGGATGCTGGTCACTGGACACTTTTGGCTGATGGACTATTTTCAGTCCAGCAGTGACACTGAGGTGTTTAAAAACTCCAGCAGCACTGCTGTGTCTGATCCACTTACGCCAGCGCAACACACACTAACACCATCACCATGTCAGTGTCACTGTATTGTGAATGATCCACCAGCCAAATAGTACCTGATCTGTGTAGGGCTGTGCTAAGAAATCGATACAGAAACACATGGCAATATTTATTTTCGTGATACAGTAGTTTCACAGAACGTATCGTAAATGCATGTCTGTATATCCATGTGATCTGCTTTAGTGTTGCCACATGTTCCCTTCAGATCTGACTATGATCAGCAGCACAGACCACTGATGCATCTGTATTCTTTTGATGAATTTCAAAACAGCATGGTCACCGATTACCCCTCATCCCACCACCTCAAAATGTTGTAGCAGATATCAGTCTAGCTGTTGACATAAGTGCCATAATAAATATCAGCGGGTTCCCTCTGGAGGTGCTGCATTCCTCAGATATGCTTCACAGAAATATTTGGGAAATTATGAAAGACCACTGTGAACATTTGATTTCCCTTTAATATATTCACTTCTTTTTGGGGGGAGAAAAAGGTGAACTGTCTAAACGTAAATAGATAAAAGGAGTGTTGAATGCACCATTGTAGCTCTGCCATTAGCTCAGCAGGAGCTTAATGAGCGAGGCTGAGGTGCATGCCAATTCAACAATGCCTCTTATGACCTTCTAATGCAGGGGTGTCAGAATTCAGTTTGGAGTTTAGCGTTATATTTCATTTAACACGTTGGAATAATTTCATCAGCTAATTACTGAGGTCTTCATGGACTGACCTGGGTGTGTGAGGGAAAAGCTCTTTGGGCTTGTTGCTGTAATGGACTGGCATCTGACACCTGTAATGACTACAGCCTGAAAAGTACCATCGATACTAATTGTGTTCTAGCCTTCATATACAGTAACGGCTAGCATAGCATAAATCAGGCTTTTACATTCTATAGCTGTTTCTCGTTTCACAGCTGATTACCTTCAATATAAATGTGTGTCTGCAGAATTCGGACAATGGTCTTGATATCAGAAATTTAAAGTTTTGCAAAGTATCAACATGTATATCGTAGTCTGAATATTACACTCCAGATATTTAATGGGATGCAGTTTAAGGACTAAAGCCTGACTGCATAATTGATTTTGAGCAACTGCTGATGAATAATAACAAATAATTAATAATAAAACAATTTATGTATATCAGAATTTCAATACCAAATATACTGCAAGTATGGCTTTTCAGATAATTCTGGTTTGTGAGTTTAATTGGAGTTGGACCTTTTTATTCAAAAATTTTTACTTTCGTGGTTAGAATGTCAAATAAAGCACACCTCTAATTTTCAAATGCCTTTTATGCATAGTACTATACTCACCAGACAAAAAGTAATCTGTGACTGAAAGGTACCATATTTTTCGGACCATAAAGCGCACCGGGTTATAAGACGCATTAAATGAAACAAAACTCGTAAGTTCCGTCGGAAGCTCAGTTTGGTCTTTACCTGGCGCAGGGCGTCTTCTTACTTCCTCCACTTCTGTACCATTGATTCGTTAATGTTGAATTCTCTCGCAGCTGCTCTATGTCCATGTTGTACTGATAGCGTTGTGTTTGAAATCCGCTTCGAAAATGGATGAATGAATGCACGTACCCTAAGGCTGAAGCACATAACCGTATTACTCCGTGGATGCTGCCACACTACGGTGGGCCGTAAGCTTCGTAACTTTACCAAGGCCGTAACTAAACACATTTTGACAGATTTATGAGCGCCGTGTACCATCTACAATCGGTTCTAGGTCAGAAAGCACAACCAGAATTAATTCATACATTAGATGCACCGCATTTTTAGGCGCACTGTCGATTTTTGAGAAAGTTAAAGGATTTTAAGTGCGCCTTATGGTCCGAAAAATACGGTACCTAATAGTGTGTGTAATGTGTAATACCTCCACGAAGCCAGCCTGGGATTTTTGCCCGTATGACCGTACGCTTCGATACACTTGCAAATTCAGCTACTTCTTTCACACTATGGTAATAAAAAAAACATTAGAAATGGCAGAGATCTTGTCTGAGTGCTACTGTGAACCTGAATCACTGTGTACTGAATTGTGACTTGAGTTTCGGCTGAAGCGAGTTGCATGGCAATCTGTAACGAGTTTAAGAAAGTGTGGCATAATTTTTGTAGTCAAAATGAGTCGAGAACAGAATTTGACGAGTTCAAAGGTGGTCGAGAACTGAGGTACCCCTGTATTTTGATTCTGAACAGTCAGGAACCAGTACCAATTTACTACTTAACCATTACCGATTTACTTCCAATTTACTGCTTCTCATTACCCAAGATTGGCCAAGTCTGAGTCCCAACTGGAACCCAACTGAGATACTGTGCTGTGGCACGACATAAAGGGAGCAATTCATGCAAGAAACTCAAGAATGGTCTATAATTCCTAGTCACACATCAGATCAGCAGCTCCAGAAGATATTATTGCTACTAAAGGAGTTTTTGCCATTTACTAAATACAATCTCCGATCTTTTGTAGGGACAGATTACTCACTGCGAGAGCTGGGCTTTGGTGATCCTGTGCCTCATCGAGTGGCACCCTACAGGCCAGAGATGGCCATGCCACACCGTGATTACTCTCTCAGCGTGGGCTCGGATGCAGACACGGAGACGGACGGAATCGTCTCCCCTGAGCATGCCGTCCGTCTATGGGGGCGAGCCAACACAAAGTCAGGCCGGAGCTCATGTCTGTCCAGCAGAGCCAATTCCAACCTGACTCTGACCGACACGGAGCATGAAAACACAGAGAACGGTGAGTATCAGCTTCTCTCCCCATTAGCTTCCTGTGCACAGTCAACACAGCTGGGTCGCAGACTGATCTGCTACGTTACACTATAATGAGCTTTTAAGAAGTCCGTTTTGCTTCTTTGTAATTTCCCTGTAGTACTGAAGGTTCTTTGAACCAGAAGTGTTTTCATGTTCTAAATAAAGGACCAAATAGGATGATTCAGCTCTGCTCTCGTTTGTGGTAAGCATTCATAAATGTACCTATTGATGAAGGCCTTAGTCTGGTCTGTTTTTTTTTCTCCACTTTGCATTTTGATGGGACAAAAGGGTTTTACTACAGGAATAAACAAAATTGTTTGACGGTTTTCTACAAGACTCTGGCTTTGTCAGGCCGTGACTTGCTCGTTGAAGATAGAATTATCATTTTTGCCTGTAATAGTTATTTCTTTGAGGTTTTATGCTTTTCCATTGTCTTTTTTGTGGACTTCTGTGTTTGTTTGTCACTGTGCTTGCGGTGACACGTGTCAGTTGGATTATCCACTTCAAACCCCCCACACTCTGTGGCAACTGTGCAACAAATTGGGATGAATCATTCCCCCCTGCTTTCATAATTGTTTTTAGGTATCTCTGCATGGTCCACTCAGCCATGTGGAATGAGCTCGTGCATTGTTATACATCACAGCCCTTCCTCCTGTTAGCCTGAGACACAAGGGTCAGTTGATGGAAAATATTTTTACCTTTTACTTTTTGAGGCCAAAATACTTACATATACATATGCTTCACATGAAAAAGATTTGTAACCTGTGATTAAAAAACATGACTGCATTTCATTTTGATATGTTTGAAAGTTTTCATAAACTGGAACACTATTTCAGCTTATTTTAGCTGAGTTTAGGGCAATTTCAATAATGTCTTCTAGCAAAACTGAGCCTAGGATGGGCCATACTGCTTTACTAGATCAGTAAGATATGCTGCCTTTTAATGTCTTTACCAGGAAATGTAGTCAAGGTGAAACTTAAATATTATCATTATTATTATTAGTGACACATTACAGTACAGTGATGTGCCATTACGTTCTGTGAAACGGGTCGCTGACCGAAATCATTGTTGACCGGACATTAGAATAGTCACAATGTAATATGATTTTATGTTACTGTAATATAAATATAAAGGGTGTTTTCACAAGAATACTGCATGTAAACAAGTAAACGTATCAGAGATACCACTGAAAACACAAGTGATCGATGATTGATTGGAATAACACTTTTGTTTGACAGAAGCCAAAAATGCATTTTTACGAACAACACGGAAGATCAACCAGTTGAAACTCAAGGTGTAGCTTATGTAGTTGTAGGTTAGAGAGAATATACAGGTTGTAGGGGGACAAACAAAGGAGTACTACTTACAATAGGACAGGATATCATTTACAGCGTGTTACAAATAAGAAGCAGAAAAAGTCATACACACTAGTAACTTTTGCAAAAAAGTCTGTAAACACAACAACCGAGTTAGAACAGTCAGAGTTAGAACAGTTGGTAGTCCAAACGTGTGCTGTCCAGCAAGCAAGAACATGACCGGTATGGTAGTTACTCTCTCTGTCTCTCTCTCTCTCTCTCTCTCTCTCTCTCTCTCTCTCTCTCTCTCTCTCTTTCACTCACAAGTGACAACAGTCACAACGGTCCTCACAAGTGTTTACAGGTTTTCCTGTCATTGTAAGGACATTTGGTCCTCCTAAGTAGAGCAATACAAGGTACACACACAGAAATCAAGGTTGCCAGATCCCACAATAGAAACATGCAATCAGGTCTACGGAAACAAGCCCAAAAGAAGCTATGATCAGTTAATAAAAACATTATGTATATTTGCCTTTTAAATTTAGAGGCTGAACTAAACTAACTTACAAGCATATTGGAGAGAAAGACAAGATTAGGGAGCAAGCCCAAAAAATGCAACTACACTTTAGAAACAATCCACCAAAAACCTTCAACCTCCAAATAACAACATTTATAAGTGACTTTATAGAAAAATAAGCCCAATGTCGCCTAGAAAAACCAGACCTGGCAACCGTGGCTTGCAAAATGAACTTCTGCTCCTGGATGATTGGCTGTTTAGGGCACAAACAGGGCACCGTTAAAAGACATTTTCTTACCTTTTATAATTGATTATAATTGTTAAGTACTCAGTCATTAAAGTGAACGGATGTTGATTGGATGGTCACTTACCTGTCCTTCAATGTAGAGGTAATAACAGCATGATCTAGTTTCTCAGTCTTTAAAAGGAAAGCATGTTCCTTATTTTGGCTATGTGATAAAATGCAGCTGTAGAAATGTTACTCATGAGAATCAGATGATATCACCAGCAGTTCAGTTACACCAGAGTACTATCAAGCTTGTGGTTTCAAAGAACAATCTAGTTCCAGAATTAAATCAGCGACCTTACCACAAGGAAGACTTGCTAAAATCAGGACTTTTGTTTAATCAGTAATAAATTCTATTCATCCAGCCTTTAAAGGACCAACATTCTGAATACCCCAAAACACATTTTTACATTTCTCACTCGAGGCTAAATGAATTTGTGATTTCAGCTGTTGCTTTTAAGTTGCTGTGCTATTTTCAGGCAGCACGTTGAGTAAATATCAGTCTTGCCCGCATGATTGACAGTAATGATTTTGGCGGAACGTACACTAGGATGCAGTAAAGCTAGCAGGTGGCAGGAGCCTCCTGATAAAGTCAGTGTCCCAAATAGCCCGATAGCCATGACGGATTTGTCTTCTAGAGGCAAGGCAGGTTCTAAATTGCCCTCAAGGGCCCAATGAGTCTCTGTGCTTGCATGGAAAGTCACCGTACACTGAGCACATGTCGCCATGAAACATGTCAAACGCTGAGCCTGATTAAGCGAGGTAGTAGGCAGGGAGACGCATGCAATCTGGAAGAAGAGTTGCATGACTGGATTGGAGTCAGGCAGAAAGAAACAGCCCGCTAGAGGGGGTTTTGTTCATCAGCTTCATGCAATAAGATTTGTAACATGGTGTCAAACTGTGTAATGAATACAAATGATGCATGTGCTACTTAAGTATGACCTCATTGCTCATGATAAACTGATGGGTGAAAGTGCTTGTTGGCAGAGGGGGTGGGTCAAATACTGTATGTCCTTGAGGATAGAAATATCTGACAGGTTTTTTTTTTTTTTTTTGCATTTTGGGGACATTTTGCTGGTCCCACAATGAAAATAGTTTCAAAAGGTTTGTACCGAGGTTAAGGTTAGGTGTAGGTGCAGGATTCATTTGCCACAGTAGTGTTATGTCATTGGAAAGTGATAGAAAGACAAGTGTGTGTGTGTGTGTGTGTGTGTGTGTGTGTGTGTGTGTGTGTGTGTGTGAAAGGTTTATTAATAACCAGAATGTTAATTTAAATATGTGTATTAACTTGCATATCATTATACACGATATAGACAAAAGTTTGTGGACACCCAAAACAGTTACATCCACAACGGTGGTATTAGTATGGAGTTTGCCCCCACGTTTGCTGCTATAGGAACCGTTGTTCTTCTAAAATGGCTTTCTACTAGATTTTGAAAATGACTGTGAGGTCAGCTTCTTACGTTAGACAATAAGCCATTCCAGTGGATTTGCTGTGTAACCACCAAAGTTCTCAATCAAAGTTGGCAAACCAATTCTATATGAACTTTGTTGGAAGCGGACACCTATAAATGTGTCATATGGAGAGTACCCCATATTGAGGGGTATCAGTACAACCCATTCTACTGCCACTGTTTGTCTATGGAGAATCCAGAAATATGAACTCTGTTTACAAGAGGTGTCCACAAACTTTTGTCTATATAGGTTATAATAAAACAAATATATACAATGTAAGTACATAGTGAATACATAATGCATAGCTAATTTACATACAATTTTTCATACGCGCAAGTACTGTGATTAGCATTTGGTCTCCAAGCTCCGGAGTGATCAACCACAGAATCCACATAGTTCCATTTCAAATAAACTAATAACTAAGGCTTAATTTCGCTGCAGTCATATGGGCTACTGACACTGGAAATGCAGCATGCTGATTGGCCGACTTTCCAATCTGATGGGCTGATATTATACCTGTGTAACTATTTGAACCCAGAATTGCTCTAAAGCCTGTCGCTGTCAAGCTTGTGATATATTTCTCGGCGACAGTAACATGCGGAGTTGACTCTCTTAGAGCCATTTCTAAGGAATTGCTCATTTTAGGAAGCCATGACTAGCTTTTTTCATTTACAGCATATAGCAGAAGCCTACATGCAGACCGCACACCCTGAACCTCCTTCGTCTGAATGTAGTGGTTGTTAGCTGATGCTTTTGTTTTATCCATACCAACTTACAGTTGAACGTTTGAGGATTTGCTCAAGAGCCTAAAGGCAGAGCCTGAACTTCCATTTCTGGTCCTTCTAATCACTAGTCCAGAACTGTAACCACTAATCCACCACAACCCTACACCCAAATCCAATGCTGACATACTGACGATATCCAAGCATGCTCTATACAAACAAATTGTGATATATCACAGACGTGATGGCAATGGACTTTAATCCAGTCAACATCCCAGAAGCCACCAAAGCTCCTACAAATGTAATCTCCAGAACTTGTTTTGTGTTCACGACCTTTAAAAAAGGTGAATTTGATTGGAAAATATACATAATATGCACCAGACATAACATTATGACCACATCTAGTTTCTACACTCGTTGTCCATTTTATCAGATTTTACCATATAGAAGCACTTTGTAGTTCTACAATTGCAGACTGTAGTCCATCTGTTTCTCTATATACTTCCCCTTTACTCTGCTCTATAATGGTCAGGACCCCCACAGGACCAGCACAGATCAGGTACTATTTGGGTGGTGGATCATTCTTAGCACTGACATGATGTGTTCGTGTGTGTTGTGCTGGTATGTATGGATCAGACACAGTAGTGCTGCTGGAGTTTTTAAACACTGTGACTCTATCACTGTGCACTCTAGACACATCTACCATATTGCTGCTCCTTGTAGATGTAAAGTCAGAGACAGTAGGTCATCTGATGGTGGCTGGACATTTTTGGTAGGTGTAATATTTTCAGCCCAGACGTGACTGCTGTGTCTGATCCACTCATACCAGCACAACACACACTAACACAAAACCATCACGTCAGGGTCACTGCAGTGCTGAGAATGATCCACCATCCAAATAGGACCTGATCTGTGCTGGTCCTGTAGGGGTCCTGACCATTAGAGAACAGAGTGATGAACAAAGCAGGCAGAGAAACAGATGGACTACAGCCTGTAATTGTAGAACTACAAAGTGCTTCTATATGGTAAATGAAACTGATAAAATGGACAGTGAGTGTAGAAACAAGGAGGTGGTCATAATGTTATGCCTGATCAATGTATATGTATTCAGCATTCCAGGCTGATCTTGTGATGAGCATTTAAAAGATGCACCACTCCTCTCCATATTCCTGAATTCAGCTGCAAGATCTGGCCTTAACCACTCTTTTATTGAAAATGTAGCACATTTCCTCTTGCTGATACAGTCTGAGAAGCTTTTCGTAGTCATGGTTCAATGCCATAAAATGATGGCACCGTTGCATATAAAACATTTTACATAATGTATTAGTGTGTATTTGAAGAGAACCACGTTATCATGTTGGTCTGTAGCAGTGGAATTCATATTGTGGGATGAACCCCTCTCTGGGGACACAGAGAAACTACTAAGGTTTTGTGAATTCCGTAAATTAAAAATGCGATGGCATTAGGGATGCTGTGTAGATGGTAGCGTTCCAGTCATGTTTTCAGTGGTATCTCTGATGCATTTACGTATCGCTTACACACAGTTCTTTTGTGAAAATACCCTTTATATTTACATTACAGTAGCATAAAAAGACTGTGCGACTATAGTATTGTCTGGCCGATGTCCATATTTCTCCAAATGTAATATATATGTATATGTACTATTAATCATAGGCTTCTTTAAGTGTACCATGTTATCTTTGTGTTTAGTAGTGCCATATGAAAGTAATGTAATAGAACACACAAGTGCTGTGTGTTGTACCTGCCACTTGCTGCTCAATGTCTGCAGTAAATAAGCACTTCCATGTGTTTTGTTCCACTCTTCCAAGCAGATGGGTATATCTGCAGTTAGCGTTTAATCAGGTAGCGCCTAATGACATACATTTTCTATATGGCAGGTTAATTAAAATCCACTGAACTGCCTGGCTTACTTATTCCTTAATCACTTTACGTCAACAAGTCATTTTCCGTGGTCCCACAGCCATGGGGCTCATCTTTCCCATCTCTCCTATTGCAGCTTCCGTCACCTCCGTTATAATACATGCAAATGAGACCAAAACTGCATCTGACATTCATATTCAGTGCTGCAGATCATTAATTATAGGAAGCTTGATTAGATTCTGTCACTCACTGCAGAAGCACTTATGTAAGTCCACTTTTGAGGAATGCTTTAAAAATTCATACTCTGCCTTTAAAATGGATTAACTCACAAAATCATCTAAAGCTTGTGCAAATATTTTTAGAGATCCGCGCATTGTTATTTAGTAATTAGCATCTAATTTTCACAGCACACAGCGAATGCGTTGTTTACCAAGGAAGCAAGTCCTTCATTAAATGCCCCACTCAGTCAATTAGTCAACATACTGAGTTTATGTGTAAGACTTTGTAACTTTTATACTGTACTCAAAAGTGTGTATTCATGAAGATGTGGAACATGTTACTCTTTTTATATTGCTAGTTGTGAATATATTCACAAATTGCTGCAAGTAATAAACAAACATCTGTACCAGCCCTGAGACGGTATCTAGTCAAGTCTTGCCATCATTCCTTAATGTTGGGGGGAAAACACAATGCAGATGTCATTATTAGAAATGTGATTTTCCTAGTCTTTGCAAAAGCTTGGTCACCCCTAGTCAAATTCTAGTTTTGCTCATTTTAATATATAATATAATTTAATAATTAACGTTGGATAATCATTGGATTGAATTAAACAAACTGAGGGAGGCTGGGTCAGATGGGGATCTTCTCACTGTTTCTTCTTCCTGTGCTTTGTGAATTCCAAAGATAGGCTTCGGAGTCCAGGATAAGCAGGGTTAAAACATAACAAAATATGTATTTTATACATATATTGTTAATAATAAAGCATTTATTAGGGATGCACCGATGCCACTTTTTCCCTTCTGATACCGATATCTGATATTTTTGCCATTACCATGTACCGATACCAACTCTGTCTAACTTAACTACTCGACTGGTGCCTATAAATCCTGATATTTATAGCATTCCAGTTTTTATAGATTGCCGTGCCTTTATTTTGGTACCCCAATTTTCCCAAACAACATATAATAAGGCTGAAATGACTGTTTTTTAAAAGTATTTAAGAGTTTTAGAGCTATCAAAAAAAATGCCATTATGCATTAACAAACACAAGTGGTGGAGCATATTCTTACTAAGCTTTTTAAATTGTTGGTCATATTTACATTTCAGCCACACCTCAAAATACTGGTGTTACAGATCTCAGGCGAGAGATAATCCCACACTGCAGACATGCTGCTGGATACAATTAGGCTTCATTTAGTGTCGTGCACGTGTGTCATTAAGCATTTCATGGTATCATTGCTCTCTATTGCCGATACCGGTACTGTGTGTAAGTGTCAGTATCGGCACAGATACCGTATCGGTATCGGTACAACCCTAGTATTTATTTTTTCTCAAACTCATTAATGTGAGATTTTTAATTATGTTGAATCTAATATTAAACTTTGTAGTTGCTGAACACACACGAACATGTGGCAAATGAAAGGGGAAAAAAAAACTGTAAATGAGTTCATCCGGTCATGAGACTGACAGAAGGCTTAAGCAAGAATTAAAAACAAAATAACTCAAGGAGATGTAAGAATGCTGTCAAAAGCTTCCTGCCAGATGCTCTCTTATGTGCACAGTTACACTGGACTCTTAGTGTGTTTATGCAGTGGAACCTCAGTAATGAGCAAATCTGTATAATGTCCCAAATCGTGTCGGGAATAGTGATTAGGGGACCAACAAAAGTCTTATGTATGGGTACCTGAGATGGTCAAGAAATGAAAATGCGATTAACAACTTTAAGAACAATGAAAGCCTTGTTTTATACATTTTTTCCTTTTTATGTATCCATATCCATATGAATAATTAACATTATTTGTTGTACGTACATCAGGAATTAGTTTCACTCTAGATTCACTGCACCCCATTCACTCTTCATGTTAGTTAATAGTGTATTAGAGCTCTGGCTAGTTGTTGTCTGATTCTGTAAGGTCACCCATTATCTAGCAGTCATGTTCCAGAAGATGAAGGCTACTCGGTGTAGTATGCTCTGTCTGAGCAGCAGGAAAAAAAAATCTGATCAGTACCATGTAGGACTGCATCTTGTTTTCCCAGTTTCGGTGTTTACTTGAATAAGATTTAATGGAAATGTTTCGTAAAACACAGAAAACCACAATTTGACATCTTTTCTGTAGGTAATTTTCTTTGTCCCTGTATTTGGACTGAGTGGAGCTGAGTGATGGACTGGGTAATCCAAGTGAAGATTTTTCCAAATGGAACCATCTTCACACTGTAAACACTTTATAATCAACGTAATCTCCGTCTGCGGAGTGTTCCCATCTCACTTGGTCAGTTGGGAAATCTGAGGTTGTATTGAACCGCAAGATATTTTCAGCAAGGGCTCCACCGGAGAGTAACATCAGGAGTTGATATACAAACGCTTAGACTTTGGGAGATGACTCGGGCACAATTTAAAAGGCTCTTACAGGAACAAAGTACTTTCAGAAGGTTCTACTTCAGTAGTTTAGATGTATATGCATATGGATTTTATCTGGTATTTGAAAAGAATGATCTTATATATGTCTTTAAATGCAGTAGTAAAAATGTCTAAGCTGGTTTACAAGCTGGGTCTGTGGATCACTGTAGCTTTCAAGTGTGCAAAATACCACATCTTGTCCATATTGTGTATTTTCCTTTAGTGATTGACTAATGTGGTTTTATTTTTTACATATAGACTGCTTTTCATGTGTGTCTACGAATAGGAATTTGGGGTGTTTCTATTTAGTTTCCAAGATACAAAGCAATGCCTATGCAAATAGGTTTATTTCTCACCGACAGTGTGAAAAGCAGGTATAACTTGATGCACTGTTTGCACCATGCCTTTTGTGGCACAAATGAGACTATAAGAGAAGAGAAAATATATTTTTTTGGCTAAATTAAATGTCCTGCAGTGTCAGCTGCACTTGCAACATACCGGTTATCTGCACTCTCACAATATGTTCAGATCAGGGTCTTGGCGTACGTGTGTCTTTATTAAGATTTCACTTGTCAGACTTTTAAGACCAATGTACAGTCAACTATACAATTATTGGAACCTCTGCTTAAGATAGGTAAAATGGGTATAAGAAATTTGTCACTTGGCGAATTTGATTAATTTGATACAGGAAAAAATAGAAAATCCAACCTTTAATTAAAGCAAATTTGGTCTGAGGAAAAATCCCTCATCTAGACATAATTATTTGTAACCAAATCACATGATGCCACAATTATTAACACCCCTAGAAATTCTCAGAAACAAACTGTAACAAACAAAAGCATTTTTTCCCATTTGTATTTTGATTTATAAAGTTGATCAGTGTCTCCGGGGAACATTCAAGTAGTAATTCATGATTTCACTTGGCTATATATGAGGCGACACAGAGGTCAAATTTTTGTATACATTCTTCAACATGGGAACGATGAAAGAACACACAATTCCAATAAAGGAAAGTGTGCTGACCTTGTTATTGCTCTATAGGCGCCACCTTCATGCCACCAGATTTTTTGGAAGGCGTGCCATGAAAAAAGCCTTTTCTGTCATCTAACCACAAAACATAAGCACCTGGAGTTTGCTAAACACTACTTGGACTTGGAAGCATGTTCTATGGTCAAACAAAAACTGAGCTCTTTGGCAACAAACCCTCAAGGTGGCTTTGGTAAAAGAAGGATGACTAGACTGGACATTCCAGGACATTTTAAATCAAAATCTCCCTGCCTCTGCCAAGAAGTGAAAAATGGATCATCATTGGATCTTCCAGTAGGACAATGATCCAAAATATATGTCTAGATCAACACAAAAACAGTCATCTGCCATGGGCATGTCAGTCCCGCTATTTGAACCCCCCATAGAAGACCCGTGGGAGTGCACAAGAGAGGATCTAGGACCCTGGATGATCTGGAGAGGTTCTCTAAAGAGGAAGAGTAGTCATAAATTTACAATCTTATTAAGATGTTATAAGAGAAGACCAAGTGCTGTCCCATTCACCAATGGGAAGTTGTACAAATTTTAAATGTAAGGGTGTTACTAATGGTTTTATTAAAAAATATTTTTTTTATAACTTACTTCAATTATAGGTTGTGTGTGTGTGTGTGTGTGTGTGTGTGTGTGTAAGGTGAATTTCTTATTGCATCAGTTATGTTACAAGAAAACCCCAACTGTATCATAATTCTAAATCGTCCAATTTTTTATTCAGTCTGGGGATAGAAAATGGATTTACTTTGATGTGGGATTGAATGTAAGGTAAATATAAGGCAAGCTAAAATTGTTGTAGATACCATATGTATTGTAGCAGCAGAATGTTCTGTGTAGCCAACCATCTTATGAAGTGATCACACCACAGAGTATTGATCAGCAGGGAAGAAACAAACAACTGTTGGATGATTGAAAACATCTCACAGATCAAAGAAACATCCTTGAAATACAACATACACAATGTGTGATGCAAAAAACTCTGATCATTTATGTTTGAACAGGAAAACTAAAGTAGGTTAATTTGACTGGAGGTAGCTATAGCATACAACAGCTGTGGCAGGTGTCATAGCTGAGTCTCTGAATCGGTGAGTCGCTGATAGATTGAGGTTAAGAAGAAAGACTCATGGGAAGTGGTGAGTGCTATTCTGTGATCAGGGTGTATGTTGTGCAATGCAGATGTGCCTGAGCAGCTTTGAAGAGATTACCTATAATTTCTTTCAGATGTGCCATATTTGATTATCACAAGCATTTAGGCATTTAATGACTCAGTATGGGTGATTAGGGAAAGTCTATTTCAGCATATTATGGAAATGTTCACCGTTCTGGAGGTATACTTGGCCCAAAACCAGTCTTTTACCTTCTCATTTTTTATGATGGTCTGAAATAACAAATTATTTGACATTTTTAATTGATTAGCTAAGTCACATACTGCACAAGTCACATATATATATACACAGTGGGGCAAAACAGTATTTAGTCAGCCACTGATTGTGCAAGTTCTCCTACTTAGAAAGATGAGAGAGGTCTGTAATTTTCATCATAGGTACACTTTCAACTATGAGAGACAAAATGAGAAACAAAATCCAGGAAATCACATTGTATGATTTTTTAAAAAGAATTTAATCGTAAATAATGGTGGAAAATAAGTATTTGGTCACCCACAAACAAGCAAGATTTCTTGCTCTTACAGACCTGTAACAACTTCTTTAAGAAGCTCTTCTGTCCTCCACTCGTTACCTGTATTAATGGCACCTGTTTGACCTCGTTATCTGTATAAAAGACACCTGTCCACAGCCTCAAACAGTCAGACTCCAAACTCAACCAAGACCAAAGAGCTGTCGAAGAACACCAGGAAGAAAATTGTAGACCTGCACCAGGCTGGGAAGAGTGAATCTACAATAGGCAGTCAGGTTGGTGTGAAGAAATCAACTGTGTGAGCAATTGTAAGAAAATGGAAGACATACAAGACCATTGATAATCTACCTCGATCCATGCAAGATCTCATCCCATGGGGTCAAAATGATCATGAGAACGGTGAGCAAAAATTCCTGAACTACACGGAGGGAAATCATGAATGACCTACGAAGAGCTGGGACCAAAGAAACAAAGGCTACCATCAGTAACACTTCAGGGAAAAATGAACGGGGCCATGTATCGTGAGGTTTTTTTTAAAGCAAAACCCATCCATCAGTGAGAGCATTGAAGATGGAACGTGGCTGGGTCTTCCAGCATGACAATGATCCCAAACACACCCCTCGGACAACGAAGGAGTGGCTCCGTAGAAAACATTTCAAGGTCCTGGAGTGGCCTAGCCAGTCTCCAGACCTCAACCTCATAGAACATTTGTGGAGGGAGTTGAAAGTCCGCGTTGCCCAGCGACAACCCCAAAACATCACTGCTCTAGAGGAGATCTGCATGGAGGAATGGGCCAAAATAGCAGCTACAGTGTGTGCAAACCTGGTGAAGACTTACAGGAAACGTTTGACCTCTGTCATTGCCAACAAAGGTTATGTTACAAAGTATTGAGTTGAACTTATGTTATTGACCAAATACTTATTTTCCACCATGATTTACAGTTATCTTCTTTAAAAATCCTACAATGTGATTTCTTGGATTGTTTTTTTCTCATTTTGTCTCTCATAGTTGAAGTGTACCTATGGTGAAAATTACAGACCTCTCTCATCTTTCTAAGTAGAAAAACTTGCACAATCAGTGGCTGAGACTAAATAATTTTTTTCTCCTAACTAACCATATGCATGCCTGTAGTCTGATAAGGTTATTATCCTTATTATTAAGGTTTGTAACCTACTTAAACCATATATTACATTGCCAGACACATTGGCTGAAAAACAGTTGTAATGACAGACATAACAGCGCAGACTCTGGTGTGGGAAGTTTGATTTAACGCAAAGTGATAATAAGGCATGCAGCTCAGCTCAGCCACTTAGATTGAACCAATGAAAGGGGTCGAGTGTAACGTGGTGTGTCGCGTGCAGCAGGATAATCAGTGTGTAGCCAGATGAACCAATGTGCAGAGAGATGAATCAGCGTGCAGAGAGATGAAATGAGTCTATAAGAGAAGAGTGCACTTCGGTGTGAGTTTTTTGGCTGGCGTGGCACTTCTTATAAGAGACGCTGTTAAGAAATTGTTCAAACCTTATGTGGATTGCGAGACAGTTGCAGATGTCCCAGCTAATGACAACAGCACTGTATGTGTACAGTAACTCGACTGTGTAGTCAATACTAGTGCAGTGGTACCTCGGTATGCATTAATGGAGTTGTATTGTACAGGTGCTCCTTGATTTACAGTGGGGATATGTTCCGACAAATCCATTATAAGTTAAATGTATCATGAACCAATGAGTTTAACGAGTGTTTGATAGAGCGGTCTATACTGTATCATAGCAGAGATATGGAAAGGATACTATGATAAGTAGCGATAAGTACATTATTGTTTAAAATGATTAACCTACAGTTGGCTAAAATCATTAGCTCAAAGCTTATTTTATAAGAAACTTAAAAAATCTAAGTTAATGAGAAATCGATTTAAAGTCAAAAGTAAAACCAAAACACTTATTGGTGAAGTCAGGGCACTAGCATAGCTGCTAATGCTAACTGCTACCTATCTGTGTTTTTCGGAGCATTAAGTTCCTGTTTCCTTTTTGGTTGGCTCTTAGAAACTAACCATTTTAGGATCCATAGATACTTATTTGCACTAAGAATAGAGTACTGTAGATGTGAAAATAAAGAAAAACAATAAAGAAAATAGCAGAGATTCACTTCACTGACCACCGGCTATAGTGAACCACTGAATCACTGTGTCCTGAAATGTGATTCGTGAATCTTGAATCGTGTAGTGAATTTCACCTGAAACGAGTCACTCTGTAAGTATAAAAACGAGTACAATATGTAATATTGGATCATTTTCCTCAATAAATAAATGACCCAAGTATAATATTTTTGTCTCATTTGTTTAACTGGGTTCTCTTTGTCTACTTTTAAGACTTGTGTGAAAATCTGATGATGTTTTAGGTCAGATTTATGCAGAAATATAAAACATTCTAAAGTCGACAAAATGTCGACAAATCCATCATAAGTCCAGGTCCATCATAAGACTGTAAACTATCATAGCGTAGCCAACCATAAACATGCTCAAAACACTTACATTAACCTAGAACTGGGCAAAATCATTAACACAACGCGGATTTTGTAATAATGTGTTAAAAATTTCATGTAATTTACTGTTAGTAATATATTGAAAGTGAAAAACAAAGTGGTTAGTCCATTGGCGCTGCTGCTCAGCTAGAGTTAGATGACCACTGGTCGGATCCCCAGCATCTGTGGGAGAGTACCGAAAAATAGAAATTCAAAATTCAGAAAGTGGTATTTATGTACGTAAACCGGAGCATCGAAAAACAGGGAGTACCTGTATTAGTTATTTGAGATCCACACCCACCTGCAGATGTTTGATATGTGGAGCGGTGCTTTCGACACTTGCTCTGTATTTAGAGTATTTCTTTCCCATGTCTCTCAGAACTCCCATGTCTCTCAGAAGTCCCCCCCCCCCCGATCCCCCCCGAGCCCTGTCGATAGTTGTAGTCCATGGTGTGAAGTTGTTAGAGCAGATTCACGAAGCTCTGTTGTACAACTGGGTGGCAGCATAGGAGTGCAGAGGAGTGAGGTTACAGGAGCTGACCTTGCAGCGGTTAAGAAACGAATTGGAAGGAGCCACGGTTTTGGCAAGATGAAATTTCCCTCAGAAATTCTCTGATTGTGGGAAATTGATTTCTGCAGATCTCATGGAGGAGCATGTCTGTCCCAATTTGCATGAAATGAGCTGAGTGACCTTTTTTTTTTGGCAAATGTAAAATGCAGCTGGTTGTGCACTGAATTAATGTTGAAATACAAGGTGCTACTTCACTGTATCCTTTAATACTTTAATAATTTATGTGCCCAAAGAAATACCTTTAGTTTTTACTTTTCCAAATCATATTTAGCTCCTTCATGTCTATAGCGAAACTAAATGGGTATTGTGGGTTATATAAATTCTTTCATGTTTCCTCCAAAATGTGCCATGTTGTATTTTAGGAAAGATTGATTCAGATTCAAGTCAGTTGTCCTGAAAGACATTTTCTACTTAAGTACAGTGGGGCAAAAAAGTATTTATTCAGCCACTGATTGTGTGAGTTCTCCTACTTATAAAGATGAGAGAGGTCTGTAATTTTCATCATAGGTACACTTCAACTATGAGAGACAAAATGAGGGGAAAAAAAATCCAGAAAATCACATTGAAGGATTTTTAAAGAACTTAATTGTAAATTATGGTGGAAAATAAGTATTTGGTCAATAAATTTGGTTCAACTCAAGACTTTGTAAGATAACCTTTGTTGGCAATGACAGAGGTCAAACGTTTCCTGTAAGTCTTCACCAGGTTTGCACACACTGTGGCTAGTATTTTGGCCCATTCCTCCATGCAGATCTCCTCTAGAGCAGTGATGTTTTGGGGCAACATGGACTTTCAACTCCCTCCACAAATGTTCTATGGGGTTGAGGTCTGGAGACTGGCTAGGCCACTCCAGGACCTTGAAATGCATTTTACGGAGCCACTCCTTTGTTGCTCGAGCAATGTGTTTGGGATCATCCTGTCCTGTCCCCTTTGCAGAAAAACAGCCCCAAAGCATGATTTTTCTTACCCCCATGCTTGACAATAGGTATGGTGCAACTCAACATTCTTCTTCCTCCAAACACGGCGAATTGAGTTTTTACCAAAAAGTTCTATTTTGGTTTCATCTGACCACATGATATTCTCCCAATCCTCTTCTGGATCATCCATATGCTCTCTGGCAAACTTCAGACAGGCCTGGACATGTACTGGCTTAAGCAGAGGGACACGCCTGGCGTTGCAGGATCTGAGTTCCTCTCGGCGTAGTGTGTTACTGATGGTAGCCTTTGTTACTTTGGTACCAGCTCTCTGCAGGTCATTCATCAGGTCCCTCCGTGTAGTTCTGGGATTTTTGCTCATCGTTCTCATGATCATTTTGACCCCATGGGATGAGATCTTGCGTGGGGCCCTAGATCGAGGGAGATTATCAATGGTCTTGTATGTCTTCCATTTTCTTACAATTGCTCCCACAGTTGATTTATTCACCCCAACCTGCTTGTCTATAGTAGATTCACTCTTCCCAGCCTGTGCAGGTCTACAATTTTCGTCCTGGTGTCCTTCGACAGCTCTTTGGTCTTGGCCGTGGGTTGAGTTTGGAGTCTGACTGTTTGAGGATGTGGACAGGGTGACTTTTATACAGATAATGAGGTTCAGACAGGTGCCATTAATACAGGTAACGAGTGGAGGACAGAAGAGCTTCTTAAAGAAGTTGTTACAGGTCTGTGAGAGCCAGAAATCGTGCTTGTTTGTGGGTGACCAAATACTTAGTTTCTACCATGATTTACAGTTAAATTCTTAAAAACTCCTATAATGTGATTTCGTGGATTATTTTTTCTCATTTTGTCTCTCATAGTTGAAGTGTACCTATGATGAAAATTACAGACCTCTTTCATCTTTCTAAGTAGGAGAACTTGCACAATCAGTGGCTGACTAAATACTTTTTTGCCCCACTGTATGTGTTTTGTTGGTCTAAACAGTTCCACGTTTTAGCTAGCACCTGTTACTAGCAGAGTCATTTATTTTATGCACTTTATGTGATGTAGTGTACATTCAGATGTGTGTTGTATGTAGAGTATGGTATACTAATTTAATCGTTTTGCTTGCATTTTGCTGATTCCTAGTGTGGGCTGTTGTTTGCAAAGGAATAATGTCAGCCACACTTGCTTTCAGGCTTGACTGTTACTTCAGTTCATCTATGGGCGAACTGCTGACTTCAGTCCCGATTAATCATGCTTCTATTTTCCCGCTACATGCTTTTATTTATTTGCTTACTGCTTTTTGGCTGGGGCCTTTCCTCAGATGGAGGATTAGTAGAGTTAGCGCTGGCTCATTTGAAAGCTCATTATGAGGATTTGAAGGCCCCTCTGGACAATGCAGGTCTGCTATAAGCTGTGATGCTTTAAAATCGCCATTCTGGGCCACAGTGTGCCGCCACCACACACACTGCACAAAATCTGGACCACACCACAGCCATTATCGTTAAGTCTGATGAAAACAGTTTACTGAGACATGAGCCAAACATATCTTTTCCAATATGGGCTCTGTTCCTAGGTAGTACTCTGGGTTGTTGCTGTAGATGAATCAATATTTCTCTAATATGATGTTTCAGCTAGTGTTGTAGTCAAGACCAAGACTGGGACACGTCGAGTCCGAGTCAAGAACAAGACTTTTAGTAGTCCAGTCAAGACTGGGGACGTTGGAGCTGTGAGGCCACTGTAGAAATTCAGATTTTGGACAATGAGGTTTAACTGCATTAATAGGTATTATTATATATTCAGTATGACATTGTTCTATAAATGTGTAGGTATATGATATGTTATAATACAATTATATCTAATATAGATATAATTTAAAATAGTATTAAGTGAATTTCTTCTGGAAATTCTGTATTGGAAAGTAAATTTATTTATTTATTTCAAATACGTGTTTAAAAATATTCCCATTGAAGAAATATTTCACAAGTCTAAAATAGTTATAATTTGTGATCATTTGAAATAATATCATGCAAAATGCAAAAATTTCTGATATGTATCTGATATATTTAAGGCCTTTCCAAAAAGCATTCAGTGATTAGGAAATGAGGCAGTCTAGAGAATTGAATATCATTAATGGTGCAATATTTGAACTGTAAGATGCTCTAAGATATATGGCCTTAAGGTTGATTGCTTGTGTTCATGGCATGCCCTACACTAAAGTCATCTGCACTCCTGCTGTTAGCTGATTGTCTTGGCTTAAAGCAGACATTTGCCTTTAGGTATTGACAATGATTACACTGTTCTAACAACATAATTGCTACATGTAGCATTAGACAAATGAGAACTCTCTAAGTCTTCCTCCTTTTGAATGTAAGGTAATTACCCTGTGCCATACAAACGGGCTGTCACCTCCACCAGCTTGTTTTCACTTTCTGAACCTCGTAGCAGCTCATGTGGTTTTGATTGATGGAGTACATAAACGCAGCCATGAAACAAGAATTTCACAAAGGCTTCTGATGTGTAATCTGACACAAATGGTCTACAGGGATAAAGCTATAGACAAGCTACACAGCTTTCTTTTTAGAGATTCTAAGACTTTCTGAACTTCTTGATTAAGGTGAGGGATGTACAGAAGTATGTGCCTGCCTAAAAAAAAGAAAACACTAAAATGAAGTGCAAATAATTAATAATTAATTACAAATCAGAAGACTTTTCTCTCCTGCTCTCCCATCTCCCAGGGTAATGGTTACAAGCGCTCTGAGCGGTAATGAAAGAGAAATGCTTCCCGTCTCTCTCTGCATTGGCTTTGAAAGGAAACATGATTATAATCAGTGGTGTACTGGAAGTCATATGCCTTAGAATTCCTTTTTTACTGGGCTGTTTGTGTGGGCTTTGTCTTGTAATTGTGTGTTTGTGTATAGCTCTAGCATACACACATTTTTTTTCATAATATATCAAAGGCCAGGGAGAGACACAAAATACTGAGACCCAGTTTAATTGGTCGTTTTTACTTGACCCATATAAACTTTCAAATTAAAGAGTTTTCTTTAGCTAATTCCATTGTTTAGTTCATCATTCATCCAATCAGATTCCACAGATACCGGAGAATTCCACATAAAAACATTCTTTCACTTGAGTTTTTGGGGGAAAAAAGAAATTATTTTCCATTTAATGGTTTTCATGCTGACACATAATGTTACTGACATGGACAAGACCAATAATGTCAACATTGTTCTATTGGTCAGCAAATTATTAGTGACACAACTGACAGTTGGCCATTTCATTAGGTACACCATGCTAGTGCTAGGTCGGAGCCCTTTATTTTCAGAACTGCCTTAATTAGTCGTGACGTAAATTCAACAAGGTGCTGGAAACATTCCTCAGATTTTGGTCCATATTGACATGATGGCATCTGCAGTTGCTGCAGGTTTTTTGGCAGGTTTGAGATGATCTGAGCTTAGGGACATGGCTGGAAGTAGCCATCAGAAAAAGGGGACACTGTGGTCATAAAGGGATGCACATGGTCAGAAACAGTACTCAGGTAGGCTCAGTTGGTATTAAGTGGCCAGAAGTAGGCCTAAAACTATCCCCTACACTAAGGCAGGATGAATCCATCCTTTTGTTGTTTACACCAAATTCTGGGAGAATTGAGACTGCAGAATTTGTTACTATGCTGCCTGCTAGGTACCGGCTTTCCCGCAACCCTGTCCAGGATTAAGTGGCTAAGAAAGTGAATGAAAGACTTCTGCAACTAGCTAGCAACTAGTTTCATATGAAGTGTGTATTCCTGCAGACATCTGACTACTACTAGTTCAACTAATTACTGGTCGACTTCTGACTGACTGCTAACAACTTCAAATATCTCAGTGAGAAACTCGAATATCAATTAAAATGTCCCTAAAAACTCAATCATATAGAAACAAACTCATTCAGACTATTAATATGCGACCTTATTTTTAAATCAAAGTTTCCATTGTGCTTTGTATTTGTACTTTCAGAAACTAGTTTTATTTTCCAATTTTTCTGTTGTTATTTCTAATCAAGACTGGCCACAATGAAGCAACCTACACAAGTATTGAGTTCATGCTGATCTAAGCTGTTTCTTTCCCTCAATAGGATTTTTTCTTATTTTAAAAATCCATTGTTTAAAAATTCTAGGCCTCTTATCTTGGAAATGGTTGTCTCTCTGTAAGCTGAGAAAGTGGAACTGCAGTTTGTCACATACAGTTTGTCATTACAGAAATTACCTGTTGTTTTGGCTTCTTGTTTTCTTTTTTTTTTTCTCCCAAGTCTTTATACAGAGCTTCTCAAAATGAAAGCTGTTCACAAATAAGCTGTTTCCAGCAGCCTGGCTAAAGGAAGGTCAGAGAAAATGAGTGAGTGAATGTGCCTGTGTGTGTGTGTGAGAGAGAGAGTGTGACACACACACACAGAGAGAGAGAGAGAGAGAGAGAGAGAGAGAGAGAGAGAGAGAAATTAGTGAGAGGGGAACTCGCAGTGAGCAAGCTCACCCTCTGTTCTCCATTATCACTGTGAGCTACAGCAGCGTTTGTGCTGACTAGAAAAGATGACTTTGCTCAAGCCTCATCAACAAGAGCCTGATAAGGAATAAACGAAGTGGTGGAACTCTTTGTAATGAGCCGGCGCTCTAGCTCTCATTAGCAGCTCCAGAAGTGAACCAACTGAAATGGTGTATAAATCAAAGGCGTGCCTTTAGACAGGGGACAGCGGGTGAGATTGCAGATTCTGTTTCTGCACAAATCCTGTTATCTCATTTTCTTATTCCTCTCTAATATACAGTGTAGGCTAAACTGAACAGTCACTTCCCAAACCTGGAGGAGGCTCATTTTTAAACTGGGGCTTTTCTTCATTTACATTTAGTCCATTTTAAAATCCAAGCAGTTGGGCATTAAGGGCCTTGCTTGAGGACCAAACTGTGGTTGCTTGACAGAGGTGGGACTAGAAACCTGTATAATTATCTGTGCAGCTGTCATTTTGACATATATGAACAATGAGGCATAAAGTGAGGTATCTTAACATTTAGTATGTCATTTACTGCTGTATGTCTTAACTGGCTTGGTTTTATATTAAAGTTGTAATGCGGACAGATAAATAGTGATTAGAATTAGCAAGTTCCATTGACGTTAATGCAGCTCTGGTGGCTTGGTTGGAGGAGCCACCTGCTGGAAACTGCAGCTATTGAGGGCCTGGGTTTTAGTCCTGGATGGAGGCTGTAACATGCAGGACAGGTGGTTGGTTTATGGACTGGAGCCCTCTACAGACACACGTTTACTAAAATAAGTTTCTGTACAAGTCTCGTTTTGACATATATAAAAACTGAAACTTATTGCATGTCAGATCACTGGCTGGACGTGTGAGATTCTATATTTGTTTATAATTTATTTAGACCTGTATATCTTACCTATTTTGGGTTGGTTTTGCTACTTTCAACTCCCTCCATCAATGTTCTATGGGGTTGAGGTCTGGAGACTGGCTAGGAACCACTCCTTCGTTGCCCAAGCAGTGTGTTTGGGATCATCCTGTCCTGTCCCCTTTGCAGAAAAACAGCCCCAAAGCATGATGTTTCTACCCCCATGCGTCACAGTAGGTATGGTGCAACTCAGCATTCTTCTTCCTCCAAACCTGGCGAGTTGAGTTTTTACCAAAACGTTCTATTTTGGTTTCATCTGACCACATGATATTCTCCCAGTCCTCTTCTGGATCATCCATATGCTCTCTGGCAAACTTCAGACAGGCCAGGACATGTACTGGCTTAAGCAGGGGGACACGCCTGGCGCTGCAGGATCTGAGTCCCTCTCGGCGTAGTGTGTTACTGATGGTAGCCTTTGTTACTTTGGTCCCAGCTCTCTGCTCTTATTGCATGTCAGATCACTGGCTGGACGTGTGAGATTTTATATTTATTTATAATTTATTTAGACCTGTATATCTTACCTACTTTGGGTTGGTTTTGCTACTTTCAACTCCCTCCACAAATGTTCTATGGGGTTTTGCTATCAGCTCTATGCATATTTTTAAAAAATACGGATAAGGGCACATTCAGTGTTATATTTTGGGGATGTACAGTACTGTGCAAAAGTCTAAGGACACCATTAGATTAGATTGTTTTAGCAATGGTATAATGATCATATATAATGATTTCTCCGTCTGTTTATTAGAACCAGAAAATACAGTAAATTTGTATTCATTATTAAACAATGAAAAAAAGATCAGAAAAAACAGCCTCTATAGACTACAGTGGCAAGCCTTTAGTGTGACCTGCCCTTACACTTGAGCAAGAGCAGCATCTGGGAGCTTCATCGGGATGCCAAGTTGACTCTTCTACAATCCAAGAAAGTTTAATCAGGAATAGTCTTCTTGGAAGGGTAGCAGCCCAGAAAGTACGTTTTTTGAAGAGGAACAGGGTGAAATGCCTAAAATATGCTAAAGCTTACAAAGATTGGAATGAAGATCAATGGAATAGAGAATTATGGAGTGACAAATCCAAGTTTGAAACATTTTGGGTCCAGTCATCAGCAACATGTTATAGATGGTCCTTATACCATTGCTAAAACAACAAATCTAATGGTGGCCTAAGACGTTTGCACAGTACTGTAATAGTTTATAAAAAATAGATTAGTGTAAGTATTATGCTCATAGCCTTGCTTGTGCATGTTCTCAGAAAACAAGACATTGCAGTCAGAAATGGTGAAGGCGATGTTAACAGCAGACTAAACAAACCACGGCTGTGAGTGAAATTCAGTATGTGGTTAATGTCTACATTATTTTTAAGTGTAGACTGAGATGCATGATTTCCTCAAATGGTTTTCACTGTGCCTCATTTATGAAACAATCTGTGTTCATGTCCTGCATACAAAACTTCCAGGAGAGTAGTCTGTAATAAAATGTCAGGGTTTGGGATTATAGGTGCTACAGATTGTAACCCCAATACATATGATGCCAAAGTGGTGGGTGCAGCATTGGTGGTGTACTATGTTGACATATTATTGGTACAGCAGTATTGGCTTGGGTTGCAGCCCATCGTTGTATTACATGGACTCCTGCCAGTAGTGATGTATTGGCCCTGACCCACAAGCTTTTAATCCTAAAGGTTCGCAGGAGAATATGTGAACAATGCTGTAGTGGTTGAGTGTCTAGCCATGCATCGATATAAATCCAGCCTAAGATGGAAATTGGACAAAGGGAAATTCCCCTGACAGATACTAAACCAGTTCTTATCAGTTGTTAATGCAGTTGAACAGACTAGTTTTTCCTCTGAATAATACTGATAATACAAACCTGAAGCATTATTGTCTTCATTTGTTATCACATAAAAGCAGCTTGAAAGAGTCCTCGTCGCTTTGTGATGGATTCGGCACAAATGTACACTGAACTGATCAATAACCTTTCCCTGGATGGTGGCTTAACCAGCACTGGCAGGCCAAGATTGCTCTTGTTATCAGATGTGCAGAGACAAACAAAGATGCTTAGAAAGCAAAACAGGCTTGTGATACATGTGTAGCATTTAATTGTGCCCTTACTTTACATTTCCACTATGACAGTGAATTCAAACTTGAAGTGGGATTCACTAATACATGTGTAAGGTACGCCCACCTCAGACCGGAGATTATATATTTTTTTTTCTAAAACAAGTTGACTGCAAGTTAAACTGCATGTTGTATAGTTACATAGTTATTACTTATGTATTGCATATTTTTTTTACAAATGAAATCCAGTGCTGCACAATGCCTCTACAAACAGCACACATTTAAATGTTATATGTACCTGTAGGTAATCATGTGATTTTTCTGAAAGCAATAACAATAATAATAATAATAAAAACTATAGTGTCTAATCCCAATATAAACAAACTATTATACTGGCCATTGTATCATTTAAATAATTAGATATTGTACTTCGAATGCATGTTAAAGTATTGGCTGCTGTTTTTTTTTCCATATGATAACTAGAACTTTATGTAATTAAAGGTATTGTAATGTGGGGGCTCCCCATCCTCCCCATCACATATCCAACCCCCATGTCGATGAGCACTGAAAATGGGGAAAATGCCTATTTTGAACTGAAGGGTAATCCATTGAATACACACAGAGACAACAGTGCAGAAACTGGGTGCAATAATCTGGACCATTGACTGGAGCCTGTGACCTGTAACCACCCACTGGCATAAATGGACATAACTGCACCAGTACAGGTAAACACCAATAACTGGATGGGGACTGTGGTAGCCTAGCGGTTAAGGTACTGGACTCTAGACCAGAAGGTCCAGGGTTCAAGTCCCACCTCTGCCAAGCTGCCACTGTTGGGTCCTTGAGCAAGACCCTTATCCCACAATTGCTTGGATTGTAAGATTGTATCAATTGTAAGTCGCTCTGGATAAGGGCGTCTGCTAAATGCTGTAAATGTAAATGGTGTAACTGGACTTTTGCCCAGAGACTGAAACAAAACGCAACCCTGTGACACACAGATACAAATCAGGGAGGTTCCACATTGGGAACCAGTGCTCTGTTTACTCAGTCACTCTGTTTCATAACCCACCTGTACATTGGTTAGAGGTTTAATGGTGTCAGGGCACCAACCTCCAGGAAATGACATTCGGAACAGACTTACGCAGGCATCAGCCACCATCCGCCATGCATCAACTCAACTTCTCAGAGGTGGAATATGAACCAGAGTAGAACCCCAGTAGGTAGAGCACTGGTCCCTAGTGTTGAGCCACTCAGCACTCACACAGCTGTGCCACTTTGCTTGCCAATAAGTCTTAGGGGCAGAACTGTGCAAAAAATAAGCCTGTTAAGCACTAAATCAGTTAAGTGATTTAATAGTGAAGTGGGTGTTACTCTGGCATGGATGAGAAACGAAGAACGAATTAGCACTAAAGAAGTTTTTTGTTCATTTCTTTAATTTTGTTCATGGTATTGTAACCGATGCCTTTGCTTTAGTGGTCTAACGTACTTTTGGTGGTTTATATGGTTATAAGTAGCTAAAACCTATAGCTATGAGCTATCATTACCTTGCCTGCAATGTGGCTGACTTTCTTTTATATATTTGCTGATGGCCATTACTCCATGTGAAAAACTGAAAGAAACTGGCTCTGACTGAAAGCGTTAGCCACTCTGTTTGGAGAGGTGTTGGGGCGTTATAGGAAACGTAGTGAATTTTCATGGCATTTCCTGTAGTTCTGCTCAGCAGTCCAGGGTAAAATTGACTTTTTATCGCCGTGATTATAGTGGTGCACAGCGACATTTTATTGGGGTCCCTACTAGTTCATTTTTCTCCTCTGACAAGTTGAGGTTTCAGCATCATAGGGCATGTGATGCTGTTGCATAGTTCTGTGTGCTGCTTGCATTTGTCGTCTCCAGGTGGCGTTTCCTGGAGGTTCTGGCACTGTTAAGTCTAGTGATTAGCTTCAGATCTCCCAGTGTTTTCTGGAATTTGGGGTTCCTGACACCCATAAGCGCAATTTGTGTGCCAAGACACCTACAATGAGGGAAATAATGCTTGAATGTTGCCGGAGGCACCAGATTCTCAGTGCTTCTCAGGATAGGGACTGGGTCTGTATGAATGCCATACATACAAAAAACGTTTAAGATGTTAATATGAGCTGATAGGGGAAAAAATGAATATGTCATTTACTGTCTGCCAAATCTTTTCAAAGAACAAAATGAAAACCTTTCAGCAAATTACTAGCCAATACATGAAAACAAATGTAGTCATAAATATTCTTTCAGAGCTTGAAAATGTTCAACAAATGTGTCCAGTGTGCTTCGTGTTTGGAATATGATAGAGTCTTCTTCTTCTTCTTCCCTGGAAGCATCAAGTCAGTCTCTTGTTTGCCTTTGATCAAGAGTACGATCATTTTATTAGGCTGAAGCAGCCAAGAACGCTACATGTACGAGGATAGTGGTACCCTCACAGAGCTGCCTCAGGCTTACCGCATGCAGGTTGTCATGCCTGGCCTCACTTCACTTGCTGTGTTCATACAGCCCTTTTTATCTCAGTTGCAGAATGAGGCTTTAATTATTCAGGCTTTATTTATTCAGGCTTTGTTGATCCAGACAGAGCAAATCCACATGTGGTGTACAAATGGCTGAAGAGCTGTGGAAGAAGCATTGAGAGAAGGAAAGTCGATAATTATGTGCTATTAGCGTTACTGTAATCTCTGGGGTTTGGATCTCTGGACCTGTAGCAGCTGACAGCAGAGGCAGAAGGAAACATGTTTTGAACTGATTAACATAGCCCGGCCCCTGCTCTGTGAAGAATTGTGCAGAGTGGGTGTGAAGCTGATAAAAGTCTTGTATTTGAGTGTTTGCTAGGCAGGAGGAGGCTCGAGCGGGTGGAGAAGCTCTGTGACGTGCAACCAAGCCAGTGCTAAGACAATACAACCATGCACAAAGGAGAGAAACAGTACAGAGAAACTCAGCCTCAGTTTTTGATACATCATAGTATGGGCATTTTGGGTCACAATACAATTACCTCACAACACATTGAGTTATGCATTTACACCCATTTAAAATATGTTTTCTTCGTTTCAAATAATAGATATTTTGAGCTGAAAATCGATGTAATTCATCATGGAAATAAATATTGCAATATAATGCTGTATTGATTTTTTTTAGCACAGCCCTAATCACAAGTTTCATTTTATTTTTACCAGTGCCAGTTTATTAAATACATACTTATTTTCTCTTTAGGCTGCCTGACAATGACTAAGCAGTCCAGTATATAAATATGGAAGAAAGCTAAAATGCAGTTTTGTGCATCCAGTGCTGCTGTATTTGGCTGTATCCCAAATGACATTCTTTTATTTTACATAGGCTATTATTAAGGGCATTGTTAACTGGGACTGTGGTGGTGCAGTGGTTAAGGTACTGGTCAACTGCCAGAGTAGAGTATTCAAGTCCTAGCCCAGCCATATTGCTTTTAGCAAGGCCCTTGCCCCAAAATTGCATGTATTGTAGCTTGTAAGATAGGTAGCTTGTAGCTTGTGTTGGCCATAAGTCGGTGTGAATCAGAGCGTCTGCTTAATGACTAAATGTAATCTAGAACTGTAGAACCTATACAGTTCAGGTTCAGTTTAATTGTATAGTGCTTTTAACAATAGACATTGTCTAGATTCCAAAATAGCAGCTAGAGGCAACAGTGGCAATTAAAATTTGTGAATGGATCAAGGCTCAGTCCAAATCTTGGAAAGATCAGACAATTGTTTGTGCTTCCAAGTTCTTACAAGTCTAGAGCAGAACAGAAAGAATATCTAACTGAAATTTCATCAGACAGACATCAGATGTTCAGTGTAATGTTGTAAATGAAAGCCTTGGGAGTATAAAAGAGGTTCAATTATAGTCACAGAGAGAAATCTTGAAGCGTGGGAGTGTTTGGGTGGTCTGGTGGCCCTATGTGGTCAAGGCTGAAAAATACAAACAAACAAAAAAACGTTCCTTTAGCCAGATGCTGTAATCCCACAATAATATTGCCTGTTGTATTCAAAACGTGTGTTTTTGTATCTTAATGTCCCATGATTCTCGCTGTTTTATTATCATTTAGTTTCGCAACACTTGGCATCGACTGGGTGAGTTTGCTGTCTTTATCACTCCAGTTTATGCTCTGTAGGAGGTTTAATGAGGTGAGCCTGTTCCACACCATAGAATCACATCATGTATCAGGCAAAAGTAAATTCGTTTTACGTTTGAAATTGTTTACCAGTTTATGAAGGTTCTTATACAACAATCACTTGTATAGACGAGTATATTGGGTCTCAGTAGTCACAGTGACAAGTCAAAGAGGGTGGCATAAACCATTTTCAAAACATTCTCCTAGCATTTCATAGTGTATTAGCTGTCACAATGTAGAATTTGGAAATTGGTGTAATTGTGTGTCTTAATACCTACACATTTACATTTACAGCATTTAGCAGATGCCCTTATCCAGAGCGACTTACAATTGATACAGTCTTACAATCCAAGCAATTGTGGGTTAAGGCCTTGCTCAAGGACCCAACAGTGGCGGCTTGGCAGAGGTGGGATTTGAACCCTGGACCTTCTGGTCCACAGTCCAGTACCTTAACCGCTAGGCCACCACAGTCCCTAATATCCCTGAGTTTGGGATATTAATCAGCTTTAATAACTGGCTAATTGTAAATACCTTTGAAGAATTGCACTGCAAATGAAGAGTCCACTCCAGATTTTCTTAAAACCAACATATCTACATGTGTGGCAGCAATTCAATTCCAGTATCTGATGAATTCCAACACACACACCTTATTCAACTTAATGAGCAACTGGTTAGGTGATCACCTGAGCCAGTCTTATTGTGGAAAAGTGCAAGACACTTGAAGGCTGTGATTGAAGTATTTATTATGAACTTTCCTTAAAACGTTAACAGTGTTTTGTTAGTGGTGCACTCGTTTTAACATGTGGCTACATTGCATCTCAAGCAGTCTCCAGAAGAAGGTTGAGCAATCAGATTCAAATTGGATATCAAAGGGTGCATTTACACTAGTGATAGACCGATTAATCGATTGGCTGATTAATCATAATGATTAATGCCATTTTGGAATAATAGACATCAGCTGATATCTGCACTTCTTCTTCTTCTTCTTCTTCTTCTTCTTCTTCTTTCGGCTTCTCCCTTTATCAGGGGTCGCCACAGCGAGTTAAACGTTTCCACCTCACCCTCTCCTCCACGTCCTCTACTCTGACCCCAACTCCCTGCATATCTTCATTTACCACAACCAGATAACTCCTCTTTGGTCTTCCTCTCCGTCTCTTGCCTGGCAGCTCCATCTCCAACATCCTCCTACCAATATATCCACTATCCCTCCTCTGCACATGTCTAAACCATCTCAGTCTTCCCTCTCAAATTTTGTCTCCCAATTTTCCAACCTGTGCTGTCCCACTGATGATCTCATTCCTAATCCTGTCCACCCTAGACACTCCTAAAGAGAACCTCAACATCTTAAGTTCTGCCACCTCCAGCTCTGCACTTATGAGGCCAATATTCAGAAATAGTGGGGAAAATAATGTTAGAACTTGCAGCTCTTAAACTGGGACTCCTGAGCGACTGAAAACAAAGAGATGCTGAGATTCAGTGAGGGTGGGGGCATTTATAAGAGGATGAAAACTTTGTTTCCAGCATTTACATTTATGTCATTTAGCAGACGCCCTTAACCAGAGCGACTTACAGCTGGTACAGTCTTACAATCCAAGCAACTGTAGGTTAAGGGCCTTGCTCAAGGACCCAGCAGTGGTAGCTTGGCAGAGATGGGATTTGAACCCTGGACCTTCTGGTCCATAGTTTAGTAACTTAACCGCTAGGCTACCACAGTCCCCAGTGGCTTAAAGCATTACAACTTACTGCTTTAAACTGGAACGGGGATTAAAAACAAAAAGATGCTGCTACCATGTGCGCTACTCTAACATTGTTTATTTCTTTTTTTTTTTTTGCAAGTATTTACACATTTTCATATATTTTTTCCAGAATGAGATACTGTTATATGATAATTTTTTGTATTTATAAAAAAGACAGAGTGCAAACAGATGTTACATTTATTTTTTAATTAAATGTCCATTTAAGTTCACAAATTGGTGTCTCATTTATTTTTATTAATTTTATCAGTTGCAAAAAATTGTGATATCAGCATTATATATCGGCCATCGGTCACCCTGCTCTGTAAATACCAGCATTGGCCATTAACTAAGCCACATCGGTCAACCACTAATTTATAGACACATTTTATCCGGTTACAATCCTTGTACCTAAGCCAAAACGACCTAGTGTAAACGGGGTCTATATTACATCCATAAGGCTGGCTTTTATTGTTAACGTATATACCAGCACGGCATACACCACAGACTTTCAGATTGTCATAGTTCATATTTTGCTGTCATATCAGTATACAGTTACACCTGTACGCTGTTGAGGGTAAGGGAGATGACAGAGTGCTGTGATCTTCTTCTTATCCCAGAACAAAGAGACCTCCTGAGCATGTTTGAATGGACTATCTCATATGGGATTTTGCTCATGTCAGCTCTTGTCCTGTCACATGAGCTGAGTGTAAACATGGATAGATGACACATAGAAAGATTTGACGGCTGCATGGTTTGGTTTTGGAGCTCAACAGTGCAGGGCTTTTATCACTGTAGAGACAGCTGCATAAGATCTCTGTGTACTGAATCACAGCCTGTGATATTTGCTTATGAATATTATTAAAATGTACCACTCTGTACTGGGACTGCTAAGATTTTCAATTGTTGTTTACCCTATTTTCTCAAAGAATAGTTGCCAATTCCTGTCTGATAGATGAGTCCCTGTTAGAAAACAGTGAACAGTTTGGGAGGTGATGACATTCATAGGCCGCTCAAGGTCCATGATTAGCTACTATCAATCTGATCGGTAAAAGAGATGGCCAAGGATGACCACGGCATTGTTGAGATTAATAATGGGTAGTGCTGGGAAATGTGACCTCAAATGAATGTCGTAATTAATTGAACATTTTACCTTGATTAAGATTAATGAATAATTATTTAATTTTGGGGTGTATATTGTTGTTGCTGTTGTTTTTTTTGCCCTCATAGTTCACTACCAGGGTTTGTACTGTAAATATGTTCAACTATTAAAACTAGATTTCTTCTAATGAAAGACTGCATATTGTTGTGACTGAAGGAAACACACAGATTAACTATTTATGGTTATTTCCTGAATATTTCAACCAATTGAAATCCTTTTTAATTTGGCATGGATGTGGCATCAGCTATTCATTTCCTTTTTCTTGAATCTTTTTTATCTTGTGTAGCATTTGTAAACACAGTGGGGAACATTAAGAAAAAAGTATTAACAGAATAAAAAAAAAAGAGAATCAAAATAATTGAAATGGGCAAGATTACATCGATTAATGGTCCTGAATTTGGGTTTTGATTAATTTTCAATTAATTGCCCAGCCCTAATAATGGGGCTATATTCTAGCAGAAATTTTTAGCCCAGGTTTTGCATTTTAATTAATTAATTTATTTATTTGCACTAGCGCACTACTATGGTGGTGTTAGGACTACCTAGGTTGTGCTTCATACACAGGCATGTTCTGTATCTTATGGAAAGAAGGCCAGTCAGAGGATCTTCTTCCATTGTTTGAAGACTGAATCATTCCATCCCTGCAATGTAGGGTGCGATGCTTACACCTGCAATTTGTTTTCCAGTATTTATTTGATGTATTTAGCAGGTTATTGTTGAATATCCTGTATTATTTCAAACATTCAATCCTTTTCTATGGATTTCTTGGCCTGTCTTGGCTTTTCCTCTATATCGGCCATGTCTCTTACTAATTTATAGTGCCATGTCCTAGCTACACAGAAGTCAGCTTTATACTCTGGATGGCTTTGAAAACGTTAGTCCCAACTCCATGCTCATTTAATTTTAGATTCTGGGCTTCAATCTGCTCACCAGAAGCATGAGTTGCTACTGCATTGCCAAGCAGATGGAGCCTTTCATCACAACACCGCACCAAAGTCATTTACAAAGGGAGAGAGAGGAGAGTAAATCTGAACTGATCTGAGAGAAGAGTGAGGAAAGACAGAATTGAAAACACCTGTAATAGTAGTGCAAGCTGCTTTACAGTATAATGGAGTAGGGTCCAAACGCTCACTACCAAGTGCTGTTTGTACTGCATCAGTTATTTTGTTTCCCAAACTAAATTCCAGCATTATTCTTTCAAGCGTTGTTCACACTAATAGGGATAAAGCTGAAGTCATGTTCGATTTTTCTCCATTTTGGCCTTCTGAACACAATAAAAATGTGTTTACCAATTCTGAAAACACTTCTTTTTATATAAATGCTTACATACACTGAGTGGCCACTTTATTTGAGTACACCTGTCCTTTCAGGATTGGAGCTTTCCTGTATAGAAGATACAGGAAGAAGATACAGATACACCTGACCCTCCACATTAGACTTTGAATCAGGCATGGTCTTTGGTGCTAGACAAGCCTGGGCCTGTCTTTCAAAAACTCCCAACCTTGTGGGATTTTCACATGCAAGTGCATGTGAGAGTATATCAAGAATGGTGTGATCAAGGAACAACATCCAGTGAAAGGGGATCCTCTGGTAGTAAAACAACTCGTCGACCAAAGGGGTCAGAGGAGGATGTTAAGGATCATTCTGACAAACAGGCAGCGCACAGTCAAGCAAATAGCAGCTCCAGCTAACGTGTCCGAGTGCACAACTCATTGTTCTTTAGAATGAATGGGCTACAGCAACAGACGACGTGTTCGAGTGCCATTGCTGGCTAATGGAAAAAGTAAGGCAAGACTCTAGTGGGTAAAAAACACAAAACAGAAATTGGATCACTGAGCAGTAGAAAAACATCATCGGGTCAGGTGAATGTTCTGGGAGGGTCAGAATTTGGCGTAAGCAGCATGAATCGATCAACACGTTCTGTCAAGTATAAACAGTTCAGGCTGGTAGAGGTGAAGTAATGGAGTAGGGAATGTTTTCTTGGCTCACCCTGGATCCTCTAATACCTTTTTAAGGACGTTTGGGCAGTAAGGTTTACCTAAGCATTGTGGCTGACCAAGTGTATCCATTCATGGCAGCTGTTTACCCCATGGCAGAAGGACATTTGCAGCAGGACAATGCACCATGTAACAAAGGTTGAATAACAGCATGACAGTGAGTATTATTTGCTTCCCTGGCATTCACAGTTCTCAGATCTTAATCCTATAAAGCATCTCTGGGACGAGGTGGAATGGGCTGTTTAGAGAATGTCAGTACTTCCATATGATTTGCACGAAATGTGAGAAGCTATCCTGCCTGCTAACACTGTCTACCTAAAACATTGGTAGGTGTTGATGAAGGAAACAGCCCTTAGAAACACTACCAGTTAGAAAGGAACAAAATATGGGATATTTGTACATGTAAGTGAAAGTTCTTATATGCTGAATGAAAAAGTGGGTTTTCAGTCAGGGTCTTCTGTAGGTGGTTCATGCTTGTTCAGGGTGCTTATTTTCATTTTTTTTCTATGAGAGTCTAGCTTTGTATAGCTTTAGTTCTGTAAAAAATTATATACTGTACTATATAACTGTACCAGTGTGTGTGTGTGTGCATATACTGTGTGTGTGTGTGTATAATATATACAGTCGTATGAAAATGTTTGGGCACCCCAGAAGTGAAATGAAGTTTATAGGATTTACAGAAAGTGTGCAGTAATTATTCAAACAAAATTAGGCAGGTGCATAAATTTGGGCACCCCAACAGAAAAATGACATCAATATTTAGTAGATTCTCCTTTTGTAGAAATAACAGCCGCTAAACGCTTCCCTACAGCTTCCAGTCTGGACTCTGGTTTGAAGGTGCTTTGGGACCATTCTTCTTTAGAAACATCTCCAGTTCAGTCAGGTTTGATGGTTTCCGAGCATGGACAGCCCACATTTTCAGTAATATTCATGTCTGGGGGGACTGAAGATGGCCATTCCAGAACATTGTACTGGTTCCTCTGCATGAATGCCTTAGTAGATTTTGAGCAGGGTTTGGGGTCGTTGGCCTCGGTGCAACTTTGTCACTGATTCTTGAACATGTGTCTCAAGAATCTGGAGATATTAACTGGAATCCATGCGACCCTCAACTTTAACAAGATTCCTAGTACCTGCACTGGCCACACAGTCCCACAGCATGATGGAACCGCCACCAAATTTTACTGTGGGTAGCAAGTGTTTGGTTTGGGATGCTGTGTTCTTTTTCCGCTCCTTGTTATGTCCAAATAACTCAATTTTAGTTTCATCAGTACACAGCACTTTATTCCAAAAATGAAGCTGGATTGTCCAAATGTGCCTGTAGCACACCTCAAGTGACTCTGTTTGTGGCGTGTCTGCAGAAAAGGCTTCTTCTGCATTACTCTCCCATACAGCCTCTCTCCTTGTGCAAAGTGCCGCTGTATAGTGAAACGATGAACAGTGACACCATCTGCAGCAAGATGAGTTTGTAGGTCTTTGGAGGTGGTCTGTGGCTTGACTATGACTGTTCTCACCATCCTTCGCCTCTGCCTATCTGAGATTTTTCTTGGTCTGCCACTTCGGGAGTTCCTTAACTAGAACTGTGCCTGTGGTCTTCCATTGCCTCACTATGTTCCTCACAGTGGAAACTGACAGCTGAAATCTCTGAGAGAGCCTTTCCCTTTCCCTGAACCATGATGTTGAACAACCTTTGTTTTCAGGCCATTTGAGAGTTGTTTTGAGGCTCCCATGTTACCACTCTTCAGAGAAGATGCAAAGAGGAGAAAAACTTCCAATTGGCCACCTTAACACTTTCTCATAGTTGGATTCACTTGTGTATGTAGATCAAGGGTCAATGAGCTTACAAAACAAATTTTGTGTTCCAATAATTAGTGCTAAAGGTATTCAAATGACAAAGGTGCCCAAATTTATGCACCTACCTAATTTTGTTTGAATAATTACTGCACACTTTCTGTAAAACCTATAAACTTAATTTCACTTCTCAAATATCACGGTGTTCATCTGCTATATGATATATTTACCTGAAATTGCTGAGCTGGACAACCAATGATTTATAAAGAAAAATCATGAAATTATCAGGGGTGCCCAAACTTTTTTTCGTACGACTGTATATATATATATATATATATATATATATATTATATATATATATATAAATTGTAGGATTTTTAAAGAATTTTATTGTAAATAATTGTGGAAAATAAGTATTTGGGTCAGTAACAAAAGTTCAACTCAATTACTTTGTAAACATAACCTTTGTTGGCAATTACAGAGGTCAAATGTTTCCTGCGCAAGTCTTCACTAGGTTTGTTTACACTGTAGCTCTCTGGCAAACTTCAGACGGGCCTGGACCATGTACTGGCTTAAGCAGGGGGGCACGCCTGGCACTGCAGGATCTGAGTCCCCTTGGCGTAGTGTGTTACTGATGGTAGCCTTTCTTACTTTGGTCCCAGCTCTCTGCAGGTCATTCATCAGGTCCCTCCGTGTAGTTCTGGGATTTTTGCTCACCGTTCTCAAGATCATTTTGACCCCACGGTATGTCATCTTGCATGGAGCCCCAGATCGAGGGAGATTATCAATGGTCTTGTATGTCTTCCATTTTCTCACAGTTGCTCCCACAGTTGATTTATTCACCCCAACCTGCTTGCCTATTGTAGATTCACTCTTTCCAGCCTGGTGCAGGTCTACAATTTTCTTCCTGGTGTCCTTCGATAGCTCTTTGGTCTTGGCCATGGTTGAGTTTGGAGTCTGACTGTTTGAGGCTGTGGACAGGTGTCTTTTATACAGATAACGAGGTTACCTGCCATTAATACATGTAACAAGTGAAGAAGTTACAGATTTGTGAGAGCCAGAAATCTTGCTTGTTTATGGGTGACCAAATACTTTCCACCATAATTTACAATTAAATTCTTTAAAAATCCTACAATGTGATTTCTTGGATTTTTTTTCTTATTTTGTCTCTCATAGTTGAAGTGTACCTATGAGGAAAATTACAGACCTCTCTCATCTTTCTAAGTAGGAGAACTTGCACAATCAGTGGCTGATTAAACACCTTTTCCTCCACTGTATACCTCATATAACATCCACCACTATCCGGAGTGACTCACAACTGAATTGAGCAGTTGAGTTTTAAGGGCATTCCTCATAAGCCCAAGTGGCAGCTTGGAAGAGCTTGGATTAAATCCTCAACCTTCTGGTTAGCATTCAATGGGTTTAACCACTAAGCCACCTCAGCCTAAAGTAGTGATCATTTAACATTTACATCATGTAGCAGACACCATTATCCAGCGTGTCTTACAATTAAGCAGTTAAAGGGCCCACCAGCGGCGTCTTGGTAGAGCTGGGACTCAGACCCTCAACCTTCTGAGCCAGCGCCATCCAGAATACAGGGATTGTATTGCATCTTTTCATATTCAGCCAACAACATTATCCCATTGTAGTAGTAAAGGGTCAAGGGTCTTGCTCAAGTGCCCAACTTTGTGGGGCCAGGATTTGGAATGGTAGTCCAGAGCTTTAACCATGGAGTCAGCCCTATCCCACCAATGCTGCTATGACCACTGAGATTAGAGTCATCCTCAGACATACTATTTCTATCCTTTCGTAGAGAACTGACTAAAAGGTTTTTTCATGCTAACATCTTATAGCATTTTATAAGTGCCAATGTAGAGGTAAAACTTTTATTAATTAAAGTGGCATTAATGTGGACAACGCATGTCACAGTGGTTTGTTGTTTAATGAAAGCTATACTAATGGCTCATTAACACGTTCACACTTACTGCACTTTCATAGTTTATAATGTATATTCATTTCTGCACAGTCATATGTCATTACTTTTTAAAGGTCACATTACTCATTCTAATTATGTGCGTGTTGAAAAATAAACTACCTCCTTCATTGGCTTTCTCATATTTTAAATATAGATTTAATATCCGAGTGGTTAGACCTTGTAAAGTAAGAATTATATTGTACAGAAAATAACTGCTCTTGTTGTATGACAAATGAATCTGTTTCAGGAAAAATGTTGCAAACAGAATATTTGTTGTAAGTATATTAATATTGGATAGCTGATTAAATAAAACCTTAAGCAGTTGCCACAAGGAGGCACCCTGTAGAGGAGCTTGGAGGGGAAGACCGTAGGCGCTTTCGCACAAAACAGTTCCTCCTCACCGCAGAGCCCCCAGAACTGTATTTGTTCCAGGGCTTTTTTTGGTTTGCATTCGCACGTTCACATTTACGTTTGTCTTTTGGCAGACGCCGACTTACAACTGATACAGTCATACAGTCCAAGCACTCAACAGTGGCAGCTTGGCAGAGGTGGGATTTGAACCCTGTACATTCTGGTTTTCAGTCCAGCACCTCAACCGATTGGCTAACACAGTCCACAGGCTTGTAAGCTGTACCTCCTCCATTGCATATAGGCTCAAAAAAGCCCATTTTACATGCAAAGATCTTCTTTTATAAAGCTACTGGTGTACAAGTATATTTAAATATGGAGGTTGAGCTCAATACAGGCGTTTTCATCTGGACCAATCACTATAAACTTGCGTTACTATGTTTGAACCAGTTGCCATACTGTTACTTTTGGACCAATCATCACAAACTTACCTCAGTCACTGTTCCTATGTACTGATAAAAGTACCTACTTTGACATAGGAGCTAGAAAAGTCCCTATACATGGTGTAGGTCCCTATACAAGGTGGTGTCCCTATACAAGGACTGTGGTGGCCTAGCGGGTAAGGTACTGGAATATGGACCAGAAGTACCAGGGTTCAAATCCCACCTCTGCCAAGCTGCCACTGGTGGGTCCTTGAGCAAGACCCTTAACCCACAATTGCTTGTATTGTAAGACTGTATAACTTGTAAGTCGCTCTGGATAAGAGTGTCTGCCAAATGCTGTAAATGTAAATCTTCTAAGAACTAAAACTCTGTGGTGCAGACACATGACAAACTGGAACTTTCTGCAACTTTTCTAAGAAAAGAAGTTCTGTATAAAATATCTGTATAATGTCAGACCGCATATATGTGTGTGTGTGTGGTGCAGTACATTTACAGTCCATTATTAATCTGTAATAATGTGTTGACAGCCATAATCGGTGCCTATGGTACTTTGTTGCGATCCTGCAGTGTCAAATTTGTATAACATCTCCTTTTACAAAATGTATCGTGACAATATTAAGTGCCGCATACCTGTATCGTCAAACCTTTGATCCACAGTGTAAGAACGTGACTCTGTATTGCTGGTGGCTTCTGATCAATGCTGCGTTTTTATGACTCAGGATCTTGCCGCATTAAAATATATTGCAGAAGTCTACTCAGAGTGCACCATGTGTTTATGGTCTTTTGTTGTATATGGCCAGTCCTCTGATGGATGAGTTTTATAGGTCGGCATGGCTGCTGGCCAGACACAATTTCCTGCATGTTGGCTCGTTTTTGCTCTGGCTCTTGAGACTGCACTGCTTCGACAAATAAGTTATGATCATTCGAAGCAATATTCAGATTTTGGATATTAATTCCAGCTAAAACTTAGGGAGTTTGGGCTGTTCAATGTCAGATCGACCCATGCATTCACAAAGTTTCTCTCAGTGAAATCAGCCCATTGCAGCCTTCCCTGATGGATTAACTGCCAAAGACAAATGCAGTTTTAACTAATAATGTCATTGCTGTCTTATTTTTAATGATGGAATTCACAGTATTTCGGAGCTTGTGAGTAAATACTGATCTATACAGCTGCTTAAAAGTTAGTTGGTAAATGTAAACAAAGTGAAGTCATTGCGGCTATCGAATTAGTAAACTTTGTAATGGTTTGTTACCCTAGACTGCACTCAATCAAGCAAAGTTTTTGTGTTGTCCATACTCTTGGCCCGTCTCAATAGCTTTTGTAAGTGTTACAGCCATACCTTTATAGAGGAACTGTAACTAGTATTTTTGTCTACATCATTGTCTATAAAAGCTAGTCCTGAGTACTCATCATTTGTTCCTGACTTTCTCATACATTATACGACCTCTTGAATATTGCTGTATTGATCCGCCTGCTGTTAGATGGCCTAGCCGGACCAAATTTATGACTTTTCCAATGATGTTCCATTTGAAAAACCATTTCCAAACTTCCTTCCAATTTGCATGTGGTTTTGATTAACAGGCCGGTTGGGAGTGTTTCTGCTAGAAAGCCTAATAATGTGTTTCGTTGTGCAGAGTCTGGTGTGGATATATGGAGGAAGGTGGTGGACTTTGAAGTTTCTGTCTAGCAGCCTTGAGTCCATCTAAAACCGAAAGTACTAAGACATATTTGATAGCTGTGGGGATGCCTTTTTAATGGCGTTTCAAGTAAAAAGCGTGGTGATGATGTCTGTATTATAATTACTATATATATATATATATATATATATATATATATATATATATATATATATATATATATATATATATATATATATATATGTATATATACACTCAAGTCAATGCCAATTTAGTGTAATCAGTTAACATGCATGTCTTTGGATGTGGAGGAAACTGGAGTACCCAGAGTAAACCCACACGGACACGAGGAGGACATGCAGAGTCCACACAGAAAGGACCTAGGCCGCTCCACCCTGGGATTGAATCCAGGATCTTCTTGCTGCGAGGCAGCTGTGCTACCCGCTGAGCCACTATTGTTTTACTTTAGAAATTGTTGTTTAGAAATTGAGTATTGTATTTATTCTAAGAAAATGACTTATCATAAATTATGGCCTAATTATTGGAACTCCTAAAAACTCCTGAAACATAAGAGGTCAGCAAAAGAGAGTCCAGAAGAAAACATTTGTCCATGGAGTATCTGTATTGTCTATTGAGCATATCGGTATGCATATCTGTATTGTATCGTATCATGATAAAGTTTAACGTGATAGACGTTAGGCTTTTCTGAGCAGATCGATGATATCTTCAGTGCTTAAAAGGAAAGGGAAACAGGAACTGAATAATCCAGAACACAGGCTGCAGTTAGCATTAGCAGTTATGCTAGCACCCTGAGTTCACCAATAGAGTAAGTGTTTTGCTTTTACTTTTCACTTTCAATCCATTACTCACTAAATTACATGAGATTTTCCATTGCTTTAGTACATAATGGTCTTTGTGTTAATGCTTTTGGCCAATTGTTAATGTAAGTGTTTTATACATTAGCTTACTTATCATTGGCTCCGCTATGATACAGTATTGACCGCTCTACCAAACACTCGTAAAACTCCTCAGTTCATGATACATATCTCCATCTTAAATCAGGGAGCACCAGTACAATAAAACTCCATTAATGCATATAATGGCTTAGACATGAGGATTTTCTGGGGATCTGGAACAGATTAATTCAATTTATATTATTCCTTATGGGAAAAATTAGATCGGTACTCGTCATTTTCAGTTCTTGACAAGACTTCTGGAACGAATTAACATCGAGAACCGAGGTACTGCTATATATGTATTATATTATGCATTGAAATGCCAGTTCTTTAATATTTTTTGCGGAAGATTAAACTACGTAGTTATTTTATTTATGTATTTTTGTTTTCCCATGTTACCACCAATTTATCCTGGTCAGGATCAAGGGTGACACAGGGTGACGGATGCATTTACAAGTAAAACCTGTTTACAAACAATTTATATGCTAGTATTTGCAAAAATCATTAGGTTGTTATGGTATAGCTTTATAACACTCTTAGTATAATAGTTATATGCAAATACACAGCTTTATAACTAACTGGTTTACATAATCATTTATAAAACCTCTGTTACACTGTTATAAAGGACGTCCTGTACTAAACTTTATTCGTTACTAAAACAGTACTTTCATGTTTCTGTTCAAATGCTGGTTACAACTTTAACATAACTGTACAAATGGATTACAACCAGGTTTAAATCAATTATTTAGTGGCTTACGAACATAAGGTGAGGTTGTTATAAAGTGTTACTGAAACTCTGATCGAGCAAAAGTCACACAAAGCTGTGAATTGGATTTATAATCATGGTGTATTTTATGGTTACAGCTTTTCTTTATGAGCCTAGCTCCACTTTGCCTCTGCTCTCCTATCAGGCTCTGCTGCAGGAGACAGATGTTGCTGTCACACGGGACATTTTAGCACTTTCACAGCCCCACCCTGTGAGATTAAATTTAAATCAGAGGAGTTGATGGAGAGCACTGTACCGCCCTTAATCTCACCTAGCACCTCTGCCATTGTTAGAGTCTGGTGAGGAATAGTGGGCTCGATAACTGAGTTTAGTAAAAGGTTTCATGATTGAAAAGCTTTGCCGAACACGTGCTAATTTTGGTGTAGTGTAATGACTGAGGAACTCCAATTCTGAATAGCAGACGTATATTTGCAGAACTTTATATATTAAACTAATTACATCTATATATTGAAACATGCGCTACCACTTGTTGCTCTTCTCTTATTCAAACTGCTTATGATTCCATTGCAGGTTGCAATATGAATGCGCAATGAGCTGATGTATACAATCTCATGGGTATTCTGTATTAATATCAGTATTCACTAACCAATCTTTTTATTAGGTAGACCTTCTCGTTTCTATACTAATTGTCCATTTTATCAGTTCCACTTATAGAAGCACATGCTTTGTTAGTCCTGTTTATTCAGTTCTCTAATGATCAGTGCCCACATCAGGTATTATTTGGGTGGTGGATCATTCTGCAGTGATAGTGGCATGGTGGTGGGGTGTTACTGTGTGTTGTGCTGGTATTAGTGGATCAGACATAGCAGTGCTGCTGGAGTTTTTAAAACCTCAGTAACACTGCTGGAACTGGAAATAGCCCACCAACCCAAAACCTCCAACCACCAGCATTCTGTAAGCAGCATCCTGTGAGCACTGATGAAGGATTAGAGGATGACTAACACAAACTTTGCAACAACAGATGAGCTACTGCCTCTGACTTTACATCTACAAGGTGAAGCAATAACGTAGACTTGTGTAATAGAGAGCACAGAGAGTGAACAGTTTTGCACAGTAATAACAAAATCCATGCTAACATCACCACCAGAACGTGGTAGTACCTGATCTGTGGGGGTCCTGACCATTCAGAAAGAAGAGTAAAGGAGACTAACAAAGTTTGTAGATGGACTCCAGCACATACAAAGTGCATCTGCATGCTAAGTGGAACTGATCAAATGGACAATGAATGTTGAAACAAAGAGTTGTACCTAATAAAGTGGTTGGTGAGTGTATGTGAATTGGAAGCATTTATAGCTGCAAATATTCAAATAAAAATAATGGAAACTACATTTATTTGTATTCTTGTAAGCGAATTGGAGTTCAGGAGTGATTTGAAATTGGTCAAATTTTCAAAAGGCCAGTAATACTGCATGTGCTGGTTGCGTTTGAAGGTGGAAGGGTGTCTAATAAAAACATTAGGCTGCCTGCTGTTTGTGGTAATTGCCCTGACATTTGATTCCATGTGTTGGGTCGGGACTATGGTGTAGTTGCTATGGTGACAGCATCGTCTCAGCCTACCTGCATGTTTGTGGTTCCTGTTACTTCATGCCTTCATTTAATTAGGTATATTGTAAGGTAAGTTTTTTTTTGTTTTTTGTGAAAATGTGGGAGGGCCTATGGGTTTGGGGTCCATAGAGCTTTGCTGTCACAAGCAGGCTTAAAGGCTAGGTCCCAGCAGAGAGAGCACAGCTGTCTGGAGAGGATACAGAGTACAGTGTGTGTTCTGAAACTGGGAGCTGATGCTGCATTCTTAGATGGTTCTGCAATCTGGCTTTAACTTTGAACATCATCACTTAAAGGGCAGAGCAGTCAACTCCAGTACCAGCTCTCTCTCTCTCTCTCTCTCTCTCTCTCTCTCTCTCTCTCTCTCTCTCTCTCTCTCTCTCTCTCTCTCTCTCTCTCTCTCTGTAAGTAGTACTTTTCTGTTTACCTGAGCTCACACTCTGTTTGCTTCTGTGTATGGAAGTGCGAGCGATGAGGATGAATTACGCCAGGCTTGCTTAATTGAGCACAGTCAGCCAGGGGCGACCTTTCTCTGTAAGACAAACGGATTCTCTTTGCATCGCTGTGCATTGATATGGAAAGGTAGAGTAGCTCCAACTGCATGTGACTTTCATTACTTTTTAGAGGATGTGGATCTGTGGTGCAAACAGAGGAAGAAGGTACTCATTGTGAGCTATGACTTTTTGGCGTAGGTTGACTTGATGTGTTAGAAATGGATGTGTTAGTTTATTTTCCTGTACTAGTCATGAGTGTTTTGTTGTAGTAATTGTATTATTTGTGTATTTCCTCTGTTCGATGTGTTTATTTCACACAACATAGAGCCTCCAAGTCCTCGTGATTATAAATACTCTGATCTAAGTTTAGCTTTGGTTTGTTTTGTCAGTGTGTGTGATTTAAACTTCATTATTTCCTTATTAAGCCAGCGCCATCACCGTACTCCTACGGTATTTAAAACTTGTCTGATTTACACTGCTATCTTTTTTTTAGCACTATTCATTTTGCTAGACGTGGAATAACATCTGGACTGACTGGCTAAGCTCACTGCAGCGATGTTACTTAAGCACTCAATTTTCAGTATGTGGCAGAACAATATCAAATGTTAATCACACTTTATTAGGGCCACTGCTGGGAATCAATTCCCCGTGACAAAATGAAGTGAGAAGACAATGAGTCTTAAATTACCAAATTGGAATTCAGCATAGGAAGCCGAGGACAGTCGTCGTGTCCCAGTCACAAGCCCTAGGCATCAGGTCTCTCACTCCCTTTAATGGCTTTTTAGCAGTGCAGAGTTGCTCTTATTCTAGGAACCATTATGTATTAAATGACTTTTTTATTACGTCTCTGTGCTGTGTTGCATGGAAATCATTGTTTGGGTGTCCGTGATGCATCAACGTGCTACTCGTAAGACTGTACAGGCAAGCTGGCGAGTTTCACTTTTTCTGAGGGAATGTCAGAAACCTAATGATGATGTTCTTCTTGGCATTTTGACTGCACAGGACTTTGTAAAAGCTGATTAGAAATTGTTGGATGAGCTGATCAGACTCTTAAACAATTATTATCACTTATTACTGTAATTAGGGATAATCTTCTGTGTAGCTCCTTTGAGTTCCTTTAATAATAAACTGCAGAAAATCAGATTTTGTCAGTAATCTGATCAATGATTGTACATGCACTTGAGTAATCAGATAATGATTACCTCCGGGTTTACCCGGCTCATTCAGTACTCAGATTTCTATTTTGCAACTAGCCAATAATCTCATAGTAATATGTGACATAAACATCAAACTTTAATATTAAATAATCAAATTACTCATTTTAATTATTAACATTATTAATAAGAATTATAATTTGCACAGAGACCTGGGCAGCATGGTGATGCAATGGTTAGCTCTGTTGCCTCAAAGCTCCAAAGACCGGGGTTTGTAGGTTCATGACATAATCTGGCTTTCTTCCATGTACTCCTGTTTCTTCCTAGGTTTTAAAGTCATGTTTTGTGGCATCTCTAAAAGTCTGTGAGTGGGTGTTGTGCATGTGCCCTATGAAGGACTGGCGACTTGTCGGTCCTCCTGAATTGGAGTAAGCAGTTATGGAAAGTGAGTGAGTGAGTGAATTCACATGGATGCTTGGGTGGTGCAAAAGTCTGAAAAGCTAACCTACCACCATGGGAACCCCCAGCAGTACCTTCTGGCCTGGTTGGAAGGTTAAACCAGTTGGGGAATCATGTCATGGCACTTCAGCAGTGACCCCTGCTGGTCCTACAATTAACTGGCATACGCCTATGCACAGCGTTTTTGAGAGATGGGTGCCGAAGCCACATCATTTATACTACTGTAGTAACATTGATTAGTATTTAGGGTTTGTGACAAAGCCAATAGGCATGGTGTGACTGCAAAATCTGTAGTGCCAGTATTTTGAGGAGTGGCTGAAATGTAAATATAACAAACAATTAAAAAGCTTACTAAGATTATACTTGTGCTTGTTATTGCATTGTGACAACATTTATTTTTTCAAAACTTTTCAAAGTCAACCAGTAAATACTGTTATTTCAAGCATGTTGTATCTTATTTGGGAACACAGAACACTACTTTCACCAAAATAAAGGCACGGCAATCTATAAAAAGTGGAGCACTATAAATATCAGGATTTGTAGGCACCTATCGAGTAATGTTAGAGTTGGTATCAGTATTGGTACTTGTTATCATCAGATTCTTGAACATCAGGTATCAGTATTGGATGGAAAAAAGTGGCGTTGGTGCATTCCTAATATTAATGTACAGATTTTCACTAATAGCCATTGTTGAAATGACTTAAAGGATTGTTGTCTTGCATTGTGGGCATTCAATGGACAAAGGATCCTCCATAGACCCTGTTTTCACTCAGCCCTTAACTCCGGACCATATCGTGTTTGCCTACATGCCATTTCTGAATGTTTCTCATAAAGTTTGCATCATCAGAAAAGCTGTCTGTCTTCAGAAGTGATTAAAAGGCAGCAACCATCTCTGGTTGCTGTTTCTTTTCAAAACCACTGGATTTGCTTCCAGCTGTGAGGCCCCAACAATGATTTGAATCCTCTCTCAAATGCAGAGGAAGGAGACAGGCAGCTTTTTTATATGTCATCTCTACCATTTACTTTGCATGCCATTGTGTGACATTATATGGATGTGTGTTGTTTTACGTTCTCTCCGGTGTGTTTGTGTGTGTTTTTGTGTGTGATTCTCAGGTCCTCCTCTGCATTGCTCATCTGGCTCCTCCTCCCCCGTCGCCTCCCTCTACCCGCCCCCTGCCCACACAGCCAGTGAGGGTCAGGGAAGGTTGCTAGGTAACAGTGGGCCTCGGGCCGACCCCGACTCTGAGTCGGAGGATGAGTTTGGCCCTGCTTCTTCGTTCTTAGTTAAGACGGGCTCAGGGACTGTGAACGTGTGTGCTCCTGGCTCCACCGACGGTGAGTGATTCACACCCTGCTGCTAATTACTAGAGAGGTCACTGGCTGCTTTTTTTCTGTGTTCACTGCTTTTGTATTCATTGATTCATTGGTTTGTACATTGCTCTTGTAGTCCTGTGATACACACTCACTGCATTGTCCTGCAGGTATAATGTTTTATATGTCAGAACGGATGGAATGACGATAAAAGTGACTTGACGAGGCGCTTTGTAGCTGATGGAGATTGCCATGGGCAAATACGTTGTGCTTTTTTAGGGAGTAGCACAAGATGAGTAGAGAGTCAGCTGGAGTTCGGGTTGCCTGGGGTTTTTACTCACGCCTACAGGGATGCGAATAAGCGCACATACCGTTACTTGTGGAGATAGATATATATATATATATATATATATATATATATATATATATATATATATATATATATATATATATATATATATATATATATATATATATATATAAAACCACAGACAGAGCTCACAAAACTGAACATATCATAAAGTGAACTGTTCTGGGAGATGACCCACACATGGCCCTTCCAATGCCTGTCTTTAATATCCATGCAAGGTTCCTCATATTCATACCCAGTCCTGAGCCTGCCAGTGTGTATGCGTTTCCATCACAATACCCACGGCATTGTCTTCAAGCATATTAAAGGGCATCACAGGACTTACTGCTGCCTCTGCCACACCAATTACAGTAATTCATTGTAGGCTGACACCCATGAGGTTGCTCCAGTGCATTTCAGAGCAGCATATTAAATCTCTTGAGGACTTTATTAACTTGAGACGTCTTTCAGCAAACAGCTTATTTCTCCAATTGTTCCCGACACACCAAAAATGCACGGTTGACTCCCATTGTTGCCGCTCTCCTGTTTAGCACAGACTTTGGCGAGTCTTGCTTCATTGCCCTTGTCATGGCAAGTTTCACCCCGTGTCATGAATGTTGGTGCTCTCCACAATAGCGCCGTGGCTGGAATATGTAGCGTTTTGAATGCGACTCAAAAGTTCAGATATTTTTACTAGAGATCTCTTATTTAAAGTGTTTATTTTGTATATTTTGTGTGTTTTAGGCTGGCGGGCCTACGCAGTGTTCTTTTCTCATGACTTTCATTTGGTAAATGGAAATGGTGATGTTCAGCTTTTGGAACGATCTATGGGAACTATCTGTAGTCAGCGCACTTCATGTCCTTGTATATATTGTTGGCACTGTATGGAAATGTAAGGAAGTCCCATCCAAATAGTTGGAACCCTACAGCTAATTTGTCAGAAACGAAGAGGCAGACTATGCAACTGGATTGGTAACAGTGGAACAGCACAAAACGTTAGCATCATTATAAATCACTATATGTTTACACTCATCAGCCACTTTAACAGGTACACCTGATTGTTTCTACACTCATTGTCCATTTTATCAGTTCCATGTACCATATGGAAGCACCTGGTAGTTACAATTATAGACTGTAGTCCATCTGTTTCTCTACGTACTTTGTTAGTTTGCTTTACTTTGTTTTCTGTGGTCAGGACCCCCACAGATCAGGTACTATTTAAGAGGTGGATCATTAGAGGATGACTAACACAAACTGTGCAACAACAGATGAGCTACTGTCTCTGAATTAACTTCTACAAGGTGGAGCAATATAGTGGATGTGTCTAATAGAGCTCAGAGTGGGTGTACATAGCATTTAAAAGTTCCAGCTGCACTGCGGTGTCTGATCCAATCATACCAGTACAACACACACTAACACACCACCACCGCATCAGTGTTAGGGCTGAGAATGATCCACCACCCAAATGGTACCTGATCTGTGGTTCAGCATGGGTCCTGTCCATTAGATGGAGTAAAGGAGACTAACAAGGTACATAGAGAAGCAGATGGACTGCAGTCTGTAAATGACGTGTAATAAAAAGAAAGCAGTAAATGCAGTCATTGAGAAGTAATGGGGTTAATGAGAACTAAAAAAAGTTTGAACTTGTTGCTGTAACATGTTTAGAGGGCAGTGCTGAGTAATGTTGGTGTAGCCTATTTGTTAGCTGTGGAGATAATTCTGCATTTTTGTTAATTCCCTATATTCATGTATCCTAGCAGAATGAGTTTGAGTGCACGCATATGCTGAGCATCATTTTGGCAGTAATCAGTATTAGCTGCTAATCAAACATGCCTAGTAAGCAAGATGGCTGTTCAGTCACTTTAGGCTTGTACTTCATTAGTTGCATTCAATGAACAAACAATTAAATCATTAATAAGTATATTAGCAATTATTTATATGACATGAAACTAATCGTCAGCTAAAGTTTCATGATTGTGACAGGTCTAATTGCAACAATTATTTTCAAGCTTATAGGCATACAAATGTAATTGATTTACATAACTTTATAAATGTTTTTTTTCAATAAATTGATGCTGTTTATCACAACAGTGTGTATAGATTGTTATACTATTATTAACTGACAGTTAATAGTCTGACAGTTAATAGTCAGCTAGAATTTCATGACTGTGACTGCTCTAGACAGGGCTTTTTATAGTACTGTGGATCCAAAATGGCGAAAACGCTAATTGTAGCAGTGTGTCAGCGCAGCATTTTATATAACACATATTTTATATAACCGGTATCTCATATGATAATATGATGCACCCGCAACTTTTTTTCTTTCATGGCCCTCCTTCTCCTTCAAGCAGAAGTAAAGCTGTGCTTCCTATGCTTTCAATGCTCTCCAATGCTTCCTTATTCTCACGACTGTTTGTTTTGCCAATTTTCTGGCCCCGCCTGGTTGGCAGAACCATGTGAACTGCAAATGTCTAGTATGACCGCAGCTTCACTCATTGCAAATGATCAGATTTGCATTTCAGAGCAAGAAGTTGCTAGAACTGATGATGGAAATGAAGCCATTCATGATTTGACTTGTGTATTAACATCATACAGATGGTAAATCAGTTCCATTATATACAATTCAGCTTATCTTTATGTTTTTATTGAATTTTAAATGGCTCAGCTGTTGTCTACATATGCTATATTATTAGTTGCATTGACCCTACGTAGTGGGAATTAAATACACATTTTCCCACTCACTCTACACACCTGCTTAATCCAGTTCAGGGTCTTGGTGGAGCAAGGACCTAACTGTCAGCACATGGTGCAGGGCAGGAAACAACTCTAGACAGTCCATCAGTCAATGCAAACACACAAACTCTGGGACACCAATTGCCAGTTGGCCTAAGACGTCTTTGGAATGTGGGGGAAGCCGAAATACTGACAACATGCGAATTGTCATAAGCATTGGTTGGCCCAGGACTTGAATCAAAGTCTTTGGAGGTGTGAGGTGACAAGTAGGACATCCATGTTTTCAGCCTTTAATTCTCAGGAAAAATAACTTTACATTCAAATATTCAGATACTATTTACTCGGGTGGTCCAGGTTTGAGTGTGCCTTCCAGCCAAGTCGAGTGAGGGGTGGGATGTCCCCCAGTGTTGCAACAGTGACCCCTGCTGCCCATGCGATGGACTGGCATCCCATCCAGGGCACACTGAGTTCTTCGGTACAAGTGCCAGACCACCCCCGGAACCCTGACCTGGACAAATGGGGATAGAATGTGGGAAAAAAGATACTGTTTATATTTCTCTCATTCAACTAGAAAATGTAAAAATGCCTGTCCTTAGTTTCAATCCCTGCTGAAAGGCAATACATGTGAGAAACTGTAAACATGACTCGGCTATTAAAGCTCTGTCCATGTAAGAATGGAGCTAGTGCAGTAGTTTTGTAGAGTGTGCATATTCAGATAAGTTGACATGGCAGTGGGACTGTAATTACTCAGTTTTTCCCTAAGGCTCTTGATACTGCATAGAAAAATGTTCTAAATAATAGATCAGCTGTTAGCAGTCAGGCACCCAAAAGCTGGCACTTGAAGCTCTGGAGTATTCTAGCCATCTGTCAGCACTCTAGATGCCTTTATGTTGTTTCTCCAGGCCAGGAGAAGCCTTCACCTTCTCAACAACCAACCGTAGTTACCTGTGACGAAGTGACTTGCCAGGGTTCAAGCAGGGCTTAATCTCTGATGCATGGCTGTGATTTGCATCAGTTGTAGAAGTTACCCTGAGGCTGACTCAAGGGGTAGCACAAACACTAAGGAATTGGGTCCTTTGCCTTCGAGCAATGTGAATCACCACGCTGTTTGTGTTTGACTGAAACAAAAGAGAGGATCCCAGTGGCTTGCAATAGCAGATTTGCATACTGAAAGTACATGCAACATAGTAGAAAGGTTCAATTGCATTGCTCTATTGTTGATACAGTAGCGACCCTGTAGTTGCTTTCACCATCTGCCATGACACTTATATCATCCTGAGCACCAGTCAGCACCAACCTTGCACTCTAATTGTATGTAAATAAACCATAAACAAGTGATACCCTTTATAGAGGTTGTTGCATCTTTATTTTTTGTCAAATCCTTGACAGAACAAGAACCAATTACAGTAAGAAAGGGGGACGCTTCTGTTTATTCACTTGCACCACCTAATGAGCCATTGAAGCAATTTCAGCTGTAATACTGGCTCAGAACTGTGGAATTTAACAGCATGTTGCTTTATCGCTAAGAGATCTATTTGTTGTCTTACAAGGGGCCAAAGCAAGACCTGTCGCATCCTTACTTTATCCAAAAAAGCATATTAGTCCTGCATTGTTGTGGGTGCTATAAGTCATAGTACAAAATAGCTAGCTGAATTGCATAGTCCAGTTAGCTTTGAAGATATGCATCACAATTTATGCACATATTATGGCATTTGGTCTGAACTCAAAATACTGTATACATTTAATTCTGTGGATATATTCTAATGAGTGTAATTGCCCCTAGATTCCAGATGGGAAAGATAATAATAGGTGTTGTTGGCCAGTTGTGGGTGTCTGCTTGTTCACAACAATAAGTGTGTTGAGTACTTACCCTTCCAGTTTTGTAGGTGTCAGGTGATGTGGAGAGAAAAATTTGGTAAAAATGTTAAGACAAATGTGTTTCTTTATTGAAGTCTCTCCCAAATGCCTTCATGTAGCCCAGGTACATCTGTCAAATCTTTCAAAAACCTCTCTTGTGCTCCTGTTGTTACCATGTCAGGAAATTAAACAAGAACACCTTGAAGCTCACCGCATTTTTTTTTTCCAGGGCCCTCTGTAACTTAATCTTCAACCGAGCAATTCTGACGTGACAGAAAAACATTGCGATAGTAGAGATATCAACATGTGCAAACACAGAGTCTCACGTCCCATGTAAAATGATAAGGGAGGACGAAGCCAGATTTGTGTTTCTGTCGCCAATGTTGTTTTGTGTCCGTCTTTAGAAATCTCCCCTATTATGTATTTACAGAAATGTGATCTTGTGCTGAGATGCAGGCTTCTAGGCTGTGACTCTGAATACTGAGCATGTGTTTCAGAGAAATTTGGTATGCTGCTCAGGCGAAAGAGGGGGAATTGCACAAGGAGACATGGCAAAGCTAATCCCAGAGTCGGGATATTAAAGGGTTCTGAAGCGTCAAGTCAAATTGCTGTAAAAACAAGGCACATTACCATCATTTTTCAGTCTGACATAGTAGATTTTGCCATAGGGCTGGTGCACATGGCTAATTTACTTGTGTTTCTAGCATTTGGCTAAGGTCATCTGTTTGCACTCGGGTGATATAACCATTGGCCACACAGTACAGTACAGTAAATGTAATCCCTATATGTTCCTAATAGCAGTTTGGCTGTTTTTGGCTGGCTGTGCATGGCTCGGAGATAGAGAATTAGCCCTGAGCTTCCAGCTTGTTAACACTAACGCAATAGAGGGCAACACCTGGCCAGGCAGTACACTGAGAGGAAAAAAGCAGGCTGAAAATAGAATAAAACTTTTTACTGTACATATATTTTGGTAACAGGTAACTAATATCTTGTAAACATGTTCATGTCTAGACTGCTTATGTTATTCTGCTGTCACAAAGTGGCTAGTTTAGCGAGCTAACTAGTTTAGCTAACTAACTTTAGTTGAGAGTTTATAATAAAACCACTGGGTGGCTGTATGTTAAGTGTTAAACACTACCAATTTATATAATCACTCTTCCTTTAACAATCCAGGTAAGTACCCTAGTAAATAAACCAGTTACCTCCTAAATGTTAATGTAAGATAGATAAATATACTGTATATAGTTTCAAAACTGTACATTGTTGTACTCTAGTAACTTACCCTTTCGTATATTTAGTACAAATTCATTTGGATTTGTAGGCACAGCGTTACCCGAAAAGAAAAAAAGAAATCAACAGATTAAATCCCTTTCTCAATTCCTGCTAATGTGTATTAGGCAAATAGGGTGAATTCACTGAAGCTTGAGCTTCTGTATTGAGCATGTGTTGCCCTTAGGTTTGGGTCAGGGGCCGGTTCCTGGAGTGAGGACTACAACTGGGTGTGGGCTCCCTGCTGGGCTCCTGTTCTCCAGCTCAGAACTCTGTTCACAAGCCCCCCTCCACCAACCCAAAGCCATGTCTGTGCGTCTTTTTGCCTTGAGCAGCATGGGGTTTGGCCACAGTGGGCTGCTAATTGAGTATGGTTCTCCTCTGTAAAGGCCAGCACAACATGCTTTTGCAGCTGACTGGGCAGGAATGAGCAGTTAGGAATAAAGCCACTGGGTCATCCTCCGTGTCTGCATTCAGATGAGCTGAATTTCGTTTGGAACTCGCTTTATCACGGACCTCCTCCCCGCTGCCAACGTGAATGGAGCAAATGGGGTTTAGAAAGGTTAGCGTGTAGGGAGTTTTTCGCAGGAGACACTTTGAGATTAAAATATTGGAAGGATAAAGGGTACGTTGAAATAACCAGCAAAGAGTTTCGCTGAAGAGGAACCTGAATTCCGTGCGGGAAAAATTACTTTTCTGGCTTTACCTGAAATTTTCTCCGTCTCTAGAGATTGGAGCTCTTTAGAACTGAAGTGCAGTTCAGCCAGCAGGTCCATAACAGCAGTCCACGCATCTGATGGCATTCCCGCAGCTGTTGCGCGATCATCTTTTGTATCTTTATTTAGTCAATCTCTTTTGAGGTTACCATGGCAATAACAAAACGACAATCAGCCATCTGTGCATTTCATCATTACATCCATCTTCAGGTCCTATGAGGGTACGCGAGCTATGACATGCATGTAAATTGGATAAGAGGAGACAACACCATGGCTGCAACATTTACCACAGCCCTATAGTAATTACCTGCTAATTGTGGTGTCAGTCATGTCAGCTTTTTTTTTATCTAAATGCATGGTAGTACAAAACTAACCTCATACGATCTAAGTGAAAGAGCACATCTGCTGTTTCTAGCCAGAATTACTCATTTATTTAAGGAAAGGTTTAAATTTTTCTATTTGGAAATGGACAAAAATGTGAGTAAAATGGGTTTCAATAGTCTAGAAATTGTTGATTGATATTGCTGTCACATGCAAGTACTCAAACTAATAGACAGGAAACGTGCCTAATTTTCTATTCAGTTATTTAGATTTCCTGCAGTATTTAACAATTACTAAAACCTCGCTCACCTGCTTGCCACTGCAGCTGAAACTATTGTGAATTGGTAAACTTTAAAGGAAATGCAGCTTTTTCCTTTTTTGTAGCAATTGTTCTCAAAGGCCTGTACCTGCCACACCATTTCTCCCAATACCTCTGTGTTTTGTTCTCATGTGTTATTGTTGTAACAAATTGGTGAAAGTAGAAGATATCCTTTTTTTTCCTGGGAATGCTTGTCTGCAAACTAGCCTTTCCAGGACCGCTTCATTCCCCCGTGCCCATCCTTTCCCTTCTCTCCTAATGGTGAGAAACTGTGCTTGACTACTGAGCAGAACTTAGAGCAGTAGTATTGAAATCAGACCCCAGGCTTTGAATTAGTCTCAGGAGAAGCGGTTTTTCGTCCATGCTTTGCTGTGTGTAGCATCTGGCAGCCAAGAAGTGTACTTTTAAAAGAGCCACCTCCGTCATCATTTGTGTAGACAAACACTGTTAAGTTGGTGTATGTTGGTCCTTGTTCTAGCTGCAGGGGCTCCAGCAGTAGATGGTTTTTAATGATCTGTCTAGATGGTGACAGTCTTTTGATTAATTCTCCACCAATTTTTACAACTCAGTGGTTTGATCGGGTGTGTGGGGCATGTCTTGGCTCGTCAGGTGTTGTCAGAATTGGTATAGGTTGGTATTTTATTTTTAGCTTTGAATCGATGCACAGTAGTTATACCCAGTGTTTCTTTCTCTTATGATTGGTTTGTCATAAGTTAGTCTTCTTTCAGATATCTTCTTACCCACTGTTCTGACTTCTTGTTGCTCATATTTAGTTCTTTTAAATCACCTTTCGTCATCATGATACGCGCTCACCCCACACTTCATGGTTGTACATATGTGATTGGGTAAACACATACTTTTGTGCTTTTCTTTGGTTTAGTTTCGTGCACGCTGACACACAGCCCTAATACGCATAATAATCTAATATGTGCATTGATTATGCAGCACACTGTATTTCGGCTTCTCGGGCTGCACAGCGGACTTAATGCTTATGCTTATTATGGGTTTTTTCACTTTGTGCTTGCTGACACAGCCCTAATATGCCTAAAATAAATGCATCGGTTATGCAGCGCACTGTATTTCGGCTTCTTGTGCTGCAAGACAGGGTCACACAGCACAGCGGACTTTATGCTTGGACTTCTCTATGTGCTTTTTAAGGGTGTTTCACTTTGGGTGCTCTAACACACAGCCCTAATACATCTTATGCACGTCTAGTGCATCTAATGCATCGATTATGAAGCGCACTGATTTTCGTCTTCTTGTGCTGCACATATAAGACGGGCTCACACAGCACGGAGGACTAAATGCTGTACGCCTTTTAATAAGGTGCATTGATTATGCAGCGCACTGTCAAACGGCTTCTTGTGCTGCACATGCTTGTACTTAATGTTAGACTTTTCTGTTTCCCTTTGTTGGCACTGACACACAGCCCTAATAAGCCTTTTAATAAATGTACTGATTATGTGGCAGACTGATTTTCGCCTTTTCGTCCTGCATGTAAGAAGATTTTTACTGTGTCAGCTGACGCTGTTTTCCACACTGGAGAGCGAAACATTACTGCTTTGTTTCTTGTTTAGTTGAATTGTTTTGCTTTCATCAGCCCAAATCTCACGTAAACAAGTCACCTCAGCCGAAGACCACAGTGAACCTTCGCCGCCATGTTTGTGTAATGAAACAGTCGCACGATCGACGTCGCACCCACCTCTTTCAAGCGCACCTGAGCACGATTCACGAATCGTGCCCCGGCACGATTGGGAGCACTCACACTAGCCAAACGAACCAGTTCTAATTGCCTAGTGTGAGTACACCCCAAGTGAAACTCACACAGCGTACACCACTTCAGCGTCAGCCAGTGTTTCCACTGGCGGTGCAAATGCAAACCAAAAAAGGTCCTCAAATGAATGTAGTTCTTGGGAGGAACTCAACGGGGCATACTTCCTCCCAAATTATTCACTAGAACTGTTTTGGTGCAAAAGCGAGTTATGTCTGGAGAACAAAATGTGGAGGCAGAGAAGGATCACACAATAGATGTATAAATGAAATATTTTTTCTGACTAGTATAGTACTGACTAGTATAGGGACTGGTAACCTAGTGGGTAAGGTACTGGACTATGGACCAAAAGATCCAGAGTTCAAATCCCACTTCTGCCAAACTGCCGCTGTTGGGTCCTTGAGCAAGGCCCTTAACCCACAATTGCTTGGATTGTATCAGTTGTCGCTCTGGATAAGGGCGTCTGCTAAATGCCGTAAATGTAAATGTAAATGTATAGTAATCACTCTAATGTCTAATCTAGTCAAACCTATTACTAGTCACCCCTACACACAAATACCAGTAGGTTACTCCTCCTACTTTCACAAGCACATTTCTAGTAAGTGTGAATAGGCACACATCGTAAACTAGGACATAATGGTTATGGATTCAGATTAGTAGCCATGCTGTGTAACTGTCCAAGAGTATACCAAATAATAAGCTGCTATACAGTGTGTGAAAGTACTGTTGAGGGGATATCTGCTAGGATCTGCCAAAACGGCTGAGTTACATCTGAATGCTTGACCCCACTGCTCATCAATTATTTATATGCACAGATCAATTCTGCACTGATATTGATGGGTTTATATTAGCCAATGCTTAACTAACGCTGCCTTCTGAAGCAACACTCTTTTCCATGGAGAGCGAGTCCAGACCACTTTAATGGGTCTTTGACGCCTGTGAGTATTGAACAGAAAAGAGGAGCTGCTGATATTTTTTTTTTTCTTGCAGCATTACCAAGTGCTGGTAGGAGGCAATCAGGAATACAAAGAGCTGAAGTTTCTCAACAAACTTGACGGCTTTCATTAATGCTGTTCTTTTTCTCAACTATTTTTAAACTGGTTATGAAACTTTGACATGTCTGAGCTGCCTCTCGTTCTATAACAGCTGTATGCCACATTTGTTGTCTCATAATTACGAAACACTTTGATATCTTACAAACTGTCAACTCGGTTAATTAGGAGGAAATTGCGTTACATCTCAAGAGAATTGTTTCCCATCTCTGTATGAAGTAGGTTTAGCAAACAGGAGGGAGTGGAGGAAATGTGCTGAAGCCTTTTGGGGATATAGTTTAAAGTTGAACTCAGGCATTTCTCATTCCTATAGCAAAACAGACTTCTGCTTCTGCCTTGACTTTGTCTAAAGCAAATCGATTGGGCCTTCCTTCATTTTTTTACATGCTTTTAAACTGTGCCGGACTTATTCCTGCTGATTCGATGTTTCTTATTGTCTCAAAGACCCAGCGTGCTTTTAGCATTTGTGCTTTTCAATGAAAATGCAGCTCTTTGACGCTGCATCAGCTGTTCCCATGTGCTGTGTGCTATTTTAAGGGACCCATAGGCTAGGGTAAGAGTGTGAGCAATGTACAAATTGAATCAGTCACATTTCAGTTTACATTACTAGCCTTGAGAATGTATTTACAGATATATACTCTTAAGAATTACCTTGCTAATTGCACCCATATTAACTAAGAATTTGTGAGGTTATGGTGTAATTTCCTCTGCTGATTTTGTGGGTGATAAATGTATATACTGTAGCATATGTGTTGATTTAATCAGTCTCAGATCTAGCAAAATATCAGTGGGTAGCATAGTTCCAGAGACAATTTTACCTTCAAAGGAATTGAAATGAACTAGCCTTCTGCTGCAGGATGAAGCAGCAGGATATCCTCCATAGCTTTCTTTCTGTTTTGATGCCTTGTGTTATCAGGGTCATCTTCAGCTTGGCTCGGATTGGCATCAGGCTCTGAATAATCAAGAGCGTAGGATTGTGAGAACATGACTCTTTATGGATCCATCTGTCACTGGCCCCTGACAAATCATCCAGGCATGTGTCTGAAATGAAGGAGAAGAAAAAATAACTGGGTTCCTTTTTGCCTGCGACTCCTGCTATAAAGACTGAAGCGCATGACATGGCATGTTCTCTTGCTTACTTTCCATTTATGATATTAATGATCATTTTACAAGTGTTAATTGATAACAAATTATGATCTTTGTAAGATTCCATTTAGTGCTCTGTCATGTAGTGTTTGAAAGTATTAAAATAATCAACCCTTACAACAATTGAGCAGCAGACAAATTATTGGTATTCATTTTATTGCTAATACCGTATTTTTCGGACCATAAGGCGCGCTTAAAATCGACAGTGCGCCTTAAAATGCGGTGCGCCTAATGTATGAATTAATTCTGGTTGTGCTTCCTGACCTAGAACCGATTGTAGATGGTACACGGCGCTCATAAATCTGTCAAAATGTTTTAGCACGGCCTTGGTAAGTTACGAAGCTTACGGCAACCGTAGTGCGCAGCATCGCGGAGTAATACGGTATGTGCTTCAGCATTAGGGTACGTGCATTCATTCATTCATTTTCGAAGCGGATTTCAAACTCAACGCTATCAGTCACGCAGTACAACATGGACATAGAAGGGCAGCTTGCTCTGCGAGAGAATTTCACATTAAAACGAATCAATGGTACGGAAGTGGAGGAAGCAAGAAGAACGCCCTGCGGGCCAGGTAAAAGTACCAAAAAACTGAGCTTCAACGGAACTTAAGAGTTTCGTTTCATTTCAAGCGTCTTATAACCCGGTGCGCTTTATGTATGAAAATAGATCCGTTAGCAGTCGATCATTGATATTGTGCCTTATAACCCGGTGCGCTTTATAGCCCGAAAAATACGGTACTTGTTATTAATCCTTAGAGTTATTTTCTTACCAGTTCTATAATTTTCTGGTAAGAAAATAATATCCTTCTAAAGTGGCATGACTAACTTCTGTTCAAAGTACTTACTTATTTTCTTTTACCCATTTTTTTCCCATTTGTGGTTTCTTAGCATCTTTCAGTCCTCACGTCTTTGTATGTTTGTATTTTTTGGGTAGACATTATATTATTCAGGACTATTTGAATATAGAAAGAACCCCATTTCAGTTCATTTTTCGAAAATGTAATTCCATATTAGTCATATTTCAGTCCTACTTTCCCTAAGTTACATTTTTCTTCTTTGTTACATTCATATTGATCAAGCATAATGCTCTACCCTCATGTACTGTCCCCTGTGCAATGAATGGCTCCCTTGGTAAATATGAATGAAAAATAGCTGTTTGAAATTCATGTTTTGGTGAATTAGCTTTATCTTACACTGAAAAAAGAAGTCAATCTTACAGTTAGGGCAGTGCAGTTGTCAGTATTAACAGTTAGGGCAATAATTAAATAGCTACAACCAGTAATTGTGACGAATGTTCCTGAACAAGGATTTAAGTTTATTTTGATGGTACGAGAGAGCAAAAAAATCCCAAAGGATTACTGTTGGAATGTTAAAGACAAAGAAGCATCTAGGAGTCACCAAGTCTCCAAAACTGTATGGCATCAGATTATCATAACAACTCAGTCCCCTTTGGTTTCCCCCTCTTGGGAAACCTGTGACACAAGAGAGGACCAAGTACCTGGGCGATCTGGAGAGATTCTTCACAGAGGAATGGTCTAAAAATCAATCTTCTGTATTCGCCAATCTTTTGTCATAGAAGTGCTGTTTTAGTAGTTAAAGTCTAAGTTGTACAAAGAATTAAATGCAGGGGTGCCAATACTTGTGGGATATGTAGTTATGATAATAAGTATTTTTGATGAGGGATTTTTCTCCTGAGACTTTACTCCAATTAAATATTGGATGTTTCTCATTTTTTTCAGTGTGAAATGAAGCTAATTCACCAAAAGGGGAAATTCTTTACCCTTTTTTACTCCTCTTTACCAGGGGTGGTTAATAATAATTGTAAATAGAGACTGTGTCTTGTTCCCTACATGTATTTACTCCTGGTTACTGGCTAGAAAATGGCTAGCATACCCTGCGCCTCTCAAAACCGAGTCCATTAAGAGGGGTATGCTTCAACAAACTAGAAAATGACTGTGTCCCTAGGTAACTGTAAAATTGCATCAGTCATCCAAAGTTTCCAGAGGGTCTTGCCAGGTTAGTTTTGCAGGCTAATATGCAGTTTGACACTGTATGATGATCTCTGTGCTAAATGCAAACTTTTTGCGTTCTGCCTCAAAAGCATTGCTTATATTTATCACAGTATTGCTGGGAGTAGATAGAGATCTAGGGAAAGAGATTTAATACATAATAATTAGATAGTAGCAGCTGTCAGATCATACAGTGTGTACTCATGGCATAAACCCCTGTTGCAGCTGAAATTGAAGGTAAGCTATTTATGAGGGCAAAAATCACACACCTGAGTAATATCCATTATTAAGTGACATGGATAGTTTTGGTGCCAGACACTTTTGCTAACCTCTCGTTTATACTGGCAGGGCTGAATGTTTATTTTATTCAGTTATGCAACTGATTGTGGTCTTGTTGCTGCCTTTAACATTGTCCTGTAAAATATATTAGTCAGTTTACTGATCCGCTATAAAAAAAAAAGTAACATTTTTGCATTACGTTGGTGCATTTAGCACAGCCTTGTCCAATGTGCTGTTAAGAAAATACTGCAATGGCTTTACAATGAATCAGCCTGTCCTTACACTTTGCATTCAGTTTTTGTGTGCCTGCTCATTGTAATGCTGATATACCTACTATGCATTGAAAATAGGGCTCTATTTATTCTGGTGGAACAGTTATTAGGACTTTATAAAGCTGTTTGGGTTAGCAGATCAGCACAAAATTGCTCGGGCCCAGATGCTATAAAGGCATGATGGCTAAACTCTGGTTTCTAATGTCTCATAGCATCCGTGATGTGACAGCAAGATGTGATGGCAAAAGTTGCCCAGTGTGCGAGTTTAACCCAGCAGGCAGCACTTCATGATACAAGTGAACTGGTTGACACTGGTGTTTTAACGTACTTGATAATGACAGATTGTCAGTGGTACAGGTAGCTATAGGCTTTATGGAAGGTTACAGCTGCCAGGACTGATGCACATGTGTAGTGTGGTGCATATGCAATAGACAGCCAGGCTGTGCTTGTGACTTCAACAGCAGCCCAGAGGTTTGTGAGAAGTTCCTGACATAATGCTGATGAGAGTTTTTTAGTATTTCACACTAGGTCTGAATTCTTTTTTAAAAGAAGTGACCCAAAGTCATGCTCTTGGTTTTACCTCGTAACATTTACAGCATTTAGCAGACGCCCTTATCCAGAGCGACTTACAATTGATACAATCTTACAATCCAAGCAATTGTGGGATAAGGGCCTTGCTCAAGGACCCAACAGCGGCAGCTTTGGCTGAGGTGGGATTTGAACCCTGGACCTTCTGGTTCATAGTCCTGCACCTTAACCACTAGGGTACCACAGTCTTAAGTCACCTACATGTTGTTATTCATTTTTATAACCTGTTTTTGGCATTGTTTTACCGGGTAAGACACAACTGACTGCAGACAGCAACTATTGCATATGGTCTTTTCTAAGTGAGAACAATGCTCTATTCACAATAAGTGCATGGAATCTGATCTGTATCCTGATATGTGTGACAGATGTGTATTTCTCATGATACATTGTGAGAAACAATCAGAAAGACTCACTTTCATGTGTTCCTAAAATCTGATACCTATCTGAGCTGTGGCGATGAAAAGTTATGCGACGTTTTCTTTTGAACAGTGATGTATTGTCTGTGTCTGTGTGTTATGTCTATGTATTATGCTAATGCATTTAAACAGTCACAGATAGCTGTATGAGCATATAAAGCCCTAGAGATGTTCAAAAAGCTTTATGTCATATAATTGTGTATTTTAGCTTTTTTATTTGTTTATCTATCTTAATATCTTCTTGTGGGTAATGGTTTAGATTTGGATCCACTGCAGATTCTGTTCCACATAAACTGTCATAAACTGCTTCCTATTCACTTCAAAATGCTCAGTACAAGGAGTAGAATATTATGGGGATTGTAGAAGCATTGTGTAAACCCAGTGGAATGACATTTGAGATTCAGCCACAGGCAGCAGAGTGACTCTAATGAGCAGCTGTTAGGAATTACATGTGGTTAGGATTCGTACTTAGTTTGGTACATATTAACAAAGATAAGTGAAAAGAGTGTGCAGTCTGGGCTATGTATGTAATATATACATGTATTAATAGTCTGGACAATTCTAGCAACATGGATGCAGCCTGACTAGCGAAATCACAGAGTAGGGTTTGCAGTAATTGTAATACTTGTTCTTTCTCCTTTTCTTTCTTCCTCTTGCTTTTAATCCTTCCTTAGAGGGCTCCTACTCGAATCACTCACGCCTCAGGACGCCGCCACTCCCACTCTCGCACTCTCACTCTCCCAGTCAGCACCATGGGACCTCGATGGGCTCTCTGAGCAGGAGTAACTACACACCTCGCAGTAACGCTAGTCCGGCACCCACCGATAGTACGGCGGCACCAGAGGGGCCCTCCAGCGCCCCAGATTCTGGCAGTGCCCAAGACAACTGGCTGCTCAACAGTAACATCCCCCTAGAGACCAGGTAGGATTAAAGCTTGACTGTGCCTTTTCGTTAGAAGCCTGCATGATACCTAAAGCCATATCATTTATCTTTTTTATGTCTTAATGATTGAAATCATGCCGATTGGAATTTGGAAAGACATTCATTGTAATTATATAAACTAATTATCAACTTTGTTATTATAGTAGATTTAGTACCAGCAATACAGCTTGTGCAGTGAGGCATTGCAAATTGGCCATCATGCGAAAGGTTATTTGGTGCACTTCTACCTAATGAGGTCCATGTGGAACAATGTCACACCGGGTCACCTTTAAAAAGCCCTTAATTCAAAGCATGGGTCACTGCTGTAAAAAGCTGCAATTAGTCAGTTTCCTGTGCATTCCATTGTGCTTCAAATGCTATTAAAAATGAAATAGGGCTATTGGCATGTAATAAGATGGCATGTCATGAGCCAGAGCTGCCATATTGCAGATGGAAGGACCAAATGGATGTGTACCAAAGGTCTCAAGTATTGGTTACACTGGGCTGTTTAATGTCCACAACCCACAGTATTGTATTTGTATATATTATGAAGATTGGAAATGCAGTGCATCAGTGGATAGTTTTTTTTTTTATCAGTTTATATTCCCTACGGATTCTGCTGTATAAAATACAAGCCACCTTTGTGTTTAAACTCAAGTGCTAAATTGCAAAATCACTACTGCTCTGTGGTGTTACACCTACTCTGCTCATTATATAATGTGACAAAGTGAAAGAACTGATTTCAGTAAAGAAATGATGAACACACTTTAATGCATCATTTACACTTGTTGCGTGCGCTCAGAAGCTCTAAATTGAATCCTTTATCTCTTTCATTCATTTGTTTGCAACTAAATGCTGCCTGCTAAAGAGACAAGATGCTGGCAAAGAGGAAATGACCATAGCTTATCTTGTTAATGATCCATTAAGAGGCTGTACATATGATTTTATCCATATACACTAAATAGGCAAGTTTGTGGTCACCCAAAAAGTTACATCCAATAGGTGGGTATTAGTATGGAGTCTTTGTTCTTCTAAGAGGACTTCCCACTGGATTTTGGAACATGACTAAGAGGTCGGCTTCTGACGTTAGATAATAAGCCCTAGCTCACTTTTAGCATTCCAATGCATTTTCAAGTAGTCTGGTGGAGCTGAGATCAAGGGTCTGTTCAAGCCAGCCAAGTTTTCAATCAAAGTTGGCAAACCAATGCTTTAAGTTATGAATGTGTTACAGGTGAGTGTTACTGAAATGAATTAGAAGATTAATTAGAAATCAGAAGAGGTGTCCAAAAACATTTATCTATATACTTTATTATACATTTATATTTGTTTAGCAGTGTTTTACACAGTATGGTTATTGAAGATGTCAAAGGGAAATGCACAAGATGTATACAAGGTATCATGGCAGGTTTATATGTTAGTTTTTTTACAATTAGACATGAAACCAGTTCAGATCTCTTACAATGTGATATCAGATGGTTCACCCACTCATGGGATGTGTGGAAAGGGTGTTAATCCTCAGTCATTTTAGCTTTTTGCCAGTTGAATTCACAATCAAAATCTGTATCAAAAATAGATGTGGCGTTAATTTTAATAAATTAGTCTTTAATCCATAAAAACAAGCAATGAGCGTTTTTCAGTCAACCAGGATCTTGAATTAGATGGTGTAACTTTTGAAACCATCACTGGATATTGTGCATAGTTAGCTGGCTTGCCAGAAACCAATTGATACAAGTTGACCAATAGTTTATATCATTAACACATTGCTAAAAGTTGTATATACTTAAGAACTGATATAGAAATAGTGAATTACCATTGTGAAGGTGGCAGAAGAAGATGTGGGTCTCAAACTTGAAGCAAGCCATAACTGAGTCAGTAATTGCACTAAAACGTTTTGCAATGCTGGTTTCCCATTCCAATAATACGAATAAATTCAACGAGAAGAATGGCAAGTTTCTAGTATTAATGTGGTGTTATGCATCACTGCACAATACACTGTTTGATACAGTTTTTATATCGAGGTGTAACACTATCTAAAAGTATATTCTGATGCATATATTCATAACCTGTTGTGCAGTTATGCAAGATGGCTATTTTGCTACCTGTTACACAGCATTTTAGTGCTTTTTGTAATTCAAATGAATGCATCTCTATTTTACTGCTCATTGATAATTATGTATTTAAGTTATCACTGAGTGACAAGTCACAAAGGAAGTCATTTTTCCATATCCACATCTAGTCTTGTTTATATGAACATGTCAGTGCCATTGCAAAAGACTCCTGCTCAAATGGCCACCAAACCATTCAGACCATCAATTCAGTGAAACAAGAGAAAAGCCGTTTTCTTCCCCTCGAATCTGCTCAAATGGCAGATTCTGAAGCATTGTACAGGTAATGATGGGTAACTGTCATCGTGTGCGTGTTGGTAATTGCATTCAGAAAACTGTAGGGCAGGGTTTCTCTTTCTCTCTTGAGCCTCGGGTCCTTATTTATCTCTGATCAGTGTTTGCTCAGGCTTGCCGCTTTAGGTGGCTCTTATATGAAACTGATCAGTCAAGTGCGTTGAATGCTGATGACTGTCTAAATCATTGGGGTTGTTATTCATGCATGACGGAAGAGAGGTCAGACCTTTCAGACCAGGGCTGATGGGAACTGATAAATGTTGGTGTTCGAATTACCTTCTGCCGCACTGCTGAACCCGTCAGTTCCATCAGCAGCATCTGTTTATTTAAACTCCTTGTAAAACATAATACTGAGAATGGGTTATTCCTAGTAAAATTACATAAGAAGTTTGAGTGAACTGTTATACCCAGAAGTCTTAAATCACAGCCCAATCACAGGCATTGTTTAGGTTGCCTATATGGGCAGTTAGTGCTCTCCTGCAGGCGTGTTCATCTGCCTTGTGATGTTCCACAAGTTACAGTTTAAAAAGAATATGATGAAAGCACCAAGTTTATCACGTTACGCACAATTAATTGCATTTTTGTTTGCCAATAATTGACATCTGGTGTATGCGATAGTGACAAAAATATCTCTGCATTTTCTGGGATTTTATCAATAACTATAATTAGACAGTACTCTGCAACCTTCAAAAATGTATTTGTAAAAAGTAAAGAAGTCTTATTGTACCTGCTTGCTCTTGTTAATAAGATATTAATTGTTGCTTGCTAATGACATCAATGGAAATTGAAGGAAATGTAAGGAAAACAGGTCTTATTTACTTTTTACTTAAAATTGAAGCATTCAATAAGTAAAAACTGTAGTTCACATTTTGCCAATTTACACTATATAGTTTTAATTTACACTATATATTTTACAATTTACACTTTATAGCTATATGAGTCGATGATATATCTGACCAAGTCACACAGTGATTAGCAAAACAACATGTGGGAGTGTCTCAAATTGTTTCTGTCCCCTATAGGCTAATAGTGCTATATATGGTAGGTAGAATGTAGGGATCTATTTCTGACACAGCACATGAACTTGCATGCCTCACAAAAATGTGATTAATGGTTTTAAAAAGAGCAGCGTTAATGCATTATTTTCAACATCTACAGTGGTGCTTGAAAGTTTGTGAACCCTTTAGAATTTTCTATATTTCTGCATAAATATGACCTATAAGACATCATCAGATTTTCACACAAGTCCTAAAAGTAGATAAAGAGAACCCAGTTAAACAAATGAGACAAAAATATTATAATTGGTCATTTATTTATTGGGGGAAATGATCCAATATTACATATTAGTGAGTGGCAAAAGTATGTGAACCTTTGCTTTCAGTATCTGGTGTGACCCCCCTGTGTAGCAATAACTGCAACTAAACGTTCCCTGTAACTGTTGATCAGTCCTGCACACCGGCTTGGAGGAATTTTAGCCCATTCCTCCGTACAGAACAGCTTCAACTCTGGGATGTTGGTGGGTTTCCTCACATTAATTGCTCACTTCAGGTCCTTCCACAACATTTCGATTGGATTAAGGTCAGGACTTTGACTTGGCCATTCCAAAACATGAACTTTATTCTTCTTTAACCATTCTTTGGTAGAACGACTTGTGCTCTTCTCTTGATATTCAGTTCATGGACAGATGTCCTGACATTTACCTTTAGAATTCTTTGATATAATTCAGAAGTCATTGTTCCATCAATGATGGTAAGCCGTCCTGGCCCAGATGCAGCAAAACCGGCCTAAATTATGATACTACCACCACCATGTTTCACAGATGGGATAAGGTTCTTATGCTGGAATGCAGTGTTTTCCTTTCTCCAAACATAACGCTTTTCTTTTAAACCAAAAGTTCTATTTTGAACTTTAAACTCTTTGGACATGGTATTGAAACCTTTTCCAGCCTGATGAACATCAACAACTATTTTTGAGGTCCTCAGAAATGTCCTTTGTTTGTGCCATGATACACTTTCACAAACGTGTTGTGAAGAGCAGACTTTTATAGATCCCTGTTCTTTAAATCAAAAAGGGTGCCCACTCACACCTGATTGTCATCCCATTGATTGAAAACACCTGACTCTAATTAACTGCTAATCTTAGCGGTTCACATACTTTTGCCCCTCACTAATATGTAATATTGGATAATTTTTCTCCATAAATAAATGACCAAGTATAAGATTTTTGTCTCATTTGTTTAACTGGGTTCTCTTGATCTACTTTTAGGACTTGTGTGAAAATCTGATGACGTTTTAGGTCATATTTATGTAGAAATATAGAAAATTCTACAGGGTTCACAAACTTTCAAGCATCACTGTATTTACAAAACAGTTCAGTTTCACACCTTAAATACCTTTAGAGTTCTTTTGGCTGCCATCTCCAGTTTTTTGCTCTTTTCCATACTTCAGTCTGCTGCTGTGTGGTGGTCCACTCAACAGGAAAATGAGTGTTAATTTCATTTTGCAGAGGGACACTTAACGACATAATGACTGATTAGGAACCATGAATTTTCCCAAAGTTTAATCTGTAGCAGGTATTCTCAAACGAGTTGGGAACAGATGGTCACACCAGCCAGCATGCAGGAGAAAAGGAGGTGTCAGGGAAGAGTAAATCAGCAGTATCAACTCGCTTTTCTCATCATACGCGAGAAAATTTATCTGTTATTGTGTAGTCAACACGGGGAGTGTGAATTGTTAGAGCTTATTATAGTGGGGAACAAAAACATTTGCTTAAATCTCTGACTTGGCCTGGTTCTCCTTTGGGTGCTTTGTTTTCTTCCAGTATGCCAACGCATCGTTTGCTGAACTTCTTCCTGCCCCATCTCCTTTTCATTAAAAGTTTAAATGTTTTTTTTTGTTTTCACCGCCTGAATAAATGAACTAATGAAGATGAGTTAGGGAGAGACCATGAAATGAGAGCTAGCAGCTTGGAACTGAAGGCGAATGGAAGGGAAACGACTCTTTTTCTCTTGTAGAACTGAAGAAGGGAGCATGTCCTTTGCATGCTTGATGGTTCATTTCTCCATTGCATTATCTCAGCATTCCCTTATGGAACAGCAGGCTGATGGAGCCAGAGCTTTCCCCAGGAAGTGTGGACACACTGGTTCTCATGATGAAGCTCATTTCTTCTGAAAGTTAATAACCCCTTTCTTCATGAGATTGTTATTGCAGAAACCCAGCCCCAGTACTATGCAGGTCATTATTTTATATGAATCACTGATACTGAAATTGATGAAATGGTGTACTACATACACATAGTAACCCATATACCAATGGCTTTCCATAAATAACTAAACATTTGTTCTTTCATAAATGTGTTTATGGTTATTTGAAGTTTATAGCCACTAATTAAAAACCATTATTAGTGTTAATAAGCGTCCAAATAGACGTGCACTGTACTAAGTATTTATATAACTATTGTTTGTGGCAGTAAATGTTGCTTTGAGCTGATTGGTTCGTTTTATGAAACTCTTTATGAACATGTTACACTGTGAGATTATTCAAGTTTACCAAAGTATTTTGCTTAGCTCAACAGGTGCTTGAAAATAAATTGTGTACTTGTAACTTGTAACGTTTACCTTGTTCTTTTCTAACCCCGATCACAAAGGAACCAGAATACTCTAATGTTTATCAGAGAGGAGCAGGACTCTTGCAGAGAAGGGCAAGGGTCGTACAATACAAGGTATATGCTTGGTTCGGGGGGAAGCACTCTTTGGTTCAGGAGAGTTGGACCTCCAGAAACCCCTGAACGCTCGTTTAGTTCCATAAGGGCTTCTTTGTTTGTCTACGTTGGTTCTCTGCCTTGTTGATTTAGCTAGTCATGGGATGTTCACATCTCTGTTTTCTTCTTGCATGCATGTCTCTCACTCTCACTCCACCTATCCATCTCTCCACATTTGTGTAGAAACATAGCAAAGCAGACAGTCCTAGAGACATTACAGGACAACTTTATAGAGATGGACATACTGGCCACAGCTTGCCGTGACGATGCTTACGCTGATGGGTATGTTGCATTCTCTGGCCATGGCACCATCACTAGTAGAATCTGCTTTGCCATGCTGCATAGTGCTATATTTGTGTTCGTCTCCATTCTGATACATGAACCTGCATACTTTCTGTTTCATTGGAAATATACAGCCCCCTCCACAATTAGTGGCACCCCTGTTAAGATGAGTAAAAGGGTTATAAGAAATGTACCTGTTGTTGAATTAGCTTAATCTGAGAAAAAATGAGAAAAATCCAACAATTGAAGTAAATGAAGTAAATGTAATCTCTGGGGGGAATCCCTTATCAAGAAATAATTAGTTTTAACAAAACCACCTGCGTCACAGTTATTGGCATTCCTACATTTAACACTTTGTACAGTCTCCATTTGCCAGCAAAACAGCACTTGGTCCTCTATTATGACATCTTTTAAGTTGGAGGATACAGAGCAGGGAATTTAATCTCTCTAGATTGTTCCGGGTCCTCGTTCCACTTTCTGTGGGATTCAGATCATGGGACAGAGATGGCCATGGAAGAAACTTGATTTTGTGTTCAGTAAATCATTTTTTCCATTGATCTGGACATGTGTTTTGGATCATCGTCCTGCTAGAAGATCTTTTTATTTTTTAGTTTCTTTCATTTAAAATGTCCTGGTATTTCATGAAGTCAGTGATGCCATGAGGTGGATGATGCCATGTGGGGAGGAGAAACGGCCCCACAGCATCACTGACTCTCTGTCATACTTAAGTGATCACGAGGTTCTTTTCAGTATAGTCATCCTCCTTTTTAACCCACCTTGTGTATTGTACTAAAGATCTCAGTTTCCGTTTCATCTGACCAGTCAAAGTCCCAGTAGCGTTTAGAAAGCTCTAAGTGCTTACGTTTGTGGTTAGATGACAGGAAAGGGTTTTCCTATCAAGCCATCCATATAATCTATTGGCATGGAGGTGCTGTCTGATCTTTTGGATGATAATCTCCAAGTGATCTTTGGGGATTTTTTTTCCTCTCATACCATCCGTCTCACTGTGTGTGGGGGTAAAATAAACTTGCGTCCTCATTCAGACAAGATTGTCACAGTTTTAGTTGATTGGAAATGTGTAATTTATGCAGTAAGTGAAGATATAGGTATTTTCAAGTGTTGAGCTATATTTTGTAGCTACTTCCCTGAAAGGTCAACACACCTTTCTGCTTGAATGTTCCTAGACACTCTGAAAAACTTGAAATAAAAACTAAAATAATTGGAAAAGAATATTGATGAGCCATTTTTTTTGCTGAGACTAAAATGTCCTTCTATTAAATGTTGGGTGTTTCTCATTTTATCAGCATGAGATTAAGCTAATTCACCAAAAAAATGAATTTCTTATAAGCCTTTTTGCTCAACCAAGCATGTCAATAATTGTCGAGGGGATTGTATACTGCATGCCCATTCTGAGGTATATTAAAATTAGTTTTAGATGTTGAGAAGATAGCAACTAATGATTAACAACATACAGTAAAATTACAGTATTTGTGACGGTGTCAGTTTGAAATTGAATTCAGATTTCTCTGTAGCCCTTACATGGTCAGTAAAGTGATCTCAATTCTCAATATTAATATTAGTGCCAATTTATATATATATACATACATACACATACACACAATGGGGCAGAAAAGTATTTAGTCAGCCACTAATTGTGCAAGTTCTCCTATTTAGAAAGGTCTGTAATTTTCATCATAGGTACACTTCAACTATGAGAGACAAAATGAGAAAAATAAATCCAGGAAATCCCATTTTTGGATTTTTAAAGAATTTAATTGTTAATTATGGTGGAAAATAAGTATTTGGTCAATAACAAAAGTTCAGCTCAATACGTTGTAACATAACATTTGTGACAGAGGTCAAACGTTTCCTGTGTTTTCACCAGGTTTGCACACACTGTAGCTGGTATTTTGGCCCATTCCTCCATGCAGATCTCCTCTAGAGCAGTGATGTTTTGGAGCTGTTGCTGGGCAACACGGACTTTCAACTCCCTCCATGAATGTTCTAAGGGGTTGAGGTCTGAAGACTGGCTAGGTCACTCCAGGACCTTGAAATGCTTTTTACGGAGCCACTCCTTCTTTGCCCGAGCGGTGTGTTGGGATCATTGTCATGCTGGAAGACCCAGCCACATTCCATCTTCATCTGCTCTCACTGATGGAAGGAGGTTTTGGCTTAAAATCTCACAATATATGGTCCTGTTAATTCTTCCCTTATCACGGATCAGTCGTGCTGTCCCCTTTGCAGAAAACCAGCCCCAAAGCATGATGTTTCCACCCCCATGCCTCACAGTAGGTATGGTGTTCTTGGAATGCAACTCAGCATTCTTCTTCCTCCAAACACGACGAGTTGAGTTTTTATCAAAAAGTTCTATTTTGGTTTCATCTGATCACATAATATACTCCCAGTCCTCTTCTGGATCATCCATATGCTCTCTGGAAACTTCAGATGGGCCTGGACATGGACTGGCTTAAGCAGGAGGACACACCTGGCACTGCAGGATCTGAGTCCCTCTCGGCGTAGTCTGATGGTAGCCTTTGTTACTTTGGTCCCAGCTCTCTGAAGGTCATTCATCAGGTCCCTCCGTGTAGTTCTGGGATTTTTGCTCACCGTTATCATGATCATTTTGACCCCACGATACGAGATCTTGCGTGGGGCACCAGATTGAGGGAGATTATCAGTGGTCTTGTATGTCTTCCATTTTCTTACAATTGCTCCTACAATTACACAATTTCTTACAATTGCTTGCTTATTGTAGATTCACTCATCCCAGCCCGGTACAGGTCTACAGTTTTCTTCATGGTGTCCTTCGACAGCTCTTTGGTTTTGGCCGTGGTTGAGTTTGGATTCAGACAACAGGTGTGTGAACAGGTGTCTTTTATACAGATAACGAGGTCAAACAGGTGCCATTAATACAGGTAACGAGTGAAGGACAGAAGAGCTTCTTAAAGAAGAAGTTACAGGTATGTGAGATCCAGAAATATTGATGGTTTGTGGGTGACCAAATACTTATTTTCCACCATGATTTACAATTAAATTCTTTAAAAATCCGACAATTTTTTTTCTCATTTTGTCTCTCATAGTTGAAGTGTACCTATGATGAAAATTACAGACCTCTCTCATCTTTCTAAGTAGGAGAACTGACACAATCAGTGGATGACTAAATGCTTTTGTGCCCCACTGTATATCCATCTTCCACATGGGCAGTGCTGAGACACACCCTCTGGAGGTGAATTGGAGGTCACTGCGTGGGTCCCTATTAACAGTGATCTGCTGTGGTCACTGATGCTGTAAATTAAATTACATATTGATTCACAATTTCAACAGAGCAAACCCTGGTTGCTGAAATGCATTTAGACCCCCACTCACCCACGGCAGGTGCCCACGGCAACCAAAAATGCTTAGTGACAGCTTTACTGACCATGTTTCAGAGCTTTATGTTATACAAAAACTGAGGGGAAACCGGTAACACGTTTTGCCCCGTTTGGCGTTTTTGATGAGCTCATGCGCTGTACATCCATTACATTTTTGCAGACACTTTCTGTTCAAGCCTGGTGGGAGCTCGCCGCTGTACTGCACCACATCTCCTGCGTACCCCTTGACGTCCAGCACGGTATACTCGCCCCCACCACGACCCTTGCCACGCAGTACCTTCTCTCGGCCAACCTTCAGCCTCAAGAAGCCCTCCAAGCACTGCAACTGGAAATGTGCCGCCCTCAGTGCCATTCTCATCTCAGTCACACTGGTGTTCCTGCTGGCTTACTTTATTGGTAAGTTCACACCTTCCATATATTAGTCTATTAGCCTTTGTTGTGGAAAGCGTATTAATGAGGACTCGCCCTCGGGCAACCTAATTCCATTTGTTTGAATCTGTAGTCCTCGACCATACCAAAGATGTTTCTGCTCTTTTATTGGGCACACGTATGTGGTTCATACAGCTTGTTGGTGTCCAAAAATAGACAATAACTTATTTTCCATGCACAGTTTAGGTCAACCATTCTGTAGTTCATTTCTCCCTCTTTGCTAAAGCGATTGTGTAGTAACAGTACATCTATAGTATAGCAGCAGCTTGAGCTGCACTTCCACAAGTTGACAAACCGCAGGATCCTGGTTAACCTCAGAATGCAGTTTGGCTGGATTTCTTGTGACTGATGCACTCCTGCTAGTACTGGACATGCTATATGTCATTATGCTGTCAGTGTCAATGCTCATCCACCTGAATACTAATGTCTGGACAGTAGTAGTCCTGTAGTGGCACATATGCATTGATGAATTGGTAAAAGTCGATGACAGGGTGTTCAGAGGAACAGACAGTAACTGTATACCTACAGTATGGTATGAGTACCTCATAATAAGATCACTGAGAGTAGGTACAGTGTAACTAATGCTTCAATACTTTTCATGCACAAACCCTCCTCTATCAAAATGTATGCAATACGGTTTTGTGTTTACTATTTGGAAAGGCAATGCTTTACATGTTACCTATAATGTTCTTGTCTTATCCTAAATCTGTGATACTAAATGTTTCGTACGCCCTTTCGTAATCCTTAATGTAAAGAAATGCCACATTTCCTTGCATGCAAAAAAGAAATGATGCCACATATTGTGAATGCAGATTTCTGCCATCAGTCAAGTGGGGGCCGACGTTGTACATTAAGAGCGCAGAGAAAAGACTTCATCAAATGATTCATATTAACACATAGATCTGTTTACCATATAAATTATTCCACTGTTCAGCAGTGTTACAGGAGAGCACCTGACATGAAATAAGAAGTTTTGAAGATGCAAAGAGCACTTGCTCAGGCACATCCATGTGGGGTGTCTTTCTGAATGGTTTCCCATCATCAGAGAGTAAATGGTGTAGCTTCTGCTCTTCCATTACTGGCACTAAATATGCATTAAAAGCAGAGTGATGATGAAAAGCGTAATTTCTGCTTCCCTCCTCTGGCTAAATGATATGAAAGCATTATTATTCATTTCTTTTTGGCTGTGAAAATTTGCATAAATAATTTTGTCTGTGGTGATAAGCGATGTATTTTGGAGCCCACTATTAATTGCTTCCACCACCAGCGACAAAGCAGATGCAGTGTGGAAAACGATCAAGCCGATGAGCAGTAACAGTTAAAACATTTTTTAAAAAGTGCACAAAATCTGTGCCCGTCTTCGGTGTTAACCTCTTCAGGAGCTCCGAGATGCCCACCAAGCTGTTAATAACTTAATTACTAATCAAGACCATCTCCCCATGCACCCACGAGTAAACATGTAGGGAACCTTAGCTCGCCCTGAGATTCGAGGAATTCCAATCAAGAACAAGAGGTCACATTTAATTAAAAGCTGGTGAGAAAATATAGTTAATTTCAAGTTCGATTAATTATAGAGGTCTGTAATTGGAAACTCTGACTGTGTTGTCTAATGAACCCAATTAAATCTACTGACAGATGTTTAGACTAATGAGCACGTACGTGTGTGTGTTTGGGTGGGAGGCTTTCCTTATCCTTCTTTATCGTAGTTGGCCTAAGACGGTTTGTTTAAGACAAGGAAGGGTGGTTTATAAGGTCAGGAGGTGCGTGCCATTTTCTCAGCAGTGGCATTAAGAAGGTCGTTATGTTCTGCGCATCTGAAGGTCATCAGCTTCCCTTTGTGTTCATTTCTGCTCACGCTGTGCTGTCTTACTGCCGTGCTGCTGAAATGGAGGCCCGTCTCAGCTTGAACTCCCACACACTCAAATTTATATTTCAGTTTTGTCTTCAGCCCTCGTTTCGTGTCTCCTTCACAAGCTCACAGTTAGTCTGTTCGGATTTTTTAAATATTAGTCTTGGCCAGAGAAAAAATGTGGGCTGAGCTATTTTTTGCAGTACATTTACTAAGATCTGTTCAAGTTGTGCCCATGTTCTGTAGCTCTCAGTAAACTGAGAAGGAAACTTTTGCTCCAGACTTTGCATACACAATCAGTTCAGGCAGCTTGTAATGCTTTACTGGCATTTACGTGTTTGAGGCTACATGGTACATGTGTTTAATTGAATATTGTTTTAAGACAGTGGATGACTGCTGGCTGATTCGGTGAATCGAATTTACAGTAAATATGTCTAAGCTGGAAGACATTCATAGACTAATGTTCACTTTTTGGAAAATTGCGTAGTCTTAATTTTGAGTGGTTTTGTTGCACTGGATCTTGTTAGAAAGCAGGGGCCTGGAGAAACCTTGGCAGTTAATTAAAGAATATGGTGAGATTACACTTGCGATTGTGTGCACTTGTGAAATTGCAGTTCTGACACGCACTCTGAAATGTGTGCCGAAATGAATCGCTCTCAACAGATTCATCTCAGCTTCAAGATTGGTCAGGGCTTCCAAGGGAGCTGCTGACTTGCTTTTCATTTACAGACAATAGTGCCGGTTAGAGAAGATTGAGCAAGGACAATTAAGCTTGAAGGTTTATCTCCATCCTGTTCATGGGTTAATATTTTACTGAAAGACCATTCTCAGCATTCATACAGACTGTCTTTTGGAAGTACACACATTTTGTTAGTGCTGACTCACAGCACACTTACCCAAATACTAGCAGTAACTCTACATCCTAACAAAGCCATTATATATCTTTAGTTTATTAGTTTTATTCCATGGGAAGACCTCAGATCTGGCAACATTCATTGGCAAACAGCCTTGCCCCAGATTCATGCCCTTATTATTTTTCTTACATTTATGGAAACAGGATACATGGAAACAATTCAGAGTACTGTGCAAAAGTCTTAGGCCACCATTAGATTAGGTATTCCAATGTTTTATCAATGGTGTAATGACCATATATCATTATTTCTCAGTTTCTTTATTAGAATACAACCAGAAAATACAGGACAGTTGTATGCAGTATTAAAAAACAGCTTTGATTAGGCTACAGTAGCAAGTATTTAGTGTGACCTCCCCTTATACTTGAGCATTAGCAGCATTTGGAAGGGGAACAGGATGAATGATGTGCTAAGATGTGCTAAAACTCACAAGCATTCTAATGAAGATCAGTGAAAAAGTGTTTTATTGAGTGACATATCCAAGTTTGAAATTTTTGGGTCAAGTCATCAACAATACGTTGTATATGGTCATTATACCGTTGCTAAAACAACAAATCGAATGCTGGTCTAAGACTTTAGCACAGTACTGTACTTTGTGATCTGGGTATGCACACATATTTTGAATAATTGAATTGAGTCATATAGAAAATACAAGTCACATGTAGAGTTTATACAGGTATTACAAATTCCGTTTGGACTTTTATGTTCAGTTTTTGGAGACCTTATTTAACTCACCTGTAGCGACAACGAGGATACTGTCACATCTCTCAGTGGTGTATTATGTGTGTAAGTGGGCAAGTGGTAATCCATGAAATGGGCACCCCACAAATCTCATCATTAGCAACCCATGAATTAATGAGGGGGAAGAATCATCTACCTCCTCCTACTCAGTGGATTTAATTACCCCTAAATGCTTCCTGACTCCGTCCTTCAGAGAGTGCTGCCATGCCTAATCTTCCATTCGGTCATGTTCCAAAACTACAACTGTGCATGCCATTGACATTCTTTCATATCGGACGTCATTGTGCAAGTGGCAGTCTGGTATGATCCAGTAGGAAAAGTCTACAATGTCCCGGTACAGATTGTAACATGTTAATTCACTTTTTGTCATCACCTCGGGGAAATCTTTGGGCCCCTTGCCTGAGCTTTTGGAAGCACCAGCTTTCTACCATTATTGCACCTCTGGGTATGAGATTTGCATATTGGCCTCTCGTGCAGTGACAGAGGTATCAGAGTCATGAGACAGTCATTAGACAGCTAACTGAAGTGTCCATGAGGAATGAAGAAACCATATGTTTGCTAACGCACGTGCCATCCATTGTGTAGAAGACATAACATGGCTGTTTTCTCGTGTCATCTTATTTTCTGTCATATATGCTGCTGTCAGTGTCAATGCTCGTCCACACACACACACACACACACACACACACACACCCCGATGTTATACACACACAAACCAATCTCTTGTTTCTACACTCATTGTCCATTTTATCATTTCCAGTTACCTTATAGATGCACTTTGTAGTTCTGCAATTACAGACTGTAGTCCGTCTGTTTCTTTTCATATTTTGTTCAGCCCTTTACTCTGTTCTCTAATGATCAGGACCCCCATGGGACCATTTTTTACATTTACAGCATTTAGCAGACGCCCTTATCCAGAGCGACTTACAATTGATACAGTCTTACAGTCCAAGCTATTGTGGGTTAAGTGCCTTGCTCAAGGACCCAACAGTGGCAGCTTGGCAGAGGTGGGATTTGAACCCTGGACCTTCTGGTCCATAGTCCAGTACCTTACCCGCTAGGCTACCACAGGACCGGCACAGATCAGGTACTATTTGGGTGGTGGATCATTCTCAGCACTGCACTGACTATGTTTTAGTGTGTGTTTTGATGGTACGATTGGATCAGACACAGCAGTGCTGCTAGAGTTTTTAAACACTGTTTTCACTCAGTGTGCACTCTAGTAGACACATCTACCATATTACCCCACCTTGTAGAGACAGAGACAGTAGCTCATCCGTTATTGCACAGTTTGGTGGCTGGACATTTTAGGTTGGTGGACTTTTTTCAGTCTGCCCTGCTGTGTCTGATCCACTCATACCAGCAAACACACTAATACACCACCACTATGTCAGTGCCAGTGGCAGTGCTGAGAATGATACCCAAATAGTACCTGATCTGTGATGGTCTTGGAGAGGTCCTGACCATTACATAACAGAGAAAAGGGTTATGTACTGTATGTATGTATTTATGTAAAGAAACAGTCTGTAACTGAAGAACTACAAAGTGCATCTTTACAGTAAGTGGAACTGATAAAATGGATAATGAGTGTATACATGAACACATACAAGATACCTGCAAAGTCAGCCTGTATGGACCTAGGACCTCAATTTTCATATCGTATGATGACACTCTAAGGTACAAAGGTGCATTCCTGAACACACCACTCCAGTAACAGTAATTTCTAAGGGTAGTGATAGTCCCCTACCACTAGATCCTGCATTGAACTGTTTTGTGACACATTCTTCTGACCCCCTTCCCAAGCATTGTGCTTAATGCAGATACCAAGGTTAGACTAAAGAGTCTATAGGCATGGGCATAATGGGTTCAATGAGCTGGGGTTGGCAAGTTATTTTCCATTAAGCATGAAAAGGTTGAGACAGGATGAGTGATAGACTATACAGAGGAATGACTACTCGGACGTTTAAAATGACATGCGGCTTGCTGATGGTGTTTGATGTGCTTGTCCTGCACAGTGCTTATACGCTGACTCCGCATTCAGCTTTCATCTGTCGACAAGGCAGTGTGAGAGAGAGAAAATGTCATGGAGAGAAAGACAGAAAGGAACCTGGGAGAAGACATGTACTACCCAAACATGACAAATGGTGCCATCTGTCTCAATGGGCTCAAATGTTTCTCTAGACAATTTATGCCAATGCAGAATCGTTTGCGTCTATATTATCTCAGCAGACACTGATTTTTGTTCTATTCAGCTTATTGTTTACTTGCATACAAAAAGAAGAATCAGAAATCTGGCCTGAAGGATTTAGAATTAGTTCAGCAGTTTCCCAAAATGCTATTGATTCCATAAAACAGGGTAAAGCACTGCAGCCTCTATGGCAACCCTTTTCAAAGGCCTTATTATTTTGAGGGGTTTAAGCTGTTATAGAAAAGGGAAAAGTTAGACAGTGTCTGAGTGTCTACGATGGATATAATTAATAACCAAGTGTGCACTGGGGAGCAAAGTTTATTTTATTATTATTTTTTTAAAACTTATCAGCACAAGTATGTTCTGAAGTCTTGTCAGCTTAGCATTTAGCCCTTTAAATTGCCAATTTGAGGCAAAGGCTGGTGTCAGGGCAAGCACCTCTCTACACGGTCTCAGGGATCATTGATTTTACAGCATCTACCCTGCGGAAGGGTGAGTAGATGTCATAACAAAGGAGTGATGAGTTGAAGTAGAAATTCCATGAATTCATGTGGCCGCAAACCATGTTGGGAGAGTTCTACTGGAGTTGCCGTGCTGCCAGCACTTAGCGAAGCATTTCATTTAGACATTGTTCCACAGCCCAAAAGTTAGCTTTTTTTATATGGTAGGTTCACTCTTGTGTAGTCTTAACATTCTTTATACTCCCCTTATCCAAGGGTCAACAACAACCCGCCTTCACTAAGCCCCTAAAAAAGCAGCTTCACTGAATTTGAATCCCCAGTCTATTTTGCATGAACAACCCTTCATTCATTACAAACTTTCTAAGCCTGCATTTAATCTGTGGACACCCCTCGTTTTCATTACAATACACCTGTTGTAATTCTTTATTTAGCCTAGGCCGATGAGATTTGATTTTCGAAATTGGTCTAAAAAAGTTGCAGAAATGTGCAGAAAGTAGTTCTGAATGCTTTTTATTCAAGGAAAACAATAACGGTCGTGAACATTTTTGGCAACTTTTTGTAGAGTTATATATTCTTATATACTGTGCAATGAGAAATTCAGAATGCTGAATGCTACTCTTCTCTGGTTTGAAGCCATTACCCATTGCACAAGCAGAGAGAACTGGGTTACTCCTCAATTAACTTCCAAGAGTTAATTGAAATGTTAATTTGGTCTGAAATTCTGTTTGATTTGTATGCATTTCACAGTTACTCGGTGTGTGTGTTGGTGTATCAGTGGGTTAGTGGGTCATTTACTGGGTTTTCTATGTTGGTAAACATTGTGACAGGTCAGTTTTTTAACCTTAAGACAACACAAGGGTTCATGAAATATATTTAGAGGAACAATCCAGCTTTGTTACTTTCATTTAGTCTTCATACTTCTGTAGCATATAAACCATTCTATGTGTTTTGGTACTTCAAAACAAATGCAAATTAAGATTGAACTGAGTATTTCAAAATTGTAACAGCTAAGCATTTTCCCACAAATGTTGTAGCATCACAATAAATTGGTTTGTTTATCCCATCTTTTACCTGTGTCAAGATAAGATATTTGGTGCAGAGTAAAACAAATATATACTTATGCTTGTGCTGTTCTTTGCTTCAAAATTGACACTATGTTATCCAGAAAGTGCCATGAAGTAGGTTCTTGAATAAATCAGAAGAAATCTGATTTTGAAACGTGAGGGAGCTGAGAAAGAATGCACCAGGGTTGTGCATGAGAGTTGGCTTAGTACCAAGAGATTTGAACCCTGGACCTTCAGGTCCATAGTCCAGTACTTTAACCACTAGGCCACCACAGTCCCACCAACATATGCATTCCTTTATCTTAAACTGGCTGGCGTATTTAGACCAACATGAATAAGAAGTGCTTTGCTATTTATTGGTTAATTTGTATGGCTGACTGAAGAGTTTGGGATGGGTTACTGCCTGGTGAAGCCAGTTGTTCCTATTGTCCTTTGGGTGATCCATCATGGTGTGCCGCTCCTCTTCTGTCTCGGCTTCACTGCCGAGATGGCTCGTTTTGCTGACCTTGTGAACTATCTGTGTGCCTTTTGGTTGTGTTCACACATTCACCAGGCCTCTCTGTTCTCATCTTGTTGACGTGGTCATTTCTTTGTGTCTGCAGCTCTGGGGATTGAATGGAGAGAGGATTATTAGTAAGGTAATTGGGATGAGAAGTGTAGTGCCACCCTGCGGGCCACTCACTGTTCTCTCTGCTGGTAGTTACAACATTTTTGCCAAGGAGGATTAGGGACTTGTAAAGGTTTTCAGCGTTTTTGGCTTCTTGTCTGTGCTTTGTCAGCATGAAAACTCTTCCTTTGTTCAGTTTGTTTTTTACTGCAGTCACTGTCTCTTAATTTTTACAACTTTTACTTTAAAAGCTTGTTCCAATATGAGACCATAAATACCATTTTTGGTTTGTATATGGAATTTTAGCTAGTATTTGAGTAATTTTGCTGCCATCTGTTTTTAGTTGTACACACATTGACTGTTTTTCTTTTTAAATTGCAATTTTAGTTGTAAGGAAAGCACAAATGCACCCTGAACATTGTGTAACCTCTTTGGAGAAGGCGAAACACGTTTGTGTTTTTTATTGTGGGCAAGTACAAAGTTGTGGTTTGACCGTGGATTCCAGGCATATTTGATGAGGGTGCATTGAATATTTCCTTTTGCTTAGTCTTAGCAGCATTATCATAAAGGCAGTTGTTGTTTTCTTGATTGATATTACTAGACGATTGGATTTCATGGAAGGGATTACTAAATGTGATTTCTACCTGTATGGTGATTTCATTATTCTGTACTGGAAAGCTCTAATTATGCTCATTTTTGATGGAATGTTTGTGACTGCATAGATTGCAGGTCACTACATCATTGTAGCATCATTTAACAATATTTAAACAAAGCTGTTGGTATGATGATAGTTTACTCAGACTAGCTATATTTGTTTATATTTATAGATTTATGGTTGAAGTTAATTCCAGACATGTTTATGTTTCAGCCATGCACCTGTTTGGCTTGAACTGGCATTTACAGCCCATGCAGAGGCAGATGTACCGGTTAACAGAGGATAACACCAGTGGCCTGTCCATGCCTACAGACCTGGGCTTGCCTCCACTAGGAAACACAGGCCTGGAGCTCCCGGACCGGAGAGGAAAAGAGGATGGTATGTACAAATCAGTTTCACTAATGATGCCACATAGCATGTCTCATCTTAAATAACTTAAAGTTTCTATTATTAGATGAATTTCTGATTAAGTCTAGCAGTCTGGCTCTATTCATTACTTTATTCAGCAGTTATGAAAGCATTTCTGTTGTTACCCTTACGGTACTCAACTAGCAGATGTGTACAGATGTGTTATTTATTTATTGAGGAAAATAATCCAGTGTTACATTTCTGTGAGTGACAAAAGTATGGAAACCTCTAGGGTAAGCTGTTACTTTGAAGGTTGATTAGAGTCAGGTGTTTTCAATCAATGGCATTACAATCTGTTGTGGGTGGAGTCCCTGCTGTACAAATCTATCAAAGACTGATCTTCACAACACGTGTGTGGAAGTGTACCATGGCACAAACAAACCAGATTTATGTGGACCACAGATTGTGGATGCTCATCAGGATGAAAACCATTTCTAAAGAGTTTGGATCCCACAAATCCACAGTCAGACAGATGTAGTCAAACAGGAAGTTCAAGACCATTGTTTCCCTCTCCAGGAGCAGTTGACCAACAAAGATCACGAACAAGAACAAGACATCTAACAGTCTGTGAGATTGTAAAGGAACCCAGGGCAACTTCAAAGGAACTAAAGGCAGATCTCACAGTGGCTAATGTTAATGAGTCATGAGTCCACCATCAGAAGATCACTGAACAACAAAGTTGTGCATGGCAGTTTGCTATGTGGGCAAGCCAGAAGGTTATTGGAAAAATGTTTTAATGTTTTATGGATAGATCAGACCAAAATATTTTTTAAAATCTAAATGGGAAGGGTTATGTCTGGCTAATAACACTGCATTCCTGCATAAGAGACGTATCCCATCTGTAAAGCATTGTGGTGATAGAATGATGGTTTTGGCCTGTTTTGCTGCATCTGGGTCAGGCTGATGTGGCTTGTCATCACTGAGGGAAAAATTCATTCTGGACCATACCAGCAAATTCTAAAAGAAAAAATTTCAGGATATGCATAGCTGGGTAATATGAGACCAACCTACAATTTCACAATATTAAGCTTTTAATGGTCCTAAAAACAAATCATTGATCAGAAAATTAGGAAGAACTAAAAAATATACACTCTTGAGACCTGTGCCACCGTAAGCTTGTCTGTTCAGTCACTGTTGGCAGGAAGAAAATTAAACAGGGATATTCATTTACGTAGTCTTATACACATAGAGAAATCATGAAAAGATATAAACGTTTGAAAGCTAAATTAACAGTTTATTAACTGAATCGCAAAAGAGCATGGGTCATGCTGCAAGACAACAACCATAAGCATCCTAACCCTAAGTTCTTCCAAATAATGGTTAAAGAAGAATAAAGTTCATGTTTTTGAAATGGGCAAGTCAAATTCCTCAGTTTAATCCAATGGAAATGTTATGGAAGGAGCTGAACTGAGTCAAGTCAGATTTATTCATATAGCGCTTTTTACGATGGAGCATTGTCTCTAAGCAACTTTACAATTTTAGATTATCTCCTAATATCTACTCCCAATCCCAAATTGAGCAAGTCTAGGCCGACAGTGGCAAGGAAAAACTCCCTGAGTGTTATGAGGAAGAAATCTTGGGCGGACCAAGACTCAAAAATGGACCCAACCTCCTTGGGCGGCATAGATTATAAATTAAGAATGAAACTAACTTACCTATACTAATAATTCTTTGAGTGATATTTCAAATAAAATGTAAAAATTGCAGATCAGCATTAAGTAGTCCGATACACAGAGTCACTTCAGGATCCTGAGTCTAAGCGGGAAAGTCCTTTGCGGCACTTTGTTCCCAGCCAACCAGAGGAGGGTGAGAGTTTTTGCCCTCTGGTGTGGCCCAGGCATGATGGGACCAGAGCCGATGAAGGAAACAGCCTGAGCGAAGCTAAAGCGGAAGAACATCATGTGTGGGACTGGAACTGTCACAAAAACATAGCTCGGAGAGAAAACAGTAAATGCAGTTAGTTATTGATTAAGAGCACAGTGTCTATTAATAATCACTGATGCCTTGTGTAGCATGAGACCTCGGCAGCATTAGCTATAGCAGCATAGCTAGAAAGAGGAGAACTGGAAGGTAATACAGCCATGAGGGATCACATGAGACATCGGCAACCCCACGGGAGGCAGAAGACAGCAACCCAACGTCTCTGATCACCATAAGGCTCTTTGACTATGAACCCCCAGCTCTGCCCTTAGTCTAAGGCAAGTATGCACAAGTCAAGGTCAAAAGGACCAAAGCCCAGTTCAGCCAGACCGCCCACCCGACACTCCCGGCTAAAGCACAAGGCATGACAATGCAGGCAGGCCTGACATGAATCCAGACTCCGGCCCCAGTGACCCAAGCCATGCATTCTGGTCTAAATCTAGTCAAAAGCCTGCGTAAATAAGTATGTCTTTAGCCTAGACTTTTGGAGAGTGTCTGAGTCTCGAACTAAAGTGGGAATTTTATTCCATAGTTGGGGGGCCATGTATGAGAAAGCCTTTCCCCCGGCTGTGACTTTTTTATTCTAGGATCTAAAAGAAGTCCTGCACCCTGCGAACGAAGTAGACGAGTTGGATTGCAAAACTCTAAGAGTTCACTCAGATAATGTGGGGCCAGGCCATGTAGAGCTTTATAAGTTATAAGAAGTATTTTGTAATCAATGCGGAATTTGACTGGTAACCAGTGTAGTGATGATAGAACAGGAGTGATATGATCAAATTTTCTAGTTTGATTTTAGCAATCGGGCAGCTGCGTTCTGAACTAACTGAAGTTTATTTATAGATTTACTAGAGCATCCAGTAAGTAAGGCGTTTACAGTAATCCAACCTTGAGGTTATAAACACATGAACCAGTTTTTCTTCTTCGGCATCATTAAAAAAGAGGATATTTCTAATTTTTTCGCGATATTACGTAATTGAAAGGAAAGCAATTCGAGTGATGCTGCTAATGTGCGCATCAAAGGAGAGATCTGCATCAAATGTGACCCCTAAGTTTTTTACAGACGGACTGGGCAATACTGGACAGCCATCTAGATTTAGGATAGATGTAGCCAACCTGTCTCTCACAGCCTTGGGTCCCACTAATAGAACCTCAGTTTCATCTGAGTTAAGTAAGAGAAAATTAAATGACATCCAATCTTTTATTTCCTTTACACAGTCATCAGTTTTGTTGATTGTAAGGCTGTCATTAGGTTTGGCTGATATGTACAGCTGTGTATCATCTGCATAGCAGTGGAAACTAATGCCATGTTTACGAATAACTGAGCCTAGTGGCAGCATGTACAGAGAGAATAAAAGCGGGTCAAGCACTGACCCCTGAGGCACACCATACTTCACTTTCGAGAGTTTAGAGCATAGATTATTTACATGAACAAAATGGTACCCGTCGGTTAAGCAGGATTTAAGCCAAGAAAGTGCCAATCCCATAATACCTACAGTATTTTCTAGTCTGTTTAGTAAAACATCACGATCTATAGTGTCAAATGCTGCACTTAAATCTAACTGAACAAGAAAAGAAACACATCCATTATCTGAGGACATTAATGAATCATTTAGTACCATAATTAATGCTGTTTCAGTACTATGATGGGTCCTGAAGCCAGACTGAAATGTTTCATAAATACTATTCCTTTGGAGGTAACTGCAGAGCTGCTGGTAGATGGCTTTTTCTAAGATTTTGGAGAGAAATGGTAGATTTGAAATTGGTCTGTAATTAGATATCACACAAGGGTCAAGATTGGCTTTTTTAATCAGTGGAACTGAGCTATCCATGTGAGGAAAGCCACCAGCATCCTGGAGTTGAGTCTGTTTTGCATGGAAGAGTGGGCTATTATAAATATTATATGCAGATATGACCAACAGTTACCAGAAATGTTTAGTTGCACTTGTTGCTGCACAGGGGGATCTCACCAGATACTGAATCTAAGGTTCACATACTTTTGCCACTCTGAGATATGTAATATTGGATCATTTTCCTTAATAAATAAATGACCAAGTATAATATTTTTGTCAAATTTTTTTAATGTGTTCTCTTTATCCATTTTTAGGACTTGTGTGAAAATCTGATGATGTTTTAGGTCATATTTATGCAGAAATAGAGAAAATTCGAAAGGGTTCACAAACTTTCAAGCACCATCATATACCAATGACTTGGCAAAAAATGTTCATAGCTTCAGTGCATCAAAAAAGTCAGTAAAGAATTGGAAATGATTTAATAACCTATCAAGGATGAGTGCAAGTACAACAAAGGAGTACTTTAAAGTGCAAATGATCACAGCTCTTTGCAAAAAGTAAGATTTCATTGAAGGCTCTTTAAGTAGGAGTATTGCCGGTTCATCTTTTACTCATTCAGTTGTTCTCATTCTTGAACACGCCAGTGAAAAAAGCAGGGCTATTTTTTAGTATGCATCATCTGTATGTATTTAGAGTCTTGCGACTACAAAAACTCAAATTTTCACCGCCAGCTAAAGTAGCGTCCTTCAGGCCACTCAAATCCAGTCACGCATTTCAAAATGGCCAGCTAATTTCTGAGAGGATCCCCACTGATGTAGCTCATCACTTGCCAGCGTTAGAACGTCTTAATTTTGATTTTTCCAAAGACTTTACCCAGATCCAGGATTATTTGTCATCCAACTCCATGCTGTGACTAGTTTTGGCAGTTTTCTCGGAGATCTGCATTGTAATCCAATGAAATTTGCCAGAGAAGTGGAAGGGTATTATTTTGTCCTAGAGGAAGAGATGGCGCTGCTTTAGGGAGTGGGTACCCAGGGGCTTGAGTGGGATTAGAATTTGTATCCTGTCCAAAGGAGCCATGCCTTCCCTTCATCTCAAAAAAAAGTAAATGCCAGCTTTCTTGGCAGCAGAAGAGAGAGTGAGTTAGCCCCCGTGGTATGCTGATGAGCTGCGCAGTAGGGAAAGTATTACTTTTCTCTGCTCTCAAAACAGAACAGAGCTCAGATTTAGCTATTTGATTTGCTGTGGGCTTTCAACGAAAGGTGAAGATTACAGCCATTACCATATAGATGAGTCACAGAATCATCCTTTTTCATTTAGCGGACAGCAGAGCGAGAGAGAAAGCGTGACACAAACCAAGCCACTGCTTGCACGTCTGTGTCTGAGTGACGGTTGTTGCTGAAGGGAAATCAATAGGCAGGGGGTTGTAATTCTGCCGTACAGAGCACAGTTGTCACCAGAAACACAGCCAATCAGTCCAGTGTCATCCCACTGCTATGCACACTTACAGCATTGACAGTGTTTGTAAAAGGTGTTAATGTTGACTGCATCCAGATGCAGCTGTACAAGTGTTGTGTCTGCATTTCGATGAAGGGAAATCATATTTAAAGTTTTGCTGTTACTGTAGTATTGACATTCGAGTGAGGTATCTTTCTGCGTGGACTCATTGCTGGTGTGTCGATGCATGTTTTACCGAGGTTAATAAGAAGGCATGAGCTCCTACCTCGTCTCTCCAGATCGAAGGGGCAGCCATCTGCCATGGTGTGCAATGCATGCCATGGAGCTGATTGCCTGACAGCATTCAGGATTCCCTTTGCAGAGATTTCTGTTTCTGGTGCCATCACAGCGGCAACTGGCTCGTGTACATGGCCTAGCAGATGTTGCCGTTTCCACTGGGTCCAATAAAGAAGCATGTGCAGCCAGGTTTCCTGCCCACGTACACGCAGAATGGGTCTTTACATGTTAATAAAAGTGACTTGTCAACTTCTCAGGGATCATGTTGTGACCAGCATGATAAAGCTACCCTGCCTTGCCGAAGTACCTGCTTGTTTATTAGTTACACAGTTCAAAGATTTATGTTGCTCTCCGTCATAGGCAAACTGGATGGCTTGTTCCCAGACGACAGCTTCATAGACATGGGCGAGATAGATGTGGGTCGCAAGGTCACGCAGCAGATACCTCCCGGGATCTTCTGGAGGTCACAGGTCTTCATCGACCATCCGATGTACCTCAAGTTTAACGTGTCTCTTAGCAAAGATGCCTTGGTCGGGATCTATGGAAGAAGAGGCCTCCCTCCCTCACATACACAGGTAGGTTGTGCAAACAGGGAATTGAATTTAATCTGCAGATCCATGAGGCCTGAGGACATCAGTGTGTGACCCATTTTGATGCTGATGCTGTCAGTTACCAAAACGTCTTCATAGAGCTTGCAAATCAATGCTTATTGATAGTGGAATTAGAATAATGATATAATAAGCCGCTAAAAGGCAATTTTTATTGTACATTGAATGGATTTTGTTTATTTTGTAAGGTAGACTATTATCCAAAACAGAAAGACTCTTCAGAGTGAAAGCGCTGGATAATTTTAGTATTGAACTCTTGAGCATCTCATCCGCGCTGTATTGATTTGAATCGTAGTTCCAGTGTTATATCACTCAAATCACTTGAAAAGCCTAAATGACTTACTAAATTGCCTTTTAATATTTTTGTAAGGAAAACATTTACACCTTTTGTATGTTTAGCAGTAGAAGAACAGGTAAGTCAAAGCAAGATGATGTGTTTTTTAGGTGACGCTTTTATTCAGTCTGCTTTTACCCATCAGCATTGATATAAACAGTGCTGCCTCTACTAGCAGCCGTTTCCACATAATAGCCTCTCAAGAGTGAGAAGGAGGCAGCAAACCATCTCCCTAGCTCTCATCTCACAGAGGCGACTGTCACTAAAGCTGTAGTCTCTTCCATGATGAGCCTCTGGTGGCTTCAATGTGTATGTGTGTGAGTGGGCTTGTGTGTCATTCTAATGCTTATCTGCAGTCTCAAAGTCTCAGTCTCTATCTCCAGTTTGACTTCGTGGAGCTGCTGGATGGTCGGCGGCTCCTGGCTCAGGGGGTTCAGAGTTTAGATGGACCGCCAGCTCTGACTCAGCCAAGGAGCTTGATGCCCATCGGCAGCCACGACACCGGCTTCATCCAGTACATGGACTCTGGTATTTGGCACCTTGCAGTGTACAACGATGGCAAGGAGACAGAGCAGGTTTCATTCCTAACAACAGCTATAGGTGAGTAACATGGGCAAGGACCCTGTACAGTCTTTACCGATTGACACTGGTTCCTGACACGTGACATACCTAGACGAAGACAGTTGAAGCGTAAATGCATGTGGTTAACATCTTATCAGGGCATAATCCAGATACAACTCGTGAAACGTTCAAAGATGGATGTAGTCTTAGTAATAGGGTGACCAGATGCCGTTTTTATCGGGACAATCCGGTATTTCAGTCTCTGTCCCGACTTATTTTTAAAATATGTACAATTGTCCCATATGTCAAAGAAAATGGCAACTTTATACACAACTTTATAACACAGACAGTGTTTAATGAAGAACGTCATGTTTCCTTGATCTGACTTGGTACCTCATCCACTCCGACACTACAGTACTGTACACCCAGCGTCCCATATTTCCGTATCGAAACTCTGGCCACTCTACTTAGTAGAAAAGATTTGTGTTCTTAGTAATGTATTTAGCCACTGCAGTTCAACCTGGTTTGTGATTAAGTAATGGCATTTAAAGTGGAATGAAGCAAATGTGTAGTTGATGTTCAAGCATTGGGGTTCACTGGTTTGTGTGTAATTAAAAAAGAAAGTAACTAATCAAGCTTGTCTAGCTAAACATAATTGGAGGCCAATTTTGTCTGATTAGTCTGACGTTCTCTACATCGCTGGTTAGTAATTCTTACTTAGACCCAAGTAAGTGGATACTAGACCTGCACAGTTAATCATAGCACTATAGAGATCACAGTGATGCAGCTGTCTAAACAGACATGCATGTAGAACTAGGCCTAATGCATGACAGTCAACCTTGGTTACATATATCACATGCCCAATGGGGAACTTGGTGGTCCAGCGGATAAGGTACTGGACCATGGACCAGAAGTTCCAGGGTTCTGGATGTCTTACCAGGGTATGTGTTACCAGCCAAAAAAGTTCTGTTTTATAATACATTGCGGTTTATACAATACTTTTTTAAAGTCTGCAGCTGTTTCATCTGTTCTGATTCCTTCATGTATTGTGTGATTTTGTGAGGTGAAGTTAAACCCTATAGTAAGCAAAGCCTTCATTATATACATGATGATTTTTTTTATATATTATATGTACTCCTGGCAGTAGAATAATCTAGGAAAAAAACTGAAAATGCCAGAACTGTGATGCAGATGTTTGGTCAAACCACCCAGCGCTAATTTCTAGCTATTAAATATCCTTTTGAAGATTTTAAATATTAAAAACTTAGAAAGATTTACAAGAGCACCCCTCTACTTGTCAAAGTGACATTGCACTCTTCAGCTCTGATCAGTGTGATCTCAAGCAGTTTGAACCTCTACACAGCAATCAAGGTGGATGTGAATGAGAGATTGAGGAAGCTGGTAGAGCTCCACAACACCCTGGTACTCATCTATTGATGGCTCCTAAGGCTCCCATTAGTATTCAAGGGTCTTCACTGAAGCCAATTTTCCATTTCCGGGGTGACCCATTTGCATACAATGCTGCCCAGATTGAAAGCATCTGATTGCGCAGCCCCTCTCCCATGCCCTGCCTGTGCCATTATTGCTCATTAGAACTTCCAGTTTGCAATTGCTTCTTGCTGCTGAAAGAAAATGCTGCTTTTGGCATTGGTGCATGGCACAGTGACTCTGCAGCCCGGCTGCCAACATCTGGCCTTCATCGACAGCGACTGTTTGTTCAATTTGTCCTCACTTGTGCACGTGAAACACGTCTTTGGGCAGCGCGAGCAGAAAGGAATGGCGGGGGTTACGAGGTGTCGGCTTTCGCAAAGTTGGCAGCTGGGAGCTGTTCTCACATGCTCTTTAATTAAAAGCTCCTAGACCATGGTCCATCTGTGACAGGCGGGAAAAGGGGTGGGGGGGTGGTGGTTAACAGGCAGGGGAGGGGTCTGGCAGATCGATGGGCGTGTATCCTCATTCCAATCGGTGAAGCAGCATGACCCATCCAGACGTCCTCTTCCTGTGCTGCAGGGGAGAATTTGATACCTTGTACCTTGCTGATGTGAGAGTGAAGGGCAGAGGAGGGCCGTGAGACTTAAATGTTCTCCTTAGTTCAGAAGTTATTGCTTCCGGGGCCTACAGGGAGGGAGTGTTGTGACCCTCCTGTGGTCTTGGGCACAATCTAAAAGAAATGAGTGTAGAGCAAGGGGACAGGATTTTATCTGAAGTCAAAGATTATCAGTTCGCTCCCTCTTCGAGCAAAGTGGGTCAGCCAAATGTCCTTCAGAAGGTATCTGTCTGTGCCAGTTTTTTAGTATAAGGTCCTTGGGTGAGCCACAAACACTCAGGGTTTAAATGGTTTTACAACTTTTACACACACTAATTTAGCAGAGTGACTTAGTCTGGCTTATGTACGAAAGAAGCATTGATCCTTTGACGGTTCGCTAGTCCTGTATTTTGTTATCTAGGTCTTAAACTTAAATGATACACACCTCTTTATTTTGATTTAACTGTTGCGAAACATCGAAAGCAATTTGCACGGGCAAAATCCTCATTTACATATCGTTTTGTGAGTTCTTTACATGTTTTGACACAATTCTCGCGTAATAATCCTCACTAAATCACTAACAACACAGTAACTCAATACTCTATTTGACAGCTCAAGCAAATTGTTAGAACTTTAATAAATCAAGGCCATAGTATATTGTTGCTTCAGTGATTGTGCAAATAAAAATAAATGAACGTTCCTGGCTTGCTAGAACGTCTCAACCTTTGTATTCATAAATACTTATTTCTGTATCTGCAGTCTTGTCAGGATAACTGACGCACCTCATTCCTCTCGCCTTTCATCCTCACTGCTCTTCATTCATTACTAGCCTGAAATGTTCGTTCATGCTTTTGACTAGAGCGCCATCTCATTTGTCCTAGCCATGAGTTCTGTCACACAACCCTAGCCGTGACCTCTGTGTGAGGAAATAAAATTTGCAGCGCAAGGCCATGACCATAGGCTGTCCTCTGACCCAGGCTGTCCAAATCCATTGGACTGATCAAATCCGAAACAAGTTAATGAGGAGAACGATTTGTGTTACGGCCATACATGGATTATATTCTTCATGGGTCTGTGACCCAAGACCTATTTGATGGTGTGTTACTCTTTATGTCACTGGGGGGTGGGGGTACTTATTTAACTACATTTAATATGAGTTAAGCTGCCTTGGTGGCCACATGCTTCGATGGTAGGTGTCTCAATGATCAACGCTTTATCTGAATAGGCAACCATTCAAATTTTGGCAACCATCACCTTCACATTCATTGTTTCAGTGTACACTCACTGGCCATTTTATTAGGTACACCTGATCAACTGCTTGATAATGCAAATATCTAATCAGACAATCACATGGCAGCAGTTCAAGCCGAGCATCCAAATGGGACGGAAAGATGATTTAAGTGAATTTGAACATAGCATGGTTATTGGAGTATTTCAGAAAGTGCTGACCTACTGGGATTTTTATGCACAGCCATCTCTGGGATTTATAGTAAGTGGTACGAAAAAGAGAAAATATCCAGTCAGCAGCAGTTATCAGGGCAAAAATGTCTTGTTGATGCCAGAGGTCAGAAGACAATGGCCAAATGGTTTGAGGAGATAGAAAGGCAAGAAACCACTCGTTTGCCACCGAGGTTTGCAGTAACTCTGAATGCACATCCTGTCAAACTTTGAAGCCAATGGTCTATAGCAGTAGAAGACCACACCGGATGTCACTATTGTTGGCTAAGAACAGGCAAATGAGGGTACATTTTGCACAGGTTCAACAAAACTTGACAATAGAAGACTGGAAAAACTTTGCCTGATCTAATGAGTCTTGATTTCTGCTGCGACATTCTGATTGTTGAATCAGAATTTGGCATAAACAACATAAAAGCATGGATCCATCCTGCCTTGTATCAACGGTTCAAGTTGTTGGTGGTGTAATGGTGTGGGGGATATTTTCTTGGCACACTTTGGGCCCCTTAATACCAAATGAGTATTGTTGCTGACCATTTCTGTCCCTTTATGACCACAGTTACCATCTTCTGACAAGTTGCTCTGGATCACAGTGTCTGCTAATTGCTGTAAATGTTTCTCATGCCTTCTACAAGCTGGTTTTTGGAACCTGACAATGAGACTGTGGTGACAATGGCCACCACAGTTACCAGATCTAAATCCAATAGAGCACCTTTAGGATGGGGTGGATTATGGATGTGCCGCCAACAAATCTGCAGCAACTATGTGATGCTGTCATGTCAGTATGGATCAAAATCTCTAGAATGTTTTCAGCATCTTGTAGAATCTATGCCACCAAGAATTAAGTCAGTTCTGAAGCCAAAAGGTGGTCCAACCTGACATATCGTTTTTTGCTACTGGACCCAAAGGATCCCAACCTATCAGCAGTTTTTTGAACCTAACTAGACTACTATTCACTGAAGAACAGAGCTAGCTATCTAAAGCTAACAAGATAATTTAATGTCATCCTACACCATACTTGCTTTGTGCTTGCTAGTTTGAGCTTACCTGTTTTTAGGGGTATCTAACTACATTTATTGTAATTTATAGCAGAGTCATTTTTCACCTAACGTAATGCTTAGGTTATATCAGTGTTATTGTCACAAGGGGACAGAGGAGTTCTGAAGATTGGAAGCCCCTGGCAAGGTGTAATATGAACAGCTGATTGCCAGATTGAACCAGGACTTTAACCTGGAGGAATGGAATGGAGTGAAGCTGGATCCAGAGGAACACCTCATCAGAGGAGGTATACGAACTGGAGTAGTTCAGCAGACGATTGGCCTACACCAGTTTGTATCCTGCATCTGATCAGGTGAAATTTGAGTTGTGTTCCTTCAGGTTGAAATCCTGATTCCCTCTGTCCGAATTAATGTCCGAATTAGTTTCATCTGTTCCTGTAGGTTAATGTCCTGTTTGCATCCAAGTTCATCTGCTCTGAGAGTTCCTCCCCATGTGACAGTGACTTTGTAATGTTGCCATTCATTTTCAACACACTTACGAGACGTTTTGGCACAGAGGACACCAAGCCATTTAGTGTTTCAGATGTTATTTTGTTCTATTCTTCCTGCAAACACATCTTAAGATGTGCACCAGTACGAGGTCGACATTGTCGCATTTTTCTTTTCAAAATTCATGCATGGATGTTTGTGGGAAAAGATGATGTCTTGAATGCAGCTTATGTTGCTCTAAGAACTCAGTGTACTTTTCTGCATTAATGCTGCTATCACAAAAAATGGAAATGCCAAGGACACTGACACAACCCCATACCATGACAGAGCCTGGATTTTGGACTTGTTGCTGATAACAATCTAGATGGTCCTTTTCATCTTTGGTCCAGAGCACACTGTGTCCACACTAAATCGCTTGGTGTCCTCTGTGCCAAAACGTCTTTTAAGTGTGGTGAAAAGGAATGACAACATTACAAAGTGGTAAATGCTTTACCGTCCCAACTTTTTTTGGAATGCATTGCAAGACTGAAATGCAGGAATGGTTGTTTATTAACAAATGAAATGAAGTTGACCAGACAAAACATGAAATATCTCAAGGTTCATACTGTTTGCGATGAAATGAAAGTCAAAGTAAGTGTAAGAAACAATGTCCATACTGTCCAAACTTCTTCTGATTTGAGGTTTTACTTGGTAGTGACAAACACAATTAGTAAATCATGTTCTAAGAAAAATAATGGTCTGCCAAGAGTTGCAAGTTAGTCTTATTGACTTGCAAGGCCAGGTATTAAGCATAGAATGACCTCGCAATCTATCAACACATATAGTGGGAACCAAAAGTCTGGCACCATTAGTGAAAATGCTTCTTTTATAAATGCAGTGTTTTTTATTGTGAGTCGTAAATACAACATAATTTGAGAGAGAAGATATTTTGCTATATATGAGAGAAGAAAATGCATACAATTCCATTTGTAAACTCCCTGTGCATTTGAAGGGGCAGTTTGATCTGCCATGTTTTTCATAGTCTACATTGAACTTTGGTTCACCCACAAATAGCGTACTTAAGTGGCTCCAAATGAAAGGGCCTTTTAATTCAGAGTAAAAAAAACTAGCTGGAATGAACGATGGACCATTGAGTAATCAGACCGCGATGGTACCAGACCTTCGAGTTCTGAGATAATCAGCCTGAGCTGGCTAGGGATGTGAAGTATGCCATAAATGCAGCATGAAATGTATACATCTCTTGATGAAAGATGGAAAATATTATATTGGAATTGTATTTCAACAACATTGCAATCAAGAACTTTCCCTCATCTTTCCTCCTGAATACAAAATGAGAATTGACTTTTCTGATGAGGAAGGTCTGTGTAATTGTAGCTTTTGGATACATTTATCGTTGAGAAACCCTGAAGCTTCCCGCCTCTGCGTTATATTGCACACAAACATTAAACTCCCTGGTGCTATTACTTCAGTCTGTGTCTTCTGGTTAGAAGCAGGGGTTGGAGGTTATCAAACCTCCATCAGTGTTTTGATGGGAATTGGGATTCCAGTGGGCTCGCCAACTTGTCACCTCTGCTACTTGCATCATTACACTGAATGTCTGGCCAAGGACTGAATTAATGTTTTCACTTTATACCTTTCTTTTGCCTCGCCACTCGCTCTCTGCATTCTCATCCTGTTGCATTCTTCATGTTGATATTCTCTCCTGAGGCAGAACAGAGGGCTGCGAGGAGGTTCATATTTCAAGTCTTTTGTTCAGCACTAAAGGGGTTGGTTTGGCCAGTTTTGGCTCTAGGAATGTCAGTAGCCCTGGGGGCCTGAGGATTTTGTTCAGCAGCATTTCATGATTCATCCACAGCCTCATCCAGTTTTGAATTCGAACATCCAAAAAAAGTCTCTTCCTTGCTCTTGTGAAAAGCAGAGCATGTATAGAGTAACCTTCAGATCACATGGATTGAGTGTTGAGGATGTGGTCCAGGATGCCTGGTTGCCACCTAGGTGGCAAACACATGAACTCTAGTGCTTTTTCAGGAGTTCTCTGTGTCAGGCGTTTGAATCACTGGATTCAGTGCATTCAGTGGGAATCAGCGGTGGAGTAGATCTTGTACGCTGTACTTGCTTGCTGTGTTATTTGTTAAAGCTATATATTGTAATTTCTAATGAACAGTGGCACTGTGTGGAAAATGCCAGCCCTTAAAAATTGTTTCATCCTCTGAGACATATAATGCGTAGGGGTGACATAGATTACTCAAGAATCCAGACCCTTCCCTATGACTGTTCTTGGCATATGACAGTGCCATTGCCAACTTGACACAGTATTGATACAAGGGCAAAGAGAAATAAAAGATGATATATTCAGCTATTCACAGCCACTTTACCCAAATACAGTCTAAACTCGTTATCTCGCCCACGGCTAGATATCATGGCTACTTTTGGTGAGGGGTGAGTTTGGCAACTTAACGAGGTTAAAAAAAATAGACAAAGTGACATTCATACCTGATGCTGACCTAATGTGTTACTGAGCAGCCTGCGTGATTGTACAATCACACTTACAGTGTACTTGTACAGTTTCTATTCATTTACGCAAATAGAGAAATAGTCCGTGACTGGCTATTGTTTCTGTGACGCAAAGTCCAGTCTGCTATGAATAACAGTAAAGTCATTGTAAGTCTGTCCACTCTGCTGCCATCTTGGTAAAGCCACCTGGCAGTTATTGCCAGCCATACAAGACCAAACTCCTATCTCTTTGAATTGGGGGAGACCTATATATCCAAAACTGAAAGAGAAATTAACGATTAAAATGCATATTTAAAATTTGCTGACAATTAGACAAAAATTATATAACTTACATCTTCAAATAACACAGACAAATATGATTTTTTTAGGTTATTCTGTCTACTGCGCATGCGCATCCTGCCACTACAAAGGGGCCAAGATTTGCCGCCACTCGACACATTTACTGATATCTGATTAATTCTTTCTAATGATGGGGCAGGGCTTCTGTACCACAGTGCCATTCATATTTCATATTTTTGGGGCGGGGCATGTATAATGATGTTAGACTGTTCATATTGCCAGGTGAAAGTGGGCAGTAAATTGACCGTGTCAAATAAAGGAACAGTCGAGGTAAACATAAGAATAATGCAATAAATATTTAAATGGGTAACGTCATGAAATGGATATCTTATACCATTTTATACGCTCTGTTAATCTGACATCCAAAAATGTAACTGAAGAATTTGAAGAAACTAAAGTATCTAATCCAAACCATCGCTACTATTAGTTAGAGACAAAATCTTATGTATTGTAATAGAAAATGGCTTTCTGCGGTCAGTAACGTATTTATAAAAGTGTGATTTATGGGTGTCATGAGCTGCGCTGACAGATGCTGGTTTTTGTGATATTATTTTAGACTCGATTGATGACTGTCCAAGTAACTGTTTTGGTAATGGAGACTGTATCGCTGGAACGTGCCACTGTTTCCTAGGCTTCAGAGGACCAGACTGCGGCAGGGGTAAGAGCTTTTCTTTAGCTGTGTGCCAATACTTTCGGTTTTCAGAGTGCATTGTTCCAGACAAATCAAAATCAAATTCGGTAAAAGGGGCTATAAAGCACTGTATTGAAAAAGAGTTTGAGACAAATCTAGCGTGTTTAAAAAGAAATGCTTGCTATATAAAGTCATGATCTCGATATTCATACATAGCAGTCCATTGTGTTTAATTATATATTTATTCTGACCCAGGTTTGGCTGTGTTTGCTTTCCCCACAGCTTCCTGTCCAGTGCTTTGCAGTGGAAATGGGCAGTACCTGAAAGGCCGGTGCATGTGCCACAGTGGCTGGAAAGGGTCCGAGTGTGATGTTCCCACCAACCAGTGCATTGACGTGACCTGCAGTGGACATGGGACGTGCATAGTGGGGACCTGCATATGCAATCCAGGCTACAAGGGGGAGAACTGTGAGGAAGGTAACACATTCTAAACCTAACTCATTTGATCTGATGTTATTTTTAAAAGATCTAATCAGATGTCACTTTTTGTGAAAAGAAAACTCTCTAGGGCTCTAGGGATCAGGCTCATGTCAGTACCAAATTTGAAAGGGATTCGAGTGTCGAATAGCTTGTGTTTTGTCCCGTCTTTTCCATGCCAGCTCTTAGGAGAGTTCTCCCCCTGAAAGAACTCAGCATGGGACCTACATGATTGCGGCAGCCTGGCAATGCACTAAAGTGTTTCTGTCTTTGTGCTACTGAAAACTTCAGGAGTGTGTAGTCCCAAACACACAGGATATGCCATAATATAGCTGTATTAGAAAAATTCAAATTTTCTACGATACGCTTATGGAGCTTTTCATGATCGGCGCACATCCTGTTCCTGAATGTTTCAGACTCCACAGTTTTTGGAGGTGAACCTAATGATAATCTTTCGTTGATAAGGTTGTGAAGCATTTTGTTTCATTTTTTATGGACGGTTTAGAGGAGTTTGTCGATCCATTAAGCAGAACAAAACAATCCCTTTTTCTTCTAGAGTTTTGCACACAGTCAAAGTGGGACTTTAATCAGTTAATGGTCGTCCCAACGTTCTGTCAGCAAGGCCCCAGCCAACGTGCTGAGAGATAAGATTGAACTCGCCATTGTGTTTTGCACCTTTTGAAGGCACTCATTTCAAGATGAAAAATAGACCCGTCGATTTTGATAAATGAGGGGTTCCGACACCTCTGATTCCCACTGCACATTCTATTTTGGGTCGCACCGTCAGCAGGCAGAGGGAGAGAATGGGGCTGTTGGCCCTTTAAGGAACCTACCTTTCTTCCCTGCGACCTTCAGGCAGCAATGATTAATTGCCAGGAGAGTAGCTCCTGTCATTTAGCCTATGATCTCAGCCTTGTGCCCAAGCCATCTGCTAAGAGGCCAGAGCTCCTTTTTGTCTATAAAGGACTCTCTTGTCCTTTTATGTCGTGGCAAAGTGAAGCAGCCATGCTGCGGGCTTCTCGTCCTGCCCCACAGGTCTCCGTGTACCCCCTCCCTAATGCCCGTTCTCCATCTGTGAGAGCCAATTTCTTGTTGTTGCTGTTATTATTTTCTAATTTAGAAAATAACTTTTTTTTTGTCACGGTTCTTGTCCCCTCGTTAACGGAGGCCACATTTGCCAGCTTTCTTGAGGTCCCTTGTATTCATTAAACACCCATTAGCCATCATTAGGATGTGACTGAACAGACTTTCTGCCTCATTCTTGCCAGAGGTTGAGGGATGGAAGCATCAGGAAGGATCAGCTGTCATAAGTGGGGGCAGGGGCGATGCGGTTGAATAAAAAGCGAATGTGTGCGGATGGGAGAGGTGTTTTTTTATGTCCACCAAGCCTTGGCCATGTGACAGATGCCTTGTTTGCATTCCATCTTGCTTCTGGTTTTCTGGGTTCAGTGGCGAGTGAACATGGCCAGCGCCGCTTTTCAATTTATCCCAGCATGCATTGGCTGTGGCCTCCCTCCCTGGCAACAGGAGGAAATCTCATTACCGAGAGAGAGAGATCCTCCACCTGGTAGCATGAGGTGGATGTTTGAATTGCCAGTTTTTAAACCCTTTTCCCAGCCTTGCTTTCAGATGTAGTTGCCAGGAATGTGCAAAGGCCCTTTGGCAAGAGATTGCTAGATGAGAACCTTTGCAATTCTTTCACAGGCCCGTTATTAACAAATACAGTTTTAAGAATTCATAACTGAATCTTGCTTCACCCTTGATCTCCCCAGCTTCTCATTTCTCTCTGTTTGAGATGGCAGTGATGGTGTTTACTTTAGCCCGGACAGCTTTCCCGACTCAAATCTTTATTTTCACAGTTGACTGTCTGGACCCAACTTGCTCAAGCCGAGGTGTGTGTGTGCGTGGTGAGTGCCACTGCTTTGTGGGTTGGGGAGGCTCTGGGTGCGAGAGCCCACGGGCATCCTGTATGGACCAATGCTCGGGTCATGGAGCCTTCTTAGCGGATTCAGGCACCTGCAGCTGTGACCCCAACTGGACTGGGCACGACTGCTCGACAGGTCAGTAACGTCATCAGATAGCTACTTACAGTACTTACACTTGCAGCATTCAGCAGATACTGATATCCAGAGTGACATTCAACTGATACAATCTTACAAGGGCACAATCTAGACAACTGAAGTTTACAGGTCTTGCTTTTCAACAGTGGCAGCTTTCCAGTGCTAGGACTTGGACCTTTTGATCAACAGTCCAGTGTCTTAACTTCTGTGCCACAATTGTGCCATTAATCCTTGCAAAGTCCTAAGGAGTCTTGGTTGCTACATCGTTTAACTTTTTTTGTTGATGTTTTTGTTTATTAATTTTTTAAAAATGCACAGCATACAGAAGCACATTTATTGCACTGTGAAGTGTTTAACACATGGCGTAAAAATACCACTCATTAGAAGTGCGAATACTCTTAAAGTGGTGGGGTTCAGTGATTTTTATTCAAAAAACTTTTGTCACCTTATGTCATCCAGTGTATGATGTGGAATCACACAAGGATATTTATTAGGTATGCTTCCACATTTGTAATGCATCTGCTTATAGTGTAACACATTACTTTTCAGTTGTTTGTGATTTTCTAGTTGCTCCTATCATTTTTTTTCTCTACCATTGAGATGCTTCACTGGGCTAGGATAATTAATTTCTGTTTAACTCCATGGTGATACCATTTACTTTATATTCTTGACCTTACTCCTTAATGTTTCTGTAAATTGAGGATGATTGGAGAAGCGTTTACATAATTGATAAAAACCTGTGACTCATTTGCAAAGATCACTGAACTCTGCTTATAGCCGTCGTTATTCATCTTAAATGGCTATTTCTGCACTGTTTAATCAAACACCAAGTTGCTTTCTTCATTCATTCATTGATTTTCATACTCGCTTAATCCAGTTCAAGGTCACGGGGAGCCAGAGCAAAGGTTGCAGAGCAGGAACCTGCCCTAGACAGGGTGCCAATCCATCGCAGGGCACATGCACACATACATGAATTAAGATGCAGTATATCTTAGGGGCGTTATGATACACTCTGTTCACTATGGATTTTCTCACAATTGTCGATTTTACATTCAGTGAAAAACATTTCTCTTTCATTTCTGCAAATCAATGCACATTTTCTTCTGTAAGCTTTAAAAAAACGTTAGTTCCCTGCAATTAAAAGAAATGAGGTTTACATTGTGGCTTCACCATATAAAGAACGGTTTTTATTTCTGAAGAATAACAATTCAAAATAATGTCTACATTTTCTCATATACAAATATACAAAAAGAATCTTTTACTAATCTAGTTCCCTGCAATTAAAAGAAATTAGGAGTCTCACTGAGAATGGTTTGTGCATTTGAGAGCATAATATATGATTGCACCCTCTGTTTAAAAAAATGCAATTGCAGTAGATGCTGTAATAAGAACGCAGCATCCAACTCGACGTACACCTCATAACATTTTTTACCGCGATGCATCATGTCATGATGTATCGTTACACCCCTACTATATCTTCTTCTGTTGGCTGGTATGCCGGTATTGCCACAGCAGATCCAATCTGCATATTAGACCTGGCTCAGGTTTTACACCAGTTACCCGTCCTGCCCCATCCCTCATTTTTATCCAGGCTTGGGCCCAGCACTGAATACAGTGGCTTGGGATTCACACTGGGACATTTCACAGAGTGCTGTTAACCTGATGCTTGTTTTTGGAATGTGAGAGGAAATCGGTGTACCTGGCTAAAACCCACAAGGACAGGGGGAACATGCATACTCCGCACCTACAGAAGCTGAACCGGGAATCGAACCAGGGATCAGTATATACAGTACTGTATTTCTTCTACTGAAGCCCAGAGCGACAAGCTTGCCCTAATCTTCCCTGATTACCTGTTGCCATGGCAGCAGCCACTTCCTCTCTTCCTAGGGGTGTAGAAATATAATTGCACACCAGAGGTAATTTGTCTTCAGTTCACCATTTCCCTTATTCCGAGAAATCTACAAAGCAACCTTTAGGCCTGGTGTATTTCAGAAATTATTACCTTCATTCTGAAGGAGGTGTTTCAGTATGACCCTCAGATGCTGAAAAAAAGCCATAATGATTACTTTGGTCATTCTTTTATAGCGAGTCACAAATTTAAACTCTTTTATTTAGGCTATTTAGTTTCTTTGTCTTTCCCCTTTTCTTTTGTTGCCCGTTTTATGTTTAGTATTTCCTTTTATTTAAGATTTCGATTCCGCTTTATTTGGCTGCCGTTATGGCTTTATTTCATTTATAGGGCCAATAAAGCATCTAACTGTCTATCTGGAATTGGATTGCAGGTTTCAGTAATGTGTCAGCAGGAGCTTTTTCACATTTACACTGTTACGTCCACGGTGGTAACACATTTATAACCAGCAGGGAAGGACACTGATAAAGCATCTACAGTTCCAGGCTTGCTGCCTCACCCTTGTGGTGTAGATGCTGAAGCATCAGGAGTCATGTTAAGTGCAGTCCTCCCCCTGAGACTGGCACTTTACCTTTCTCTTGTAGATACTATAGTAACAGTTCCTGTCTGTAAGCTATACTTACGACCAGCAAGAGAGTGCAAACTCACTCCTGGTCTTACCCTGTTTATGTCAGCAGTCGTTCCTTGCCTCCTGTATCCCAAAATCGCTATTTTCTTGTTGCAACTTGGTGCACTGACTTACTGCTGATTGTGTGGTTTTACTGGGGAAAGGTTGATCTATGGATCGATGTGTCAGCAGGTTAATTATCATCACCTTGTGAATTCTGTTTTCCTTCTAAATTATGTCCTCACCAAGTCCACCAAGAAAGTAGAAATGCTTCTCCAGGAACAAATCCCTCATAGCACTTAAACTCAACCAGAGGTTCCAAGATAGCAGACAAGTTCTGGACCAAATTTGGCTTAGTATAGGCACCGATGGCTCAGTTATGGCAATGGCAAATGTAATGTTAACATAATTTGGCCCAACCGTTGCCAGCCACAGTACATTAAATCATGGCATTCAGACTCTGTGCCACTGCCGGGTGCAGTTATGGTGCGTATTGGCAGAAAGCCATTGCTGTCATTCCACAGCGATGTGTCTGTTATCAGGGTAGTTCCTCAGTTTGAAACACTGACTCTCATTATAAATGTTGAAAGCCTTATTATTATGAAGCCTCCTACAATTGAGAGAGGATAGAATCCATGCAATCAAGGGTTGAGGACCTTGGTGAAGGGCCCAACAGTGGCAACCTAGTGTTGGTGGGACTCAAAACACTGGCTGATAGACCAATAGGTTTATGGCTGAGCCACCATTGTCCACAGTCATCTCTTCTCACAAGTGTTGTAGTACTCAAGTCCGGTCTCGGGGTAAGGTGGACCTGGAAATTGTTGTTGAGATGCGTCTTTCTAAGGTAACGTTAATTATAAACTGAACTTTGTTTCTATCGTTGTTGAATATCAACAATCCAATCAAGATAAATCAGTCCTTTCTCTAGATGCCTAAATAAAATCTGCACTCAGATTGACCAACAAGTTACTGCTTTTCTCGTTCAGTATCCAATCAATGAACACATATTATTTTGAGTAGTCTGACGTTAAGATTGCAAGTGTGCATTTTCGACCGCTCGCATTACTTTACCATGTCCACTAAATATGAAATTATAATTGGTATGTTTTCACATTTAATAATAAAAATGGACAGAATGGATGTTGCTGCTATATGTATTTATGTAGTGACTTCTGATTAAGTTCAGAGAAGAAATGAATCATGACCATCATTTGCTTTCAAAAGTTACATTACCTTAGTTTGACTAAGACTATAATATAATAATAATTAATAATAATTTTAGGCTATATATCAATTCATGTTATATTTTACAAAATCTATGCTGAAATTTTTTATTCATCATATATTATGTATAATGAGTGTAGTCAAATACAAAGTAATTCAGTATTTTTATTCTTGTATAATTGTCTGTCTGTCTCTTGGTCTTGGGACTGTGGTAGCCTAGCGGCTAAGGTACTGGACTATGGACCACAAGGTCCAGGGTTCAAATCAAGCTGCCACAGTTGGGTCCTTGAGCAAGGCCCTTAACCCACAATTGCTTGGATTGTAAGATTGTATCAATGATAAGTCGCTCTGGATAAGGGCGCCTGCTAAATGCTGTAAATGTAAATGTTGGTCCTGACTCGGACTCGACTATTAAAAGTCCTAATCTTGACTCGGACTCAGACTTGATGTGTCCTGGTCTTGACTTGGAAAGTGCTCAAGCACTCTTAACTACAACACTGCTTGTCACTGAGAGCATAGACTTTGATGATGGTCCTCTAATGCTGATTTTCTGACACATTTGTCCTTAAAATTACACTATATAGACAAAATTACAAAGATGATCAAAAACCCCCCTAGGCTGGGATTAGGTGTGACTCGCAACAAATAATGCATGACATAGACCTACAGCTATTTACCTCCACTAATATTTTTTTCAGACACTTCAGTCAGACTAAATGGCATCTCTCCTGATCTTTAAAAGATCACACAAGTGAAAATCTTATTCTTTAAACTGTCAAAACAGCAAGCTGTGACTGTGAATTTCCCCTCCATTAATACCAAGCAGCAGACTGACCTACTAGGTAATCCAGGGGATTTGCTGGAAAATAGGCATTCTAAAGCCTGGCTTCTCAAGCAGGAGAGCTGCTGCTGCAAATTACCATGAGCTTGCATTTTCTGGCCCTGGGCCCTACTAGCTTTTAGAGCTTGTGAAGCGCGCCAACATTAAAATGGAGGAGTGTGCGTCTAGGAAGAGCGTGTACCACAGGCACCGATCCAAGTCAACGTACAGAGCCAAAGTGCAGGGTTCTAGCTGATTAGCATCTCCGTTTTTTACATTATATATGTGAATAGTTGGGTAATTGAATAATATTTAATTACCTGTTCTCCAGTACTCCAGATAGTTCAGCGTCTTTTGGCTTCATAGAACTGCACAGGAATTGGGCCTTTGACCTAAATTAGGCCTTTATTTTGTTACTGTCATTGGCAGTAATGTTGCAGCTTTTATGTACATATTAATACAGATGAATTAAACTTCATCTGTTATTACAAAATGTGTACATTAATGTGTTTATTAAAAGCTAGGCTAATAACATAGTAATAACAAAGCAAACGCCCCCACTTATCCTAGTCAGGGTTGCTGAGGAGGGTCTGGAGCTTAACCTAGAATTCATTGGGCGCAGGCAGATGCATAGCCTGGACATGGTGCCTGACCTTCACGTTGCAAGCCCCATCCGGGAATTGAACCCAGGCCTCTGCCGTTTTGAGCATCTACCTGTTACCACTGAATCAGCAATGCTGCTTAAAAAAACTCCTCATCTGTAAATAAAATTAAGCTGAAATTAAACCAAATCTTGGAAAGCCAAAGATTTTTAATCTAGATTTCACATCAGAGGAAAAACTAAACTGTTGTAGTAATTTAGTGTAATGAACTGAGCTAGATGTTCGCATCCTGTAACATATTCCGTGTTGTTGCTTTTAGGTTCGCTACCATGTTCTTATTAGTTTTCCCTAATTAGTGTTATCCGGTGCTGTGAATGCATAATGAATGTAGAAATCTAGTCCACAAAAGCGGAAGATCCAGCACAACTACAATTTCCAGGACAGTGGCACCTTATATCCGGGACCAAATTACATGATGAGAGGCAGGATGCAGCATCTTAAAAGATAAAGATTGGAATCAATAAGATTAGTTCCTTATTTGTTGCAGAATAAACAGGAAACTAATCTTATCACCAGGAACACTGATAGAAAAGTGATACAAATTATTACTGTGTATGAATATGATCAAGTTAGTCCTTAAAAACAGCAATGAGGCAGGATGAGCAAAGGGCGGCCATTGCTGTGATTGTTGCACGGTTGCTGGAACGTCTCCTGGTCAATCCTAAACAGCTACTTGAAAAAGCCACTGGTATAATTATAGTCATTTACATAATTTAAGAAAGACCCCGTCCTGTAATTAGGCAGATGAAGAGATTAATTTTCTCCATTACAGCCTTGGATCTGCTAATGCCTTGTTATGGTCTGTAGCTAAAAGGCTTAACTTGACTACATTTATTTTAAAAGAATGACCAAACTGTGGCACTGCACGGGACATAATTGACTCATTAATAGCTCTTAAAACTTTCTCTGGACCCCCTGTGGCAAATAATTGAATGACTTTGGCTAATAAGACAGAAATGCATGGTCCCTGTTAGGCAAGTCTCGAAGCTTTCAGTTGAGAAGGCACAGTTTTTGTTTGTTTCATGTAATCGTATTCACAGCGTGACCCTTTTTCGAGCGGTGCTGCGTTCCTTAGCTTTCCAGCTTTTGTTTTTAAAACCTTGCAGACTGTAGGAAAAAAAATCCTCAGGCTATAACCTTGGAAAACAGAGTTTGGAGGATTTTTACAGACTCGCCAGAGGTGCCAGTGAAGTGTTGCACTTCAGTATGGCCTTGTCTCTCTTGCTTTGCCCCACCTGGATAACTCAGAGTCCCCTGAGTGGGAGGAGGCGGAAGAGGGCATTCGATTTGTAAACACTCAGATGGCAGATTTTTTTTGAGATGCAGTTTCTGTTGGAGCTTGTTAAACATTCCCATCTGGCCCTGCTGTCCTTCAGCGACTCGCCTGAAATGTGTTTTACTTCGATTTTGTTTTCTGCACTTTTATCAGCAATACACTCTTGATGTTCTCCTCATTAGCATCATGCCAAACCAGGTTTTAAATGTGCTACCACTGTCACGGGAAGCCAGAAAGGAATTGCGCCACCTTTTCATGGCACAAAGGGGATGCCTTACAAAAGCCTGACTTGAGTTCTGACGATGCTGGCCTCCCTCCTTTCTTTTGTGGTCGACTTATTAGATTCGTATTGTCCGATGGGGATTCTCGGCCCTCTTATGAGGTGATTGAATTCCTTTTCAACGGCCATCAAACAAGCTAGTGGACTGTGGCCTTCCGATCTCTGACAATAACTTCTGGATTTGTCTTCTCTTTACCCCCTGTGGCCTCCTGTTTCCCTCCTGTCCCCTCCCCTCCCCTCCCTCCTTCTGTCCTGTCTCCCACAGAGCTTTGTGCGGCGGACTGTGGCGGCCACGGCATCTGCGTGGCTGGTGGCTGCCGCTGCGAAGAGGGCTGGATGGGTGCGGCGTGCGATCAGAGGGCATGCCACCCGCGCTGCAGCGAACATGGCACCTGCAAGGACGGCAAGTGTGAATGCAGCCCAGGATGGAACGGAGAGCACTGCACTATTGGTAGGGTGGCGGGAACGGGGCTGCGATACGCCTTTTCCAGGCCAAACTGAGAGAGAGAGTGCGAGGGCTGGGTTATGTATGCGGGGCGCTAGAAAGGGAGAAGCATGCGTAATTGAATTTGTGTAACTCGCCATAGCATGAAGAGGTTTGCTCAGGGATCTGACGCTTGACTTCATGCATTTTAATGTGAGAATATTTTAAGGTGTCTTTTCATTTCCGCTCATTCTTTGCCTCATCCTTTCTTTATCCTCCCTCGCCTCGCCGCCTTTTGATTTGCCGATGTGAAATGCAAACATTCGCAGCGTCTCGAGCCGCGCAGCCACTGGAAAGACGTTCCTTTTAATGGAGCACTTGACCACAAAAGTGAAACGGAGCACTTGTCTTTACTCAGAAAGCGCTGACATTTGACAGGCCTATTTTGATCACCAAACCTTCTATTAGCTGTACCTAGAGTTGTTGTTCGAGACTCAATCAGCTGAGGAGCGTGTATCTAACACGGCTCTTTTTGATGTGTCGTGTTGGGATTGCTTTTTTCCCGCTTAAATGACCACAATATAGACGTGAGGAAAATGGCCAAAACCAACCATCAATCAAGAGAGGAACTGTGTCTGTATGCATGGCTTCCCTTCACTGGATGCTGCTGAACTGCTTCCAGTCATTTTAAGGCTGGTAATTAAATGGCAGTCTGTTTCTCCACATGCTAATGTCCATGCTGGGTTTGTGGGAAGCCAGTGTCCTGTCTAGAAGCCAGTTCATCTACAAGGGAAAGTTGCCATGCATTGCTAACACGGGTGAAGTTAAGGTCGGGTCTGTTGCTTATATTTATTGTTAGCCGTGTTAGCACTGTTTGGTGCCTACCAACAAAACATCTGTAGATTTTGGTAGCGGGTTTATACTCGAGCCAAATATTTTATTATATTTTTTGTGCAGTCCCACACTGCACAAAATAGCATTACACTAATTGGAAACTGGACTTAAATATTGTGCTCTCTCACTGTGACCCAAATTTAAAGCTCTGCTGTCTTAACTAATGTCATCTTGCTTAAATGTCAGTTACCTTCCAGAAGCACGTGGGTGAAAACATTGCCTAGTTCTCACAAAAAGCTACTCACATATGTAGCCTCATGTAGCAATTACTTAGGTTTGAGATTTGCTTCAAAATATATTATATATGGGACAGTTGCTTCAAAATATAATTAGAAGCAATGCCCTAAGGTTTAAATACCAAAATTCTGTAAAACATATTTTGGAGTTTATCTCAGAATGACTCATCGCAAGGTGGTTTTTCTCACCCCCTCTGCTTTCTGCTGATTTTGCATTAGCGTAGAGGATTCTCATTGTTCCAGTTGACCTTAAAGCTCGTGAATGGACCAGTGGACTGAGCCGTTCTGGGAGACTGCCTTTCCCAGCTTGCCTATCTAAATACCATTGTGGCTTTTTCCCCATCTCCGATGTTTACTCTCTGTCTCTGTCTCTCTTTCTTTTTCCATCCATCTCTCCTCTTCTTCTAAGAAGCGTCGTTGCCACCACCGCTAGCTAGAAATGGGTGACACAGTTCTTTGCTACTGTCATAGCAATTTCCATCCTCTCTTTTTGATCTGTTCGTCAGTCAGTGGCCCCAGAAAAGAAATAGGCTGTAGACGACGCACAGTGTTCCACACGGCATAGAAAGAAGGAAAATAAGAGGAACATTTAGACTATATTTAGGCAGTGTTATGCATATATACAAAGCAGGACAGGAGGGAGAGTTGAAGAATAGAATTTCTGTTCTTTAGTACAGGGTGGGCCATTTATATGGATACAACTAAATAAAATGGGAATGGTTGGTGATATCAGCTTCCTGTTTGTGGCACATTAGTATATGGGAGGGGAGAAACTTTTCAAGATGGGTGTTGACCATGGCGGCCATTTTGAAGTCGGCCATTTTGTATCCAACTTTATTATTTCCAATGGGAAGAGGGTCATGTAACACATCAAACTTCTTGAGAGTTTCACAAGAAAAACAATGGTGTCCTTGGTTTTAATGGAACTTTATTCTTTCATGAGTTATTTACAAGTTTATGACCACTTATAAAATATATTCAAAGTGCTGCCCATTGTGTTGGATTATCAATGCAACCCTCTTCTCCCACTCTTGACACACTGATAGCAACACCGCAGAAGAAATGCTAGCACAGGCTTCCAGTATCCGTTGTTTCAGATGCTGCACATCTCGTGTCTGCACAGCATAGACAATTGCCTTCAGATGACCCCAAAGATAAAAGTCTAAGGGGGTCAGAGCGGGAGAGCATTTCTTCTGCGGTGTTGCTATCAGTGTGTCAAGAGTGGGAGAAGAGGGTTGCAATGATAATCCAACACAATGGGCAGCACTTTGAACACATTTTACAAGTGGTCATAAACCTGTAAATAACTCATGAAAGAATAAAGTTCCGTTAAAACCAAGCACACCCTTGTTTTTCTTGTGACATTCTCAATAAGTTTGATGTGTTACATGACCCTCTTCCCATTGGAAATAATAAAGTTGGATCCAAAATGGCTGATTTCAAAATGGCTGCCATGGTCAACACCCATCTTGAAAAGTTTCTCCCCTCCCATATACTAATGGGCCACAAACAGGAAGTTGATATCACCAACCATTCCCATTTTATTTAGGTGTATCCATATAAATGGCCCACCCTGTATATATACATATACATATATATGTATCCACACATATCTTCGCACATACACACTCATCGGACAGTTTATTAGGAACACCTTGCTAGTACCAGGTTGAATTACTTTTGTCTTCAGAACTGCTTTTGTGTGTTTGTGGCATAGATTCAACATGTTGGAAACATTCCTCTCAGATTTGGGTCCATATTGGCGTGACAGCATCCCAAAGGTGCTCTATTGGATTGAGAGCTGGTGACTGTGGCGGCCATTTGAGTCCATTTGAGTCATGTTAAATTCAGTTAAATGAAAGTTCATGGAATGTGCCCTGTGTTGCCAGCTGGGCACCGGCTCTCCCGCAACCCTGACTAGGATAAGCGGATGAGACAATGAATGAATGAATGAATGAATGAAAGTCCATGGATGTTTCACATTTTTTTCGTTACACAGTCGTCACACCTTTACTGTCCTCAAGTTTATTTTCAAAAGTTTTGCTTTTGCCTCTTTTGTGCTGTTCTGAAAATGCAGATCTGCAAGAAGACTTAAGAGGTTAATGCATTGTGATAAAGTACACTTTAATTACTTAGTGACCTTTTCCAGAGGGGTTTACAGAAAAATACTTCTTCCAAACAATGCCAAAAACATACCGTCTTGCGATGACATTCACGACAGCCTAGACAGTGCATGTGTGTGTGTTTTGGGGTGAGGCTTTGAAAGAAATACTGCTGTAATTGTTTAGATTTTGAGTACAGATAGTTTCAGGTAATTTCGGAGCAAATGTACCTTTAAGATAACCTTAACAAAGGTAACCTAAGGGCATCTAATTACCTTGTGCTTTGTGGCATAATAATGCTCATCAGTCTCACAGCTTGGTGAACAGGACTACTTCTTAGAACTTCATCTCTCACTTTTCTTCTCCTGTACTAGTTCCCAAACCTGTGTGTGTGTGTGTGTGTGTGTTGTGTGTGTATAGTGTGTGTTGGTGTGTGTTGCTTGCAGTGCATGCTATCGTGTTCTCTCAGTAGGAGCATGCACACCTGCCGTAGCTCTCACTGTCTTGCTGCCCGTGTCTCACTCTGGAAGTGGCACTGTTCAGATCCTCCCCTTACATGTCCTTGTCTTTTATCTCCCAAGCTCACTATCTGGATAAGGTAGTGAAAGGTATGGCATTCCTTCTTTCCTTTCTTCCTTTTCTCCCTCCATCTCATACCCATACCTCTTTTATCCAGCAAATCCACTGCTCACGGTCCATTTCAGCATTCGGAAAAGCACCCTTTCTCCTCTTCTCGCGCCTCTGTGCTCACTCCTCTTGTTCCTCGTTTTTGTATGACCTTCCACAGTCCCTGTCTACACTATAGGACAGAAAGTTGACTAACTGACTTGTTGGGGAGGTGAAAACCTCTGAAAGTTTTATATTGAGAGTCACTGAGGTGTTCGGAAAAGCAAATTTCACTGCCACTGTTTGTCTTTGGAGATTTTGTGTCTGTATGCTTGATATTATAAGCCTGTAAGCATATGTGTAGAAATGCAAAGTTATTTAGTCTGTCTACGTAGATTAGGCTATACTGTGTAGTACACTGTTAATTATGTTATTAATCATGGTTATTATGGTATGTTTTGCGAGAATAGTCTATAAAAGAATTTCTAAAAACAAAACAGATGCCGAAATTGCAATTGTCTCTAAAGGGCAGCAGAAAGGGAAGGTAGTAGGATAAAGACCCATGACCAACTTGCTACGTTATTTGTGTCGGGATATGCACATTTGTTTTTCTGTCAATGTGGGGACTTTACACTGACGTAATATTAATGTAGCTATATAATACTTAACCTAAACTTAACCTAAAGCAAAGCTTTTGGCTCCTTTGGGTTTTCAAACTTCTAGCTTTGGTGGATAAAAAATGTCAGATCTTTCTATGAGTGCGTTTACATGCACTTAATAATCCGATCATAGTTGAATTTCTGCAGTTATATGATTATTTAAGTGGTCATGTATACAGCATACTCCGATCTAGAAATCAGATTAAGAAATCCAATAGAGAGAGCTGTATTTTGCTCCAGTAATTGGATTACTCATTGCATGTATACCAATATTCGGCCTCTTTTTTTACTTTAGCAATTTTTATTAAATGCGCCACGGAATTAAAAGCAGCGAAACAGCTATCGAACACTTTGGGGAGACTCTGAAACTCTGTGTATACTGGAGAAAATGAAGAATTTGATTATTTAATATTGTAGTTTATGTCAAATATTTCTGTGAGATTATTGCCTGGTTGCAAAGTAGAAATCTGATTATTTCCAGAGTCATGTAAACCCAGAGGTTCCCATCTGATTAATCTGGATACTCAAGTGCATGTATACTCATTGATTGGATTACTGACGAAATCTGATTTTCTGCAGTTTTCCAATTATTAAGTGCCTGTTAACACACTTTATGCTTGTGGGGGCATTTGGTTCTCACAATTATATATAACTTCACACACACACACACATCCATGAGGGTAAAGTGTAGAGGTGTTCCTTTCCATTTTAGTCATTTATTTAGCATTAAAAACACGTTTTGAATTGGTTTTAAAGTGATATGCTTATGGGTACTTTTATTCACATTAACAAACCACTTTATGTAGAAACACAGACAGCTCCAAATGGTTTGCAGTTTTTTTCCCCCACAACTGTATCATCCTGTGTGACAGTGAGGAGGTGAGAGTTGAGTTATGAGTTCTGAAGCTGTCTCACTAATTAAAGAGTGCTTGGCATTATGGGTAGTGGTAGGGGAGCTTGTAGGTGATGAAACTACGCCACAGCCTCACTAATTAAAGAGGGCTCGGCATCAAGCAGGAGATCGAGGTGGAGAGACAGCAGGCTTCCCTCCCACGTTCACTCATTCACCCTCTCATTCTTGCTCACACTCATCTCCAACTAGGTTTCGCTCACTCTGCTGCCACTTTGTCTTTTTTCTCTGTTGTCTCCAGACCACCTGCATAGCTAGCATGAGTTGGCTGAGCCATTTTGCAGGCCCGATCCACGGCACTGCTTCAATCTGACTAACTAACACTCTGCAGGGGTTTCTTTCTAAAAGGCCTGCCAATTAAACGGAACGGATGCCAGCAGAGAACTGATCTTTATTTATTTATCCTAGTAATAATAGTCCAGTGACTAATCAGTTGCCTTCTATGTGCGGCCTAGATAAAACTGTTGGTCCTCTGGGATGTCACAAGTGGACGTCACTGGCTCTTTTTTAGACCATTTCCATGACAAGGCCAAAGATGGTGTCGGTGCCAAGTCAGGAACTTTTTTTTTTTTGCATGTTTGAGCTTGAAACAAAGATGGCTTTGGAGCTACAAAGTTTATTAGCTTCCAGCAAAAATGTTCCTGCCAGTTTTCATAACCACCATTTGAAGAGGGTTGAAGATCTTTTTGAAAAAATTTAGACTTTTACATTTACTCATTTAGGAGATGTTCTTTCCAGAGTGTCTTACAATATTATCAATATTTATAATATTTATAATCATATCAGTATTTATAATCATAAAATGTACAGCACAAGCAATTGTAGGTTAAGGGTTTGCTTAAGGGCCAAGTACTCTGATCCTTCTTGTCCATACTCTAGTCCAGTAGTACTAGAAAGTTTGTGAACCCTTTAGAATTTTCTATATTTCTGCATAAATATGACCTAAAACATCATCAGATTCTCACACAAGTCCTAAAAGTAGATAAAGAGAACCAAGTTAAACAAATGAGAGAAACATATTATACTTGGTCATTTATTTGGTCATTCCATGATGTTGGATTTACATGCTGTCTAATGTCAGATGGAATCAGTCCTTTGCATCCTGTTGCTTCTTTCTTCCTCTGTGTACAGGATATACCAAACAAACTATGTGCATTTTTCAAAAGACTATGTGCAAAACTATTAAGCTATGTGCAAGGGCCACAAATATGTGCACAGCAAATGTTATATTACAATTGAAAGAAATTTTTATGTTTTTAAATATGTGAGCTGCGATGCAAACTGAATGTGCTACTCCATCTCTCGGACAGAGAGAGAGAGAGAGAGGACTGTGCCTCTTGCACACAGACAGTTTTGGCTATTCTCTAGTATGGGAAGTAATTAAGATTTGTACAAGAATTGCTAGATTTGTCTCTACTCGCCATTTTGAAAATTAAAATTATCTGAAAAGTTGCTATACCTAGAAACAAATTCGCTAAGTTGGCACACTGAAAAGAAAAATAGCTAATGAAATGGATTTGTATTCATTGTTTATGATGTCTTTCTGCTGTTTGTTTGCCAAAGGATCGCCAATTATATGAAGCTACCTTATAGCTTGATGTAAAAAATCCTCCATGGTTATTACTTGGCACATTTGTCATTTTGATGACCGCTGATGAGATTACACTGTCCAATCACTTTATGACCACCTTTGTGTTTCTAGTTCAGTTCCACTTACCATATAGAAGCACTTTATAGTTGTACAATTACAGATTGCAGTCCATCTGTTTCTCTATATACTTTATTAGTTCCCTTTACTCTGTTCTCTAATGGTCAGGACCACCACAGATCACGCACGGTTTGGTGGAGGATCATTCTCAGAACTGTACTGAGACTGGCGTGGGGTGGTGTGTTAGTGTGAGTTGTAATGGTATGAGTGGATTAGACACAGCAGTGCTGCTGGAGTTTTTAAACACCTCAGTGTCACTGCTGGACTGAAAATAGTCCACTAGCCAAAAATGTCCAGCCACCAGCATCCTCTAGGCAACAACGGCTGAGCTGCTGTCTCTGACTTTACATCTACAAGGTGGAGCAATAAGGTGGATATGCCTAATACAGTGGACAGTGAGTGAAACTCCAGCAGCACTGCTGTGTTTGATCCACTCATACCAGTACAACACACACTTCAGCACCATGTCAGAATTGCTCCAGCGCTGAGAGTGATCCACCACCTAAACAGTACCTAATTTGTGGTGGTCCTGACCATTAGAGAACACAGTAAAGGGAACTAATAAAGTATATAAAGAACATAAAGAACATAAGAATATATAAATGGACTGCAATTTGTAATTGTACAATTACAAAGTGTTTCTATATGGTAAGTGAAACTCGGACAGTGAGTATAGAAACAAGGAGGTGTACCTAATATAGTGATTGGACAGTGTATTATTTTTATGGTTTGAAGACAAACTGTTTTATCAGAAACTGGAAAACTAATAATAGCAACCCCGCTGAGTATGTCAAGAGTTAAAGGTACTAAAATTGTCTCATCATGTGCTAAAGCCTTTGATTTTAGATATACAATTTATTCTCAAACCCAGAGGTAAAATTCTGCACAGTTTATGTTTATGCTGTGCATTATGAGGCGTCCATGTCTGCTAAGTTATTTCCAAGATGGCCTTTAAAATAAAAAGGATGTGGACAATGTGGCGGTTTAAAGATTAAGGACAAAACCGTAATGAAACTGAGTCATGGTCTGTGCAAGAAACATCCATTTGCACCTAAATAGAAGCTACATTTCTATGTTAATACTAACTAAACTTCCTTTGAGTAGCTTAAAGCAATACCCAGATGTGCTGTAGTGACTGGAAAAAGCACGATACATCAGCGCTAGTACATCTGCTGCTTTCAGATGTGAAAGTCAATGTTAGCATTCGGGAGATGGAAAGCAAATCTTCTAAGCTCCTTATGTTCTTCAGACACTGAATCTTCTTGCACCAGTTCTGATAAACATATTACGTATCATAGGGAGTGCAGCAGATCTGCGTCTACATAGCGCTGCCTTATCACACAAGCGGCTGCACAAAGCTCAGATGATCGTGTTCCATGCTTCTCAGCATGCAGCCACCTTCTCTTGAAAAGCGTCATTGCTGCCAGAGCCATCTGTAATTTTCCTCCTTATCAGGCAACCTCCACCTTTCTTTTCTCTACAAAGCCCGAGATTGTGTGCTTTCTCTATAGCTTTCAGTGTTGTGGAAATGTAGCATCTGTAGCTGTTGCCAGCAAAACAAGGCTGTGGCTGATATTTTGGAGGGAGCGTCTCAGGATTCTGTGTTTGATAACATCAGAATCCTTTTCTTTTCTGTCTGTAGCCGAGGGAGATCAGTGGTAGGAAGGTGGCGAGGAAGATCAACAGGGTGGTGATAGAGTTTTGCAGCTTGTAGCTGAATCAGCGACCGCTCTTCACAGCACACCTCAAGCTTTGTACTCCCACTTTACCATCCACATCCTTCCTCTCTGCGCCCTTAGTTTCAACAGCATGATGAAAACAAGACATTGGCAAAAAAAAAACAGAATACAGGACTGATTTACTAATACAGCTAAGAATACAGCTAATAAAGCTAAGAATAATTACCAGTGGTCTGGTGGCGCGATCGGTTAAACCAGTTGACCAGGGTTCAATCCCCAGCCACTGAGGTGGCTTTCGGGACTGTGGTAGCCTAGCGGTTAAGGTACTGGACTATGGACTATGGTCCAGGGTTCAAATCCCACCTCTGTCAAGCTGCCACTGTTGGCCCTTAACCCACAATTGCTTGGATTGTAGGATTGTATCAATTGTAAGTCGCTCTGGATAAGGGCGTCTGCTAAATGCTGTAAATGTAAATGCAAATTACCCAATGACTACAAATCAAAAAAGTGGGAAACAATGAACTGATATGACTTTTTGTATGCTTTATCAATTATCCTAGGGATTTGGGACACGGATAGCAGGTCATCATGCATCTAGCACAGCTAAAATCGTTGGGGGGAATTTGCCATTTGGGAAAAAGGTCATGGATCAAAATGGTCGTTGAATAGACAGTACAATTATCACATAGTCTTTTTATCCTACTCTAGGATAAATATAAAGGGTATTTTCACAGGAAAGAAACACTGCATCCAAAGCTTAAACTTATCACTCCCTCCAGGAAATGCACAGAACTGTGGTTCTGCAGGTGAAAGCACACATTAACAATCACACACACTGTAGAGCCAAAATATAAACGTGCATGATGCAATATAAACATAAATAAACATACTGTACCTCACTGGCTGCACACAACCAAGAGGGAATGAGTCCACTTGAAGAAACACTAATTTCCAGAACAGGCAATGCAATATGACCTTTTAAACACTTTAAATCTTTAAGTAGGTAAATCCAGCATGGTACTACTAGTAGGAAGTCACAGCGGGCAAATGATCAGAGCTGGGCACTTGTAGGTTTATGTAGGTGAAGCCGGCATGGACCTTGTAGTGTTAAGCAGACTACAACATTTTCCATTTCATGACTCTGCTTGTGTCCGTGTCCTAAAAGTGTCTGTACGTAACACAGACTGTAACACAGCTCCTGGTTATGCAAGCAGTTAATGCAAAGTAAATCAATACTCATGTAAATTAAATAAGTAAATCAATATGTAAACAAAACGTCAAAGTATAGCATGAATAATATTTGACCATTCCACCAAGTGGGTGGACATTAGGACCACCAGGACATTAAACATATATACTGTATATAATGAACTGTAAGAAACATGTTATTATTAAGCATAGTGTCCTGCACAGTGATGCAACTGCATTTAAGGTATATAAAATGTTAATCAAATTCACCTAGGACATAGGAAAATAGTGTTTGTTAGCTATCATTGGTCTCTTAACATTACACTTTTCATTTATTAAAATCTTATGTTTTTTGCATTGTTGAGTCACTCCATGTCTCATCCATTTAGTATATTTGTCATAAGAAACTCATAATAATTTACTTTAAAGTACATATTTTAGTCATGTCCCAAGATTTGTACTCAGTTCTGTTACCCTAACATAAGCCCACTTCTGAAAATTACCACAAGTCACATGTTCAGTTGGAAGTTCTATCATCTGGATCCTCTGAAGACCTGCACTGCAGCGTCCAGAGTTATAAGACAGAATTTTAAGACAGAAAACCCTGGTTGTTAAAGTCACTAAATGATGCTTACCTGTACAATTTTTAAATTCAGGATGCTAATGACTTTAATAATGAATTTACTCTAAACTAAATATTGCATTTGTGTATCAGTGTAAAAAGGAAACTTCACTTTGGACACCACAAATTAGTCAAGTCATGGTAATACGAGCAGTACTACATATATTGTTAGAAGCTTGACTCAACCGTGGACAAGAAATATAGCTTTAGGCAAAAATTTGGGCACCCATGCTCAAATGACATGTTACGAAAACAGTCAACACTGCAGACTTACATAACACATGTCTTTTTAATTTAATGAACCATCAACAGGTCGGCTAGTTCTCAAAAACATTCTGCCCACATTTCCACACATACCCTTAATTTTCGTATACTTTTTGAATACTCAAATATCTTTGAATACTTTTTGTATCTTAGCTAAAGGAATCCAGAAAATAAATAAAAAGAGCACATAGGTCCAGTATTGCTCTGGAATGTCGTTTGTCAGGGCAGGGTGTTTAAAAAAAATCACAGCTCTGTACTGTCCAGCCTTTATGTCAGTGCTACATAATTGAGGGATTTCCATCATTTTGTCCTCAAGCTATGGTGCAAAATAAGTCAGAATGAGTCAAGTTCAACATGCGGTAGACATTTTTGAAATTAAATATTTTACCATTGGTACTGCTCTATATTCTCTCCCTTAGGTAAAACTGCACAAGTTCCATATTAATTACGGCAAACCCACAAAATGTATGTATTATTATCCTCTGAAGACGTATTAGTAAGCGTTTCTCCGTGTACTACCAGGTTTAAAGGGGTTAGTAAATATGGATCTGTCTGTGTAATCCAAAGTGTGATTCAGTCTCTGCTTCCAGAGGGCTGTGATGATGGTGGTAGTTTGTACTGTCTGGAATCACAGCAGGCTTTGTAGGTTATATCAAAACAGGCGATTCGTGAATTATGGATTTAGGTTCTGCCTCTGCATGCCAAGTCAATCCCCACTGCCTGTTCACTCTCCCCATCTCTCTCGCGTTCTGTCTCTATCTCCTTTGAGTTGAGTGCTGAATCCATTTGGCAGTACTAATGAGACTATATTGATTTGGAGAAACTCCGCTTCAAAGGGATATGAAGAGCTTAACAAAAGGTGTATCAAATTAATCACCCAGTCAAAGGCAATTATTTCTGACACACTTTTGACCCCCAAAGCAGTTTCGATAAGGTCGTATGCAGATCAGCCATCTCCCTCTGTATTTCTGAGTATGTGCACCTCTTTCTCATCTCTCTCTCTTCAGTCTGTCTTTTGTGACTCATGTATGTGTAATGTGCTTTTTCTTTTCAAATAAATGGTTCTGAGCTGTTCCGTTTTAACATGGCTTTTGTGTTTATGTGTACAGAGGGTTGCCCAGGTCTGTGCAATGGCAACGGCAGGTGCACGCTGGGTAATAATGGCTGGTACTGCGTGTGTCAGCTGGGCTGGAGAGGAACAGGTTGCGACACCTCCATGGAGACCGCCTGCAATGACGCCAAAGACAATGACGGAGGTAAAAACACAACTGCATGCATCAGCAGTGCACAGGAGCTGCTAATTAGTGCTGCGCAAAGTGTTGAGTTCAGTACTACAGTGAGGCAAACAAATCAATACTTTGCTTTTGAAAATGAAGGCTTAATTAAACTTTGCGTATTAGATGTGTTATGGTAATCTGGTAATGTAATTCTGATAATGATGAAATAATTACAGTACATCTAAACTAACAGTGTTGACATTTTACTTGAGAACCTGGAAATCCGTTTTTGCATATACAATGCAGCCAAAAGTTTGTTTGAGACTAGTGAAATTGCTTGTTTTAATTAATTTAGTTTAATGTTTTCATTACAACTCATATAATCAAATTATCAGTTTGAGTAAAAGAAATTCAAAGTTCTTTGAAAACAAGTTTTGATAAATGTTATTGGTGCTGTATGAATTATAATTTATTAGTACTGTATTTGCTTTTGCTGTAATAACCCCACACACTTGAGCTGGCAAGGACTCCACAAGATCGAGGACGGATTCACTAACCCTAACCCTTTCTTAAGAAAAAACTTGCAAAGTTCCTTAAGACAAGCACTAAGAAGTACATAAAAATGTTCTGAAATGCAATTCTCGGAAAAAACCTAAGAAGTTTTCAGATATTATCTTAAGAAAATCTTAATTATTTTCTTAAGACTTTCTTAAGAAACTTTTCATTGTTTTCTTATGTAGGCTATGTTGCAATTTATACAGTTTATGGCACGAGACACATTTTGACACATGTTTTCTAGAATATCACTTGCTCTTAGAATTGTTCTTAAGAAAATAGTCCTTCATTCTTATGGAGTTATTTGAAGAATAACAATTTTTTGTAACTTTTTCCTTGAGAATGAAATTAAGAAAAACACAGTACAACAATTCTGAATCCGGCCCATGATGCTACATGATATTCCAGCATAATTTCACAATATTCCCAAAAGCATCTTGTGATGTTACTGAGTGTTTGACCCCCATAAATGCTCAATTAGGTTTAGGTCAGGTGACTGTGGAGTAGGGGTGTGCGATATGTATCGTCTACGATAATCTTTTAATTGTTGTTTTAGCAATGTATGAACTCATTTCACCATTTGCGAACTAACTACCGTGCAGAATATGAAGATTATGACAAACTTTGAGATTTAGCTGTCCATGACAGGCTTAAACTAGCCAAGGTACTGGCACAAAAACACACTCAGCAAACCTTAGCAGAATCATTCAGCAAAAAAGTGCTTTATTTTAAGAAAAGTGACAGATGACAAGGCATAACAAATGCTGTGACATCATGAAAGACACGGTGCCAGTTCAGGCGGTGGGGAGAGATGGGTTTAAACAAGTTTTGAATACTTTAGACCTAAGGTATACACTGCCAAAATATCTTCTAATTATCATTATCGACAAAATCCCAGAAAGTATCGATATATTTTTTTCAATATTGCACGCACCTACTGTGGAGGTAAGTCCTTGACAGTCAACACTCCATGATCTTCTTTGGTCTTCAGGTAGTTGTTTCAAAGCTTTAAGGTGCGTTTTTTGTCATTATCCTGCTGCAGTTTAAATCTTTCTCTACAAAGATCCAAAGCACTATTTTCACTAATGCTCTCAGACTTTTGCTCCCAGATTATAAACTTGCCATCACTATTTGCAAATGTACACGTGAAATTTTCAGTCTCCTCCATTAATGTAACTTTAATGTTTTGTTCTAAATTGAAATGGTGTTACAATGCAAAAAGGAACGAATTACCTTTCCTTCGACATAACCATAAACAGGTGGCTCATTGTAATTCCAAATAAAGAGAACGCGATGTTTTGAACCATAGTACAAATGATCTCTTAATATACAGCATCTTCCTATTGGTGCTTATGTCTGCTTTTCAGATATACCTGAACTATTTTAAACCTATATTGTTTAATCCTAACCCTAAGCAGCTGCACCTCAGGCAGCTCCTTAAATACCAGAGAAGGTGTGAGAACCTTCCTCTAGATATATTGTGTTGTGCTAAGAATTAGATGCCCCAAGCTCTCAGAGCTCACGTAGGGAGAGCTCAAAACCCCACAGAGCCTTGCCTTCAAATCCCAACATGCACCAGCTTCAGGGCCGACTTCCCATAAGGACCAGAAATAAGCCATAGCCACGCATCTCACAAAATCCCGCAAATGCCAAAAACATGCAGGCACTAGGGATACACACTGCCTCCGGAGAACACTCTCCAGCAGTGATGCACAAACACACCGCTTCACCATTAACTACTGCGTTTTACGCAGCTGCGTGCAGTCAGAGGCTGGACAGAAACGCTCTACAGTTCAGCCTTGTACATATGTTACTTGAGAATGAGTTGTGCTGGACCAGCAGGGAATCCGAGCTAATGTGCAAATTACACTCCCCCTCATTTAGTCTGAGAAACAAGTCCAAACCTCTTGGCACGTTAAGACATTCTGATTTACATAAGTGTCCACTCATCACCGAAAACACATTATGATCCGTGTAGTAAGAAGTTACGAATTTGGCTGGTTCATGACAGCAGAGGCAGATGCTAAAGAGGCAGCAGCATGTTTGTCAGGAGATGTGTTATTTTTGCCTTTCGGCCCATCTGGCCAAAGAGCTTCCTGAGAGCTAAAAAAAACACAAGAAGAAGAGAGTGAGAAAGCGATGACCCATTTCAGAGTGCTAAAGTGTCCTTCTCTTGGTCGGGGGTTTTTGAATTATTTGTGCAGAATTACAGGTAGGAGGAGGAAAGCTGCCGGAGGAGGTGTGAGGAGAAAACGTGTTAGGAAAAAAATTCAAAGTTAGATTTCACAGTGTACATGTTCAAGAGGGAAATGATCCATTTCCAAACACAAAAAGTATCGTTTTGTTTGTTAGAGGCAGCATACAGTGGTGCTTGAAAGTTTGTGAACCCTTTAGAATTTTCTAGATTTCTGCATAAATATGACCTAAAACATCATCAGATTTTCACACAAGTCCTAAAAGTGGATAAAGAGAACCCAGTTAAACAAATGAGACAAAATATTATACTTGGTCATTTATTTATTGAGGAAAATGATCCAATATTACTTATTAGTGAGTGGCAAAAGTATATGAGCCTTTGCTTTCAGTACCTTTTCAGTATGTGAACCTCTAGGATTAGCAGTTAATTTGACGGTGAAATTAGAGTCAGGTGTTTTCAATCAATGGGATGACAATCAGGTGTGAGTGGGCACCCTGTTTTATTTAAAGAACAGGGATCTATCAAAGTCTGCTCTTCACAACACACTTTTGTGGAAGTATATCATGACACGAAAGGAGATTTCTGAGGACCTCAGAAAGAGTTGTTGATGCTCATCAGGCTGGAAAAGGTTACAAAACCATCTCTAAAGAGTTTGGACTCCACCAATCCACAGTCAGACAGATTGTGTACAAATGGAGGAAATTCAAGAGCATTGTTACCCTCCCCAGGAGTGGTCGACCAACAAAGATCACTCCAAAAGCAAGACGTGTAATAGTTGGCGAGGTCACAAATGACACCAGGATAACTTCTAAGCAACTGAAGGCCTCTCTCACATTGGCTAATGTTAATGTTCATGAGTCCACCATCAGAAGAACACTAAACAACAATGGTGTGCATTCCAGGGTTGCAAGGAGAAAGCTACTGCTCTCCAAAAAGAACATTGCTGCTCATCTGCAGTTTGCTAAAGATCACGTGGACAAGCTAGAAGGCTATTGGAAGAATGTTTTGAGGACGGATGAGACCAAAATAGGACTTTTTGGTTAAAAAAAAAAAGCGTCAAGTTTGGAGAAAGGAAAACACTGCATTCCAGCATAAGAACCTTATCCCATCTGTCAAACATGGTGGTGGTAGTATCATGGTTTGGGCCTGTTTTGCTGCACCTGGGCCAGGACAGCCTGCCATCATTGATGGAACAATGAATTCTGAATTATATCAGAGAATTCTAAAGGAAAATGTCAGGACATCTGTCCATGAACTGAATCTCAAGAGAAGGTGGGTCATGCAGCAAGACAACGACCCTAAGCACACAAGTCGTTCTACCAAAGAATGGTTAAAGAAAAATAAAGTTCATGTTTTGGAATGGCCAAGTGAAAGTCCTGACCTTAATCCAATCGAAACGTTGTGGAAGGACCTGAAGCGAGCAGTTAATATGAGGAAACCCACCAACATCCCAGCGTTGAAGCTGTTCTGTATGGAGGAATGGGCTAAAATTCCTCCAAGCCGGTGTGCAGGACTGATCAACAGTTACAGAAAACGATTAGTTGCAGTTATTGCTGCATAGGGGGGTCACACCAGATACTGAAAGCAAAGGCTCACATACTTAAGACTCTTGAATGTTGAATGTCTTGAATGTGGCTAAAATAATAAGTAGGTCTGCCCAAAATAATAATAAACCATGGCACATTCAGGTCCTACACGATTTATAGAATGCCATGAATAAATGGTGTGCTCGTTTCGTTTTTTCATCATACATTATATCATTATCTGCTCTACTCAGATGGTCTGCTGGACTGCATGGACCCAGACTGCTGTGTGCAATCATCGTGTCACATCACGTCTCTCTGTGTGGGATCTCCTGACCCTCTGGATATTATCCAGGAAACTCAGATTTCCTCCGAGCCAAGCAACCTGCAGTCCTTTTACCAGCGTGTGCGCTTCCTGGTGGGTCGAGACAGCACGCATGTCATTCCTGGGCCCAACCCTTTTGACGCCAGGTGAGTGGAATGATGCTTGTGTGTAGTTTGTGCACATTGTGAATCTGCAAATCAACGTTAATGGGGTTAGGTATTATTCATATCAATTAGTAGCTACTGACCATCACATCACATGCACTTAATAATCCGATCATAGTCAGATTTTTGCAGTTCTCTGATTATTCAAGTGGTCATGTATAAAGCATACTCCGACCTAGAAGTAAGATTAAGTAATCCAATAAAGAGACCTCAATTTTAGTTAAGTAATCAAATTTCTGAGTGCATGTATACCAGTTACCCGATTTCAATTTATATTCTAGCGGCTAGTTGGAAAAAACTCGGTCGCCAGGTCCACATATTCTTACATATTTCACTTCATTTAAGCTTACATAGAGGTAGACCTTCTGCTACTGGTTAGGTCAGAGCTACCCCCAACCCCCGAATTGTATTGTTATTGTATGTATTGTCAAAATGTATCTGAAAATTCAAGAATAATTATTAGATATTGTTGCTAGACATAGACCTGCTGCGGGGATTCTCTCGTAGGATCTGGCAACCCTGGAATTTAAAAGCAGTATTATTTAATATTAAAGGTCGGAGTTTACATCACGTCTTTTGGTGAGATTATTGGCTGGTTGCAAAGAAGAAATCCGATCACTGCCTGAGTCATGTAAACTGGAGGTTTCCCATTATCTGATTACTCAATTGCATGTGTACTCATTAATAACTACTGACAAAATCTGATTATTAAATGCATGTAAATGCACTCCATGGTGGAGCAGCAGTTAAAGTCCTGTGCTATTGAACCTAAGGCTGAAAGTTCACTGCCAAACTGTTGTAGTCCTCTTAGCAGAACTCCTGTTGTCCAAATTGCTGCTATAATGTGTTTAGTATAGTAATCCTCTAACCCACTATCAGAACCACTACCCACCATTAACGAAGAAAGAAAATAACAGAAGTAGATGGTGTTCTGGATGGCTTTTTACCTTTACCTACATCCTCCACTTTTTATTCAGTGGTTAACTGACATAATGGCTAGCATTTAGCACTAGAAGAAATAATCACTTTATTAGGTATAAATCCGTGTTACAAAATGAATCTGTGAGATGGAAGAACACGTGTGTGTTTGTGTGCGAGCTGGTACGTGTGATGAGATCTGGGCCCTTGATATTTAGAGAGACTAATTGCTGCTTAATAATCAAATAACAGGCAAGCAGCCTGGCCAATCAGCAGGCCCCTGTTTTATGCTGACATCCATAAAAGTAGGTGTGGGTTTTGAATGCACAGGAGCCAGGTAGGGATTTTCTCATAGGAAAAATATGCTCTGTTTTTCTGAGTATTTGTTATCCTAACAGTGACCAGAATATAGTGATAATGAGGTCTGACTGCTCCCATGATATGTGTAGGTGTGTCTAAACAGGTGAGAAATATGATGGAACTGCAGATACATGTGTGAAAACAGCTATTTTACCATGCATCTTTCATATCAAAACAGTCACTGTTAGTGTTGATAAAAATTTAAATGGCCCACTGTGACCCAACGTAAGAGGTTTTGTACTTGAAAAGATTTTTAATTACAGCACCTCGTGATACACTGGCACTTGAGAACTGTTTAGAACTACTGCGTTATCTCCCGTGGCTTGCTCAACTTTCAGTGTGAATGCGTTGTGTTATTTTTGGAGTATTTGGCTGATTAGCAGAGGAATTGTAAATCAAATCACAGGCACACGTTCGAATGGAACATCAACGCGAGCTTTACTTGATTGTGGGGTTGAGGTGTTGTGGCACATGGAAATGCCTTTGAGTGTTAGTCCCACAGGCAATCGGGCACGAGATTTCAACCGCTCTCTCATATAAGGGAGAGAAAATCGCTGTTGTCGTGCCCCATGTGGCTTTGCGCCTCACTGCCTTTGTCTTGTTCCCTTTTCATTTTAAACTCTGCTGAGATTCTTTGGCAGTGAATTTGCATCTGTCATGCTCAGGAATTTCTCCCCACCCTCGCTCACTTCTTGCCTTTTCCTAAGCTCATTTAAGACAAGACACAATAAGCAGAAATACAAATAAGAATGGCAGCCTCTTCTTGAAAACTCATGAACTACCCCCACCTCTAAACACACCAATTTCACTTTCATCAAACAGCAGAAGAAACATCAGTGCCAGGAACGTGGAGGATAAAAGAACACATCAAAAGAGCATCTATCTGGTGCGGGTGGAGGGTGGCTCTAATGGTGTAGCCTGGCAGCTCACTGATGTTTTGATTCCTGTCTTCTTAAGGCTTATGCCGAAGAGGTCTTGGAATCATATTTTTAGCCTTTATATTTTGGTCCTGAAGTGGTTATGGGAGGTTTTTGAGATACTTCAAATCCCAGCCAGCATCATTCGCCCCAATGCTATAATTAGCCATACTGTGTTGCATCTTTGTAGCGAGTATTTGCTGCACTGAGCCTTAAAGCTGAGTGACTTCTGCTTTGTACATGGACGCCTTCGGCTTGTCCAATCTCCCTCGATTCTGATCCATGCCATCCCTAATGGCGCTTTGATCACTTCAAAGCAGAAGCTACTAGTCTCATTCCCCAGATCCCATTTCAACTTCTTTGGCCTTTCACGGCTAAGCCCTCTTACCCCATATTCTTCATGAGAAACTTTTAACAAACCGTCACATTCTCGGTCCGCTAATGTCAAGCCATCTGATGCGTATAACCTTCCGCGTGTTCCAGTTCAGAAAAGTACGAGTGCATCGTCGGATGGTGCTTTTTGTGGATGCATCACCGGACACTCGTGGATTGCTCTCCAAATTACAATGTGACATTTTCCAGAGGTGACATTTTTGTGACATTCAGTAAGCCCTACTTGATTATTCGAAGAAAAGGGGTCCTACCAGTTCTCCATTTTTTTTTTCTCGCAAAAATAAGACCGTTATAAACCAGTGGATTTTTTCCTCGCCTAAAAATATCGGAATTTATTTATTATTCAGCACAGTTCATTCCACTGGCAGATCTCGGAAGGCCTGACAGAGCTTTCAAACCCAGATACTACTTCGACATGGGATGAGCCAGTGGGAAATGTTCCCCTAGTTGTCACCTGATCAGGCCTTGTTTATTGATTCTCTACCCTTTTGCCCATGTCAGAGTCTTCTTTCCTGACTCATCCCACAACTAAAAAGAAGCTGAAGTGCTACACACAAAAGCCACCATGCTTTTAATGGGACACCCAATATACCAGGCTACATCATTTGAGAGCATTTGGTTGTATGTGAAACAAGGTTAACATTATTTTCATCCTCTAGTTACAATATTATTTCATATGTATGAACACAAACACAAAAAAATGACCCTTGAGATCTGCAGCGTCTAACACCTAGCAAAGGTTCAAACTTCAGTCATCCTGGGTATTCATTACGGTCTTGTGTTCTTGGCACCGGTTGGTAATGGGAGATGATGGAGATAAAGATGACTCTTTATTGCATTCCTCTCCATTTAGCTGATTTAGAAAGCTGGCACATACCCTTGGAAAAGAGAAGGTCTGTTGAATGTTAATGCACTTCTAATGAGAGCCTGAGCATGCTTTATTTGTTCTTTTTCATCCGCTTTGAAAATAATTGGCTGATCTAATGGTGAGGCTTTGCATTAGGGAACATGCCACGCTCGTAAAATGTATTTAACATACTGTGTAGACGCTGGCATTTAAATATGGCCTATAGCTTCCATGTGGTGTTTTAGACACCCAGATCTCAACTGTGTTCAGATTTGTGTTCAGATGTTACGCAAATGCCAGCTTTTCAGCAGAGGCAATTCTAGAACGACATAAACGGGGTCATCGGTTAATGGTCATTCACACCTGAGGCGGTTTATAAATGCAAACATGTTTGTACTTATCAAACATGACTCAGAAATCCAGATGAAGCTCTATTTGAGATGATGTTTAGCAAGCTAAGCTCACACTTTTACATAATGTTAGCTAACTAACAATCTCGCTAACTATGAGCTAGCTAAGATGCAATAGATGCAAAAGATGCTAAGAGGCAAATAGGCTTGTATTTCGATGTATTGGAGTATAACACCAGAAATAAAATCTTATTAGTTTCCTACTAGTCCAATATAAGTCCTGCTTACATTGAAGTTGAAATATTTGGAGTGAATGCACTTGAAAGAGATGCAGCTAGCCAAGGACAGAAAACACACAAAATGAAGCTTCACCTTTATGTGTGTAATTTGTGCTCTGCTACTGTCTCAATCCAAGCACATTCATTCATTTATTCATTTTCTATACCCGCTTAATCCAAGAGGTCTCTGGGGGTTGGGGCGTATCCAACAGCACAGCGGTGGGGGGGCAGCATGTGGTAAGGGAAGTCACCTCACAGCTCCGAGATCCCTGTTCTGTTCTGGACTCCGCCTGTATGGAGTTTGCGTGTCCTCCCTATGTCCATGTGGGTTTACTCCGGGTGCTCCGGTTTCCTCTCAGATTCCAAAGACATGCATTAGGTTGATTGGTCACTCTAAATCGGCCCATGACTAGTGTGCTGATATAACCTTGTGTCGTGAACCCAGCATTTGATGCTGATGCGACGTTAAATAAAAACGAATAAAGATACATCACGGGATGAAGCAGCGACCAGCTCTGGACAGGGTTGCCAGTACATCGCAAGGCACATGCGCGCACACACACACTCTCATGCTTAGATACATTAGATACACCAGTTGATCCAAGGCATGTCTTTGGAATGTGGGAGGAATCTAGAGTACCCGGAGCAAATCCATGTACAGTAGACATGTGGAGAACATGCAAACTACACACGGGCAGTGACAGGCTGGGACTCGAAGCTGGGTCTGTGAAGCTGTGAGATACTAACCACTGCACCACCATGTTGCATACTCAATCCAAGAACGTTTCATTTCAGTTATTGGGAAATCATTTATTTTTGTGTGGAATGAAGTAGCTAAGTACAGGGAAAAAAACTGTCCAACAGGATAAAATTATGTTATTCTACCTACCGTATTTTTCTGACCATTATAAGACGCAATATCAACGATCGGCTGCTAACGGGTATATTTTCATACATAAAGCGCACCGGGTTATAAGGCGCAGGAAATGAAACAAAACTCTTAAGTTCCCTCGGAAGCTCAGTTTGGTCTTTACCTGGCGCAGGGCGTCTTCTTGCTTCCTCCACTTCCGTACCATTGATTCGTTAATGTTGAATTCTCTCGCAGCTGCTCTATGTCCATGTTGTACTGCGTGACTGATAGCGTTGAGTTTGAAATCCGCTTCGAAAATAAATGAATGAATGCACGTACCCTAATGCTGAAGCACATACCGTATTACTCCGCGATGCTGCGCACTACGGTTGCCGTAAGCTTCGTAACCTACCAAGACCGTGCTAAAACATTTTGACAGATTTATGAGCGCCGTGTACCATCTACAATCAGTTCTACGTCAGAAAGCACAACCAGAATTAATTCATACATTAGACACACCGCATTTTAAGGCGCACTGTCGATTTTTGAGAAAGTTAAAATATTTTAAGTGCGCCTTATGGTCCGAAAAATACGGTAGTTAACAGTGGGATAACAGTAGTCACCCTGAGCACCCCAAAACTTTTTACAATAAAGCATTGTCTCAAAGCAGCTTTACAATTTATATTATCTTCTAATAGCCAAGGCTAATCTCAAATTGAGCAAATCTAGGGCGACAGTGGCAAGGAAAAACTCCCTAAACATTGGAAGGAAGAAACCTTGGAAAGACCAAGACTCAAAAAGGGATCCATCCTCCATGGGTAACCTACATGATATGTGTAATGAAGTTAATCATCCCATAGTTTCAATACTTAGAAATAAGATGTGGTAACTATGCGTTACCATCAAGTGCCATTAGCTACCTGTTGCTTGGAGCTCAAGAGGGCATAAAGAGAGTCTCAGGCATATACGAAATGAGGCACCCTCCTTCATTTGTTGCATGATCAATAGTTTGAAAGGTGCTAGGAGATAAGACGTTTGCCTAAACCCTCTCAGACTGTAGCCGTTGTGATTGTGAGTCTCAGCTAGTGGGTGACTAAATTGGCAGAATAAGGTGAAAAATCAGATCTAGCGTGCAGTTTATTCCTTTTGAAATAATTACTGTCAGCACGTCTCCACGTGCATTGTTTCAATACAGTGCAACTCCACTTTAGTGGAGCCATTATTTTGCCCATTAGTTCCAGTGAAAAGTCAGACTCCTTTCAGATTTCCCGCTGAGCACCGTAACTATGCGATGGTGTGTCTTTTTTGGATTGGTAAACCTACTGAAAAATAAACTCTTCAAATACCTTCAGCAGACAATGTGTGCTTTGCTATTGCATTCTGCTGTGATTAAAAGTTGTCTCTCCATTTCCTGTTCCATCGCTGTCACTATTCTGTTTAATGTCAGCATGTAAATCATTCACCGAGGCGGCATTCAGTTAGTTCTACATGGGTCCTGCCCTGCCATGTTTCACTCTTCTGGCCTGTATAATACATCTCTGCTAAAACAAACCGGTAGCATTAATAAAAAGGCCGTGGCTTGACACAATTACGCTCCTCTTCTCTATAACTTATTGCAGCGTGAGTCCTTTGTGGACGAGCTCTTGTTTGAACTGCCTCCGCTAACGTTGTTAAGATGTTTATATAAAGGCAAAGCTAAGCCAAGGACTGCTGAAGGAGAAAGGCAGCCTAAATTAGCATACTCCATGGGGCCACAATATTGTTTGGTGAACGTTTTTGCCTACAGTAAGGACACTATGAGGGCAGAATCTTTACCCCGTGTTAATTGTTTCCACCAATTTTTAAGACCTAGCTCTTCCATCTTTCAGCAGGTACTGCAAATGTCGGTCTTTAATTCTCTTTTAAAGGATGTCTTGATGTGCTCTGTGTTACCTCTTAAATATCTCCTGAAGCCTCACTTGAGTTCAACTTCACGTGACATTGAACTTCATAACACTTGTATCATGCTGTTAAATCCTCTTGGTGCCTGTTCAGGACTATTAAGAGTGTTTGATTGATTTCTTAATATTGATCTCCAAGTCCAGTCTCAGCCAAGGTGACAGATAACATCTTTAGGCTGCCAGATCAGTTCCAAGTGAAGTTGACTGGCTGAAAACACCAATTGGTCACTGTTGTCCTCTAAGCAATCCCAGTTCTAATGAGGATGAAAGACAAGAGAATTCTCTCTGAAGTCACTTTTCTTCCTCATTATCAGAAGGAGACTCACTGTAGGCTCCACACAGCTACAGAATGGGTTTGATTCGTTAAGTCGTTTCAAGCCCAAGTCAGAAAAGTCGGGACAGTATTCAATATGCATGTAGTAATAATCATTTACAAATGATAAAAAATGCAAGTGTGTCTTGCATTTATTTTGACTTGTACTGTGTTTAATTGCAGACAGTATGAATTCAAGATATTTCATGTTTTGTCTGATCAACTTCATTTCATTTGTTAATAAACATCCATTCCTGCAATTCAGACCTTCTGAAAAAGTTGGGACAGGGTCAGTTTAGGGCTAGTAATGAGGTAACAAAAAGACTAAATGATGTGATTTCAAATAGATGTTGTCAGTAGGTGATTGTAATCATAATGTGGTACAAAATCAGCATCCACAAAAGGCTGGTTGCTCCTTTGAGGACCAAATATGGGCAGAGGATTTCCAGTTTATCAACAAATGCATGCAAAAATGTTTAATTGTTTAAAAAGAATGTTCCTCAGAGAAACATTGGAAGGGATTTGCATAGTTCTCCCTCTACAGTGAACCCTCTACTGCACAATATCATTAAACTTATCATTAAAGGAAAAAGGTTGCTAGCCTAAACTGAAAACCAGTGATCTATTTGGACCCTCAGATGGCACTGCATCAAGAGCTTTCATTAATCAATAGCTGATATAACCTGGGCAACGGATTACTTGTCTGTACACTGCAATATGGAGTGACATTCCCAAATACCACTTAACCACTTTACTGTACAAAAAAGAAGCCTCATGTTAACCTTGTCCAGAAGCGGAATTGACTTCTCTGGTCCAGAGGCATCTAGGATGGACCATCACACAGTGGAAATGTGTATTGTGGTCAGACCAATCAGTGTTTCAGATCTTTTTTGAAGGATAAAAATGACCATCCAGGCTGTTGTCAGCGACAAGTCCAAAAGCCAGGCTCTGTCATGGTATGGGGTTGTGCCAGTGTCCTTGGCTAAGGACATTTATACTTCTGTGTCGGCAGCATTAATGCAAAAAAGTACATTGACATTTTAGAGCAACATACGCTGCCTTTAAGATGGCATCTTTTCCATTTCTTTTTTTGGATTGGCCTGTCTGCAGTCCTCACCTGTCCCCAGTAGAGAATGTGTGACAACCCTTTAATTTTGCACACCATAAGACGTGTTTCAGGAAGAATGAGACAAAATAAAATCTGAAAGACTTCATCGCTTGGTATCCTCTGTGCTAAAATGTCTTTTAAGTGTAGTGAGAAGGACTGGCAACATTACAAAGTGGTAAATGCTTTATTGTCCCAGCTGTTTTTGGAACATGTTGCAGGCCTAAACTGCAGGAATAGATGTTTATTAACGCATGAAATAAAGTGAAGTTAAACCAGACAAAACACGAAATATCTCTGTGTTCATTGTGTCTGAAATGAAAGAAAAGGCACTGTAAGAAACACTGCAGGGTTTTGTTTTTTTTTGCATTTTCCACATTGTCCCAAATTTTCTGATTTGGGGTTGTAAAAAATAGAGTTATGTGTATCATTTTCTGGTGGAAGATAGGTCTGACTCTTCAACGTTGTGCTGCCTTCTCTCTGCAGTCATGCCTGCGTCATCCGGGGGCAAGTGGTTACCTCTGATGGAACACCACTGGTTGGAGTGAACATCAGCTTCATCAACAATCCTACCTATGGCTACACCATCACCAGACAGGATGGCAGGTAGGATACTCTCCATAAACATTGCTACCAACAGATCACTTTATTTAAGTTAACCATTAGCTAGTTTTGAGCATTTTGACCACCTTTATTTCAAGGTTTCTGTAACTGCACTAAGCATTGTTTTCACAATGTCATAAACAGCTTAAGTTAAGAATTTGGAAAGAACAGAAAGGGGAAGTCTGCTGTATCACAGGCTATATCAACTTTGCTAAATAAATAAAAAACACCTTTTAAACATTCACTTTACCTTTTTAGTTACAGAAAAATGCAAAACAGAAGCATTTTCACTACATCCACTGTGTGTGTGTTTATACACTAGTAAGTTTTAGTGGTGACTGCACTTTGTAGTTCTACAATTATAGACTGTAGTCCATCTGTTTCTCTACATACTTTGTTAGTGCCCTTTATTCTCTAATGGATCATTCTCTGCTCTGCACTGACATTGATGTGGTGGTGGTGTGTTAGTGTGTGTGCTCTGATACGAGTGGATCAAACCCCACAGTGCTGCTGGAGTTTTAAGCCACCTCAGTATCTATCTGAAAATAGTCCACCAGTCAAAAATATGCAGCCACCAGCATCCTGAAGGCAGCAACAGATGAGCTGCTGACTCTTACTATACATCTACAAGGTGGTGCAATAAGGTGAATGTTTCTAATAAGGTGGACAGTGAGTGAAGTGAACTCCAGCAGCACTACTGTGTCTGGTCCACTCATACCAGCTGAACACACACTAACATACCACCACCACATCAGTGTCACTGCAGTGCTGAGCATGATCCACCACCCAAACTGTACCTGATCTGTGGGGGTCCTGACCATTAGAGAACAGCGTAAAGAGGATGAACAAAGTATGTAAAGAAACAGATGCACTACAGCTAATTTGGTGTGTGGAGTTCACATCTTAATGAACTGTGCTTGTGTACCGTTTGTGAGTTCTTTTATTAGTAAGCAATAATCTATTAAATGACTTCCTGCACTGATGATTGTTTATTTAGTTTTACTTATCTGGTAAGGTATATTTAATTCCTGTAGCCAGAAGCGTTCAAGGAAGCTTTTCATTGTAGAGTCATATGGCAATACATTTTTTATACACATGCTCTCTGACACACGAGAAGTCATGACAGCGTGCTGTGAATTATGTAGCGCTATCTTTTTTTTTTTTGCTCAACGCTGAACCCTATCCAAAACTCACACTAAAGCACTGAGCTTTTGATCCCAGCATCCTTTACACTTTCTGTCCTGCCTCTCATTCAGTCCCATTGTATTTCTCTGATCTGCTGCTTTTTCTTTTCTGAGGTGAGATGTCATCCTGCCGGCACTCTGTAGCTCGGTGTGTTCTCCTCACTGCTCTTAGCTGATCATTTCCCCACACTGTTTTTATTGCTTGCTCTCTGCATCCCACATATTTACTGTTTCCTCTTACACCCTCTCTCACTCCCTCTCGCTCAACTCTTTCAACTTTTCTCCGTCACTTTGTCACTATAAACACTTGCTCACTTGCAAATGGCACTTTTTTCCTCTCCATCACTCTGTCTGATCCATCTCCCATTCTGTTGCTTGATCTCTCTCTCTCTCTCTTGCGTAAATACCGCCCCCCCCCTCCTCTCTCCTTTTACTTTACTTGCTCAGCACTGCGTGAAATCCAAAATGCACTTGTTCACTCACTTCAAAATGGGCAGCCGCTGCCAACACTCAGTTTTATGATATGTTCTTTATTGTCCAAGCACCTTTCCCTCCATTTCTCCCTATGCACCATTCTAACGTACCAGCTGTGGCACTCACAGTGACCAAGTACCCTGTTCTTTAAAGGAACCTACATGGTGCCAGACAGACCAGTACCATGAACAAACATTTTGACACTTTTGAACAGTCATTTTGAAATTCATAGATGTGTGTGCTTAAACCTTGTTAAGTCGTGGCTTAAGGTTAAGGTTTTGCACTACCACTGTACCCTTGAAAAGGACTTACAACCTCCAACTGTTTCTGACACGACCTTGGTGAAACAGGGTGTTCCACATGGTTCTGTACTAGGGCCTCTTCACTATCTATATTCTTCCCCTTGGTTGTATTATATATCATATATATTATATATCATATATCATATATATATATATATATATATATATATATACATACAGTGGGGCAAAAAAGTATTTAGTCAGCCACTGATTGTGCAAGTTCTCCTACTTAGAAAGATGAGAGAGGTCTGTAATTTTAATCATAGGTACACTTCAACTATGAGAGACAAAATGAGGGGAAAAAAAAAAATCCAGGAAATCACATTGTAGGATTTTTAAAGAAAACTTAATTGTAAAATCATGATGGAAAATAAGTATTTGGTCAATAACACAAGAGTTCAACTCAATACTTTGTAACATAACCTTTGTTGGCAATGACAGAGGTCAAACGTTTCCTGTAAGTCTTCACCAGGTTGGCACACACTGTAGCTGGTATTTTGGCCCATTCCGCCATGCAGATCTCCTCTAGAGCAGTGATGTTTTTGGGGCAACACGGACTTTCAACTCCCCCCACAAATTGTCTATGGGGTTGAGGTCTGGAGACTGGCTAGGCCACTCCAGGACCTTGAAATGCTTTTTACGGAGCCACTCCTTCGTTGCCCGAGCGGTGTGTTTGGGATCATTGTCATGCTGGAAGACCAGCCATGTTCCATCTTCAATGCTCTTACTGATGGAAGCAGGTTTTGGCTTAAAATCTCAACAACAAATGGCCCCGGTCATTCTTCCCTTAACACGGATCAGTCGTCCTGTCCCCTTTGCAGAAAAAACAGCCCCAAAGGCATGATGTTTCCACCCCCATGCTTAACAGTAGGTATGGTGTTCTTGGGATGCGACTCAGCATCCTTTTTCTCCAGTTGAGTTTTTACCAAAAAGTTCTATTTTGGTTTCATCTGACCACATGATATTCTCCCAATCCTCTTCTGGATCATCCATATGCTCTCTGGCAAACTTCAGACGGGCCTGGACATGTATTGGCTTAAGCAGGGGCACACACCTGGCACTGCAGAATCTGAATCCCTCTTGGTGTAGTGTGTTACTGATGGTAGCCTTTGTTACTTTGGTCCTAGCTCTCTGCAGGTCATTCATCAGGTCCCTCCATGTAGTTCTGGGATTTTTGCTCACCGTTCTCATGATCATTTTGACCCCACGGGATGAGATCTTGCTTGGGGCTCCAGATCGAGGGAGATTATCAATGGTCTTGTATGTCTTCCATTTTCTTACAATTGCTCCCACAGTTGATTTATTCACACCAACCTGCTTGCCTATTGTAGATTCACTCTTCCCAGCCTGTTGGGTGTGTTTGGTGTCATTGTCATGCTGGAAGACCTAGCCACATTCCATCTTCAATGCTATCACTGATGGAAGGAGGTTTTGGCTTAAAATCTCACGATTCATGGCCCCGTTCATTCTTCCCGTAACATAGATCAGTCGTCTTGTCCCCTTTGCAGAAAAACAGTCCCAAAGCATGATGTTTCCACCCCCATGCTTCACAGTAGGTATTGTGTTCTTGGGCTGCAACTCAGCATTCATCTTCCTCCAAACATGATGAGTTGAATTTTTACCAAAAAGTTCCATTTTGTTTTCATCTGACCACATGATACAGTACTTTATTGTACAAAACAGTAATTCTTATCTTTTTTTTTTTTTTTTGTGTGAAACGTTACTTTGTTTTCTTCCTTTTAAGACTGTGACTCTCTTTTCTCTTAGCAGATGTGAATAAGATTGATTTAAGACAGATTTGTATTTTATATTATAATTTTTAAGACCTTAAACGGCGCATACCTGTATATTTAATAGGTGATTTTCAGCAGCCCTGAAAGTGTTTTGATTTTGGAAGTACATGAGTCAAGTGTTCTCCCTGAAGGCGACATGAAAGCAATCAGTCACCCAATGCGTCAGTGTGCAGACTACAGGCTGTGTAGCTGGACCAAGCCTTTCCAGTCATTCATGTTCGTTGTCTAATCCATTTAACACCTTCAGGTTCGCCTGCTCTCCCAATGAAATCCTAAGCCAAGAGAGTGATGCGGTGGAATATTATAGTGTGTGTCAGTTTGGCCTGAGGTGCTGCTCGTGATTAATAACGGGCCACATCGATCGGCGCTACTGCCCGTAGGTGGGCGATTTATGTGTATGTGCCCGTCTGAGCTTTGTGTGTGTGAGCGGCTGTGACTGCAGATTGCCACAGGCTTTGAGGTAGCGTGAAAGCACACATGTGGCCACTCCATCAGATCCACACACTCACACAGCTCAAACACGTAGCCTCGTTTTAGCAAGGGCACCACTGCAAGGGCACAACAGACCCTTGTTTACAGACTCGGCCAATGAGCAGTACGTATTGAAGTAGGTCTGCAGGGATATGCAGGTGAATTAATGTCCAGGCAGCATGAGGGTTTGGCTGCAGAATCACTGAAGATTCACGGTCATACTGTCCCAGTGTGCTCCCTAGAGTCTCCACATAACTTATTGCTAATGGCTTATTAAGAGGAGCAGTTGTGCAATGCAGGTGTGCAGTATGGGATTTTTTTTTTATCCACTCCATGAATTTAGAGCACATTTGCATCTGTATACGCTAGGGGTGTAACGATGCACTCTGCTCATGATTCGATTCATCGTACAGAGTTCATGATTCAGCTTGGCAGAGGTGGGATTTGAACCCTGGATCTTCTGGTCCATAGTCCAGTACCTTACCTGCTAGGCTACCACAGTCCCATAGTGCTAAATGTGTAAATAAAATGCGAGAGAAACGAGTGAAAACATTCCTTTTTTATTTCTGAAGAATAATCATTCAAAACAATGTGTACTTTTCTTGTATAAAAATTTTAACCAAAAAATCTTGAGTACCCTGCAATTAAACGAAATAAGAAGTTATGCAACAAAATATGCTGTTGCAGCAGTTTCACCGTTTACATGTATGTCATTTAGCAGACACCCTTAACCAGACTGACTTACAATTGATACAGTCTTACAATCCAAGCAATTGTGGGTTAAGGGTCTTGCTCAAGGACCCAACAGTGGCAGCTTGGCAGAGATGGGATTTGATCCCTGGACCATAGTCCAGTATATAACCACCTGGCTACCACAATTTACAGCACCAAATTCAAATAACTAAATCTCATTGAAAATCAAAGCAAGCAAACAAGCCAGTATCCATTATGAAGGAAGATAATAAAGACAATAAAAGGCATTTATTCATTCAAGATATGCATATGGGAATATGACATATGATGCAATAAAATGCAATTGCACAAAGCATCGTTCCACCCCACAATGCACATCATGGCATTTTTGTATTTCGCTGCATTGTGTTACTTTGCACAGCTGCAGCTCTAGTATATATATTTGAGTTCTTGCTAGTAGAGGTTTTCTGTACACTTGATTTATGTGATTTGTTGTTGTTTCTTTAAATCATTGGGCATCCTGAATTTTTCTCAATCTTCCAGATGTTGTGTATGTTTTTATGGTCATCTGGGGTGAAATGTTGGAAAATTAGAAAGTGTGTAAGGTGCTGTAAGATGAATGAACAGCTGCTTTGGAGCCTGCAGCACATTGGGTGGTTGTCCTTTTAGATTTGACACAGTAGCTCTTATTAGAACAGTACGTGGTTAAGGCAATGTGTTCTCTTCATTAGGAACTGTTGTTACACTGGAATATGTTTATGTGAGGGCATCTGCTGTCACACAGTAGTGAGCAAAGCTCTTTAAGGTAGTATCCCAAATCTTCCTTGTAGGCTAATATCGCTGTATATGGTGTAGGTAATAGCATTTTTCAGGTCAAGGTATGAAACGCAGGTAGCGGTATAGAAAAAATTAACATGGTTAATACGTTATTAATGTATTGATTTTGACAGCACTTATCTACAGTGGTATCTGTTCTCGACCTCCTCGGAACTCGTTGAATTTGGTTCTCGACGCATTTAGACTAGAAAAATTTGTCTCGGTTCTTGTTGTTTGCTCAGTGCTTGGCGCACTTACAATATAAAAGTCACATTTCATGATTCACGATTCAGTACACAGTGATTCAGTGATTCAATTTTCTTTATTTTCACATCTACAGTACTGTATTCTTAGTGGAAATAATTCCCCATGGGTGTTTTGCTTTTACTTTTCACTTTCAGTCTATTGTTCACTAAATTACATGAGATTTTTCAACACTTTATTATAAAATGATTTTGGCCAACTGTAGGTTATTGTGTTATGCTAGTTTTAATGTGTAATATTCTCCTCTATAATACAGTATAGACTACATTGAACTCATTGGTTCATGGTACATTTAGCTTTTGATGTATTTGCCTGAACATATCCCCATCACAAATTATGCAGCACCTTTACAATACAACTCCATTAATGCATATAATGCTTTATACAGTGTGGATTTTCTGGGGGTCTGGAATGGATTCTTTCAATTCACATTATTCTTTATGGGAATAAATGTTAACATTTTTTTTATTCCCAAATTTTATTAGGAAAAAAAAATGTGCTCGGTACTCATCATTGTCGTTACTTGACAAACCTTCTGGAAGGAATGAACGGAATTAAAGGAATTAAATGACTATACCACTGTATAGGCATTTTAGAAGTATTCTTGTGAATATGTATTCTTGGAAACAAGCCTACTTAAGTCAGCCCACCCCTTTATAACCTGCCATTGCAGGGCATGCATTTGTCTGTTCTATCATGTACTGTAAGAGATTAGTTCTTATAACAGCTGGTTGTCATTAGTTAGATTTTCTTACATGATTTTCCCATTTGCTTCCTAACTGCATACAGCAGGGCTGATGCTCCTGGACCAGCATGCACTGAATTACAAAGGAACTATTAAAAACACATCATGTGAAGTTTAGGTTGCTTTTAGAGTGTCATGTCACATATTTTATCCACAATCATGCAGTACACACAAATTCAATCAGTTACACCGTTTCACAGAACCATACCCAGAGAGTAGTGGCGCTGGATAGTTTTCCTGGTGTAATGTACTTCAGTATTAGTGTCTTTGCTGATTCCATAGAAGATGCTAACAACTGAACATGCACCACAATTCAAAATCATTATTGTACATTGTAGCGTTAGAAGCATTATTCTAGATCAATTTCCCACAAAATAAAAGCTTTCAGCCGCCTCATTTCGAAATAAAGCCTTATTATATTAGGCTTAAGCAGCTGAATCTTTCAAAGAGAGCCACAAGCTTATTGTTGTACAGCCAACAGATTAAAAACAAACAAACAAAAAAATAAAAATGCCTCCCCAATAGCTGGAGCAGTGTTCCTTTCAGTAATAACTGATTCATAATTAATTTCAGTCCTAATGCAATCGTGCTAGGGATTGTAAGATTGTTACTTAGGATTGTAAGTATGTCTTGTTGTGTTTGAGTTGCTTGACAGTTTGTGAACCCTGCAGAACTTTTTTTAGATTTCTGCGTAAATGTGGTTAACAACATCAGATTTTCACACAAGTTCTAAATATAGATAAAGAGAAGCCAATTAAACACGAGAGAAAAATATTATTTATTGAGGAAATGATTCAGTATTACATAATACTTATCATTTTACATACTTCTGCCCTTGCTGTATGTAATTCATAATATTACATACATGAGGGGCAGAAGTATGTGAACCAACCTACATGTTTGTAAAATCTGTTGAGCCTCAGTCATCATAAAGGAGTTCTTTTTTTGTGAATTTCAATCCAATTAGACATAACACTTCTCTCGAGTGATAGACGTACGGTTGTGTTTTTCTGGGCTGTATTGCATTATAGTGCCATGACAACTGAATCTGTAGCCTAAGTGCTTATATAGGTTTGCCATATGGTATGCTACGCATTCCCATAAATAGTTATAGAAGCCCAATACACCATATGAAACACAGTGTCCTTAAAACACACTTACATTTCTATTCATTTGCTATTAAAGTTGTGAATTAATGGGCTTTGAAAATTTATTTGGAAATTAACACACTCTTCACATCTTCTTTATTGTTATACACATTGTTAGACCATGCTGCATTTTAAGCGTAGTGAAGATCGAGATGATGTGTTACCTTAAAAGGGGATTTGGAAATGATTTGTTGTACTGTATACAAGTCATTTCTGCACATGTCATGTTTGGGCTCATTTTAATGCATCTGTTATAACCTTCTATACCTTCATATAGCCATATACTGTGTGTATATTGATAATACAGTGGTACCTTGGTTTAATTAAGTTTAATTATTCTGCTCTAGGTCTCCAGAAAATCCACAATGTATAAGGCATTATATGCATTAATGGAGTTGTATTGTACAGGTGCTCCTTTATTTACAAAGGGGTTACATTCCGACAAATCCATCATAAGTTAAATGTATCATGAACCGATGAGGTTAACGAGTGTTTGGTAGAGTCTATATGTCTATACTGAGTCTATACTGTATCGTAGCAAAGCCAATGATAAGTAATGGCCAAAAGCATTAACACAAAGCTTATTTTATAATATAGTGTTGAAAAATCTCAAGTAATTTAGTGAGTAATGGATTGAAAGTGAAAAGTAAAAGCAAGACACTTACTCTATTGATGAACTCAGAGTGCTAGAGTAGCTGCTAAGCTAACTGCAGCCTGTGTTCTGGAGGATTGATTTCCTTTCGTTTGACTCTCATAACTAACCTTTTTAGGATCCATGGAGACTTATTTGCACTAAGAATACAGAGCAGAAGCTATTGTGAATCTGAATCACTGAATCAGATTCAGCGTGGTTCGACTCATACAAGTTAAAGCAAGTGCGCGGAGTACCGAGCAAATGTCGAGAACCAAGACAAATTTTTCTGAATCCGCCAAGTTCCGAGGTGGTTGAGAACCGAGGTACCACTGTATATAGTTTCACTGAAATAAGTGTTTCTTAGAACGTAAGATTATCAGTCTTAACATAAACAGATTGGTTGGTTTTTGCAAACGCAATGAATTCTTTCAGACAAGCATGTAAACGCAGTCAATCATATGATAGCCATGTCAAACCTAAAACTGAATGTTAAAGGATGTTTGTGAGATGGTCTTATCTGTCTTAACGTAACGTTCTGCCTTCTGTCGCAGTTTTGACCTGCTGTCCAGCGGCGGCGTGGCCGTGGGGTTGCGATTTGAGCGCGCTCCGTTCATCACACAGGAGCACACGCTATGGCTGCCGTGGTCACGTTTCTTTGTCATGGACACCGTGGTGATGCGTCATGAGGTGAACGACATCCCCAGCTGTGACCTCAGCAGTTTTACACGCCCGAGTCCCATCGTACTGCCCGCTTCCCTCACCGCCTTTGCCACGGCTTGCCGGGACAGAGGCATCGTGGTGCCTGAGATCCAGGTATGTAATCATGAGAGCCTCTATGGAGAATAGATTCCTGCAGAAAAACACATCACCAGAAAACCGTGTCTTGCTGTAGGACTGTGTAAATTTGCTGTTTATTATTGCCTAAGTATAGACCGCAGTCTGAGATATAGACCTCTGAATGTGATCTGACATGTTCCTACAAAAGGCTTTATGAATGCATTTGAAAGCATATTTTTCTTTCAAGTGGGCTCTGATTAGACAAATAGTTGCTGTTAGGACTTAATGGTTAGTGGTAAAGAAGAGCCTCTCTGAATGTGCCTCGTGAGATGATGCCAAAACACATCTGCAGGATCGTCTGACATCCAGCCCTGTGGAATACAAATCTCATTGACTGTTTTTATTTTCACGGGTTGCATAATCTGCTGTTTTGTATTTGCTGAAGCTGTCCACATTCTCCAGAGTCCTAGATGCTTTCTTGTTGAGTCTCCTGATTAGCTAATACCACTGATTTCCAGTAGGAATTCGATCTCTGGGAGAACCATGTCAAAATGTTGACTTTGATGTCATACATTTATGTGATGTTGACTAAATTTAAGGATCATTGTTCTGCTGTGTAAGATCCACCAAAGGAGCTTGCATGTCCTCCGTGTCCGCGTGGGTTTACTCCTTTACTCCAGGTGCTCCGGTGTCCAAAAACATGCTTTGGGTTAATTGATTAAGCCAGTGTGTGTGTGTGTGTGTGTGTGTGTGTGTGTGTGTGTGTGTGTGTGTGTGTGAGGGTGTTTGTGAGGGTGTGAGTGTGTGTGCCCTACGATGGATGTTCATGCCTCCACTCAGATTTACGCTGGAGACTCTAATTCACATGACTTGGGGCTCAAATCAGACCCACATGTAAGTGTCCCAAGACTTGGAATAATGCTGGAGACTCTACTCATACTCTCACACCAGACTTGACTCAGACTCACACAACAGGCCTCAAGAATCAACTCGGACTCACATGACAGAAGTTGAGACTCGACTCTCCCACTGGAAACTCAACTCTGACTCAGACAGAGACTCGAGACTCACTAAAAATGAGAGATGCACCGATCGATCAGTTGGTGACCAGAATCGGCCGGTTTTCAGCATGATCGGCCATGACTGGTGATCAGTCCTTCAGTCTCATATAACCGAATCTGTACCGGTCACACCGAAATATTAGAGTGTGTGACCTTTGTTTTGGCCAGGCAGTGTATATACTGTATATATCACCACTGTATGTACACTGTACTTTATACAAAATGTGACTGTTGATCTCATTATGCTAAGACTGATTTACCACCAAAAACACGAGAAATTTGGTTTTTTTATTTTCATTTTATTTTATATAACATATTTTACATAACATAATTAGCGTGAAGTGACTCGTGATCATCCCTGGAGTAAAATGAACTGCGTTTGAGGTTAGAAAGCGAAGGCTATCTTTTTAGGATAAGTATGTGTATCTCCTATTTTCAGTATGAGATTAAGTTAATTACAAAGCTATCTTGATAATGTCCTTTACTCATCTTTACCACGGCTGCCAATAATTCTTCCGCTGAATGTATGCCTGCATGTACAGACGAAGCAGATTAGAAAGAGCATCCATCATGCTGGAATGGAGGAGTGACTCTCGCTGGTGGCAACACTTTCATCAGGGCTTTGTAATTGGTTGGAGATGCACAGCCCAATTTAGCGTGCAAGCTTTTTGCAGAGCAAGGATAATTGTGTTTAGCGGAAAGCAGACGCTTATTGAATTTCTATATCCAGGGTTTGCAGTCACTAGTGAAAAGCCTTGTTTTTTCCTCTTGAAGATAATTATTTGGTTGTTGAAGGGTGGCGAGGGCTCTGGCTCAGGTTGTTAAAGTGTTTGGCTAGGTGATGCATGTGAGATAATGTTGGTTTAGGCAGATATGCTTGCTAATGCATTTATGAATGACAGTTGATTATATTTCAAATGCGTCGATGTTTTGTGCTTATTGGATGTCTGTATCTGTGCCCATGAGGTTCTTTTTCATTTTTTTGGTCTCCTGGCGTGCTTTACAAGATTAATAGCTCAGTGCAGCATGCAGCGCTGCCTGGCCTATTAATAACAGACCACGTCCTTTGCATCTTTGTTCTTATTGGCCTGCCTGCCACACATGAACAAACACACAGGGCTCCACATCTTAACACAATTCTTCATCTTTTACAGTCTATGGTCTGCTACTGTTTTTATGAGGATTTACAAACGAGCACAATTTAGGAAACATCCTTCCTCGTCATGTCATGCTCTTTATCTATGGATTTGTGAGCGAGTCAGCGGCCGGGTTAATTGCTCTGGTCTTGTCTCAGAAGCAAAGTGCTACATGTGGTGACTTAATGAGAACACTGCAGTGTTTGTCAAAAGGGTTGTAGGGAGAAACTAACGAACCAACCAACATGCACTTTGTGGAAGACCCAGCGCTCGGTTGCCATAACGTGGTTTTTATGCAGATCTCTGGCAGCAGTTTCATTTCACAGCCTTTAATAGCAGGGAAACTTTCATTAAATCCACACGAGCAAATGCTATTATTTTTACTGATCTTTTTAGCAGAACCCGAAGGACACATGTTGTAAATAACATCTAGCTTTTACGCAAACATGTGTTCATTCTGGTGCCCGGTGTGTGCTTCTTTATTGCTTATTTACCACGTCCTAGTCTGTGTACTGTGCAGATGTTGAGTGTTCCATGGTTCTTCTGTCATGTAAAGTTTAACGTGGGTCTTATTATATAGGTATGCACTGCATAATAATCCAATCAAGTTATTACCCTTATTATTAGTCTACTTAACCCATATATTGCCTTCCCCCTTATACAAACTGTTGTAGTATGGCAGTTATAATGACACACAAAACAGTGCAACCTCTGGTGCGAAAGGTTTAATAAACACAACGTTTGGCTGATGCTGTGCTCATTATAAACAATGAGATGAGGATGATGATGCAGGTCATTTATACACTGCAGGGGTAGAAACAAGCTGAGTAAGAAGTGCAGTGGAACCTCGGTACTCAAACTTAATTCGTTCCAGAAGGTCGTTCAAACTTCAGTTTGTTCAAAGTCCGAATCAGATTTCCCGATAAGAAGTAATGTAAATAGGCATAATTTGTTCCTGACCCCTGAATTATTGTTTTTTACGCCTATATTCATAATACCACATTCAAATGACATATAAATAACATTTACATCATTGCACATATAAAATGAACTAAATGAATGAAGCACCTTACTAGCACCTTAACTGTCAATAGCACCTTCACTGTCATGAGGTGAGCTGATTGCATGCTGGAACTACATTTACATTTACAGCATTTAGCAGACGCCCTTATCCAGAGCAACTTACAATTGGTACAATCTTACAATCCAAGCAATTGTGGGTTAAGGGTCTTGCTCAAGGACCAAACAGTGGCAGCTTGGCAGAGGTGGGATTTGAACCCTGGACCTTCTGGTCCATAGTCCAGTACCTTAACCACTAGGCCACCACAGTCCCAATTACATTTACAGCATTTAGCAGATGCCCTTATCCAGAGCGACTTACAGTTGATACAGTCTTACAATCCAAGCAATTGTGGGTTAAGGGTCTTGCTCAAGGACCAAACAGTGGCAGCTTGGCAGAGGTGGGATTTGAACCCTGGACCTTCTGGGCCAGAGTCCAGTACCTTAACCGCTAGGCCACCACAGTGGAACTGGCAGGAGAGGAGGAGGGATGGAGAGGTTAGTGCTTGGAAGGGAGTCTTCTTTCAAAAGGGCTGAAAGCATCCGACCCTCTACCTTTCTTAGAGGCCATGATTAATTTAGGGCAATGTATGCTAACCAGAAACAAAGCAGAATTCGAAAAAATGCATTTTTGGAGATCTTATCAGTGGGAGCGTCCGATGTCCAAACTGGTGGAATAAAGAAGCATTTGTATTCTGAGGTTCCACTGTACTGCGTCTTTGCAACACAGCACACCAAAAAAAAACAAGGGGAGATAAATGCTGTGCCTTTGCAACACAGCCATCTCATTTGCATTCCCAGCTAATTTGTGTGCTTCTGGGGCAGTGCCCTGCTCTGTTCTGAAATAAGTGTTGCGCTGTCACATGAAGACAGTTTCTAATTCCATAAATGTTTCTTTGATAGACAGAGAAAGTGCAAGACAGAGACGAGGGTTTAGGCGGTTTTACAGTGAAATGATTTTACTACTATTTTACCCAAATACTTAAAGGTGGAAAGTCAGCATGTGGAGGTCAATGTTGATATTAAACACTGTAGGTGGCTATTTAGTCAATACCCTACACTACAGTGCATATAGCGATGCTTTCTAATATGTAGTATATAAGTAGGCCTACATATATGTATTCAGAAAACATCTAGATCCCATAACGTGCCATTTCACAGAACGTATTGTAGACGTAAAGTGACGCATACCTGTCTTACATTTACATCATGTAGCAGACACCTTTATCCAGAGTGTCTTACATTTGATCTGAGCAGTTGAAGGTTAAGGACATTGATCAAGGGCTCAACAGTGGCAGTTTGGCAGAGCAGGAGTTTAAACAGCAGACCTTCTGATCAGTAATGCAGAGCCTTAACCAGAGAGCTCCCAGAGTCCGGTGTCCAAGCCAGAATGTACTGCAGACAAATGACAAAATGGTTTAGTGTAAGCTCTTGAATGGAAATCCATTGCAGCTATTAAGGTTTTGGTCTGTTAGCTAGATAGTTGTATGTTAAAGTCCTGGCTCCTTACAACTGAGTCGATTAGCTGAAGATTAGGGGCATCTATCAATGTAAATCAAAGTCCAGTACATTTTAATGTACAGTAGATCAACTAGATCAGCAGATACTTACATTTACATTTATGTAATGTAGCAGAAGCTCTTATCCAGAGCGACTTACAATTGATACAATCTTACAATCCAAGCTTGTAAGGGCCTTGCTCAAGGACCGAACCATGGCAGCCTGGCGAGGTGAGATTTGAACCCTGGGCCTTCTGGTCCATAGTCCAGTATCTTAACCGCTAGGCTACCACAACCCACAGCTCGTAATTATTTATTAATATTCATTTCTATGTGATGCTAAACCTGGTATGCCAGCTCCCTGGCACAGATTATTAATTACTTTAGTCAATAAAATTAACTTAATAATGCCTTGACCAAATGGCAGTGTGCTTCCCAAAATATTAAGGAGCAGAGTTATCTTTAAGAAACAGTAATGTGTTCTCAGTCTATTAGCCTTGCAGCTCCAAAGAAGCCATTGTCTGACACCAAACACATCTTGGTTTATGTCTACTTTGAGGGAAATTAAATTCTTAGATAAAAATACTTTTTTATATATGCCCTCCGGCCCTTGCACATCTGGACTTATTGCTCTAGCCATTAAGACTGTGCACAGTGCCAAATTTGCTCTTGTAAAGCTGCACTCTGGAGGTTGTCCATCCTGCCGTTAGTGCTTGAATACCCTGGGTAACAGTATGTTCTTTGTTCAGGCTCTTCAGGAAGAAGTGCGTATTCCCGGCACAGATGTGCGCCTGAGTTACCTGAGCAGCCGCACGGCAGGTTATAAGTCCGTGCTGAGGGTAACGCTGACCCACGCTGTCATCCCCTTCAGCCTGATGAAGGTACACCTGATGGTGGCTGTGGAGGGACGTCTCTTCAGGAAGTGGTTCTCTGCCGCGCCCAACCTCTCCTATGATTTTGTGTGGGACAAGACTGACGTCTACAGCCAGAAGGTGTATGGACTGTCCGAGGCTTTTGGTGAGTGGTTTTAATAGTCTTTTTCTTTCATTTTCAAACACCTCCATTGACAGGTGAAGTGTTTAGATCCTATTACAACCCTAAATCAGAAGAAGTTGGGAATGTATGGTAAATACAAATACAAATACAAAAAAATGCAGTGTTCCTTACATTTCCTTTGACTTTTATTTCAATGCAGACAGTATGAACCTGAGATATTTCTTGTTTTTTGTGGTCAACTTTATTTCATTTGTTAATAGACATCCATTCCTGCATTTCAGGCCTACAACACATTCCAAAAAAAGTTTCAAAGGGGGAAATTTAAAGCTAGTTATGTGGTAAAAAAATCTAAATAATGATGTCAGCTAGGTGATTTCAAACAGGTGATTGTAATCATGATTTGGTACAAAAGTTGTATCCATGAAATTTGAGTCTTTGATGAGCAAAGATGGGCAGAGGATCTCCAGTTTGTCCATAAATGCTTGAGAAATTATTGAAATGTTTAAAAATAATGTACCTCAAAGAAAGACTGGAAGGGATTTACATATTTCCCCCTGCACAGTGCATAATATCATTAAACCATTCAAGGAATCAGGAGGAATTTCAGTCCAGGAAAGACAAGGGCACAAGCCTAAACTAATCACCTCTGATCTCCGATCCCCCTGACGGCACTGCATCAAGAACTGTCATTCATCAATAGCTGACATAACCATATGGGCAAGAGATTACTTTATCAAACCTTTGTCAAGCACTACAGCACAGAGATATGTTCACAAATGCCATTTAAAACATTACTGTGCAAAAAAGAAGTCTTATGTTCACCATGTCCAAAAACGGCATCGACTTCTCTGGGCTCAGAGATATCTGGGATGGACCATCACACAGTGGAAACGTGTATTGTGGTCAGATGAATCAGTAGTTCAGATCCTTTTTTGGAAGAAATACCAAAGACGAAAAGAACCATCCAGACTGTTATCAGCAACAAGTTCAAAAGCCAGGCTCTGTCATGGAATGGGGTTGTGTCAGTGCCATTGGAAAAGGTCATTTACACTTCTATGGCAGCATTAATGTAGAAAAGTAGCATTCTGCAAGAACATCTCAGACATTTGTTGACAAACTGGAGCTCTTCTGCCCATCTTTGCCCTTTTTTTTGCCCATCTTTGCCCTTCACCCTTTTGTGGGTACTGCTTCCCTACCGAATCATGATTATAATCACCTGTTGACATTACATGTTTGAAATCACACCATTATTTAGTGTTTCTTACTTCATTACTAGCCCTAAATTTCCCCGTCCCACCTTTTTTTGAATGTGTTGAAGGCCTGGAATGCAGGAAAGGGTAGTAACAAAATGAAATGAAGTTGACCAGAAAAAACATGAAATATTTTGGGTTCATGCTGTCTGAATTGAAATAAAAGTCAACATAAAGGTAAGGAACACTGTGGATTTTTTTTATTTGCATTTCCCATTAGATCCCAGCTTTTTCTGATTTGGGTTTGTATTTTGTGTAATTGAGAATTCTTCATATCATGGCAGATAGCAACATGCTTTGTTAGAAGTTTAAATCCAGCCTTGGCATTGCCACAAATATCTTCAATGGAGTTTAACTATTCATGAACACAAAACCCTTAAATTAGAGGATAATAAAGTAATTCAGTGTACTGTTTCAGTTCACGATTTGATTTTGTTTTGTTTTTGAATTTAAATAACCTGTGTTTTGATGAGGGAGCTTTATTGTCATTTCCTCTCTTTACACAGTGTCTGTGGGCTTCGAGTATGAGTCATGTCCTGATATGATTCTGTGGGAGAAGAGGACTGCAGTTCTACAGGGTTATGAGAGCACGGCATCTAACCTGGGGGGCTGGAGCATAGACAAGCATCACGCACTCAATATTCAGAGCGGTGAGCACGCACAAACGCACATTGGTGTGCAACATGAGCAAATACCATATGCTTCTGAGCAGTGAGCTCCAAAACACACACCTCACAGATGTTCACGGATGTCCTGACTTACACGCTCACACGCCAATGTGCATCCAAACACACAGACAACCACACATCCTTCCATATACCCATTAGTGATGCTGCAGTTCTCTAGCCACCGTGGACAGTCATTGTAGCACTCACTGGCATTCTGGCGTGAAGTAGACAGCTTGCCACTGCTTCTCCGGTTTTTTGGCGGGAGGTCAATTTTCATCCTTCTCCTGAATTGGTTCTGAAATAATGGAGCCATATGCAGTCGGCACGTTCTATCGGGAGCATGCTCTCTCCCTGCTAGCGACTATGCACACTCATCCCATGAAATGAGGCGTACTTGCATCAGGAGTGTGCACAGCACAGGTGGCACTTCGATCTGTCACTGATAGCAATCCAGTCGGCAGGAGAACAAACCGCCCTGACAGAGGACTTCCTCTGAAGTTGATTCTGCCTGAGTCTCCTGTCGAATATCTTCTTCATTCATGCCGTCGATCTCCCGCACTTCCTATGGCCACGTATGGCATTGGTACTTCAGGCTTTTAAAAATATTTCTTATTGAATCAGGTTCTCTACCAAAATACCAGATGACTTACTGTCCTTTTACAAATACAGTGGTGCCTCAGTTTTTGACCACCTCGAAACTCGTCGAATTTGGTTCTCGATGCATTTTGACCAGAAAAATTTGCCTCAGTTCTCATTGTTTGCTCGGTACTCGGCGCACTTGCTTAAACGTGTAAGAGTCGAGCCGCTCAACTCATTTCAGTCGAAACTCGACTCATGATTCAGTACACAGTGATTCATTGATTTATTTTTATGTCTACCGTATTTTTCGGACCATAAGGTGCACTTAAAATCCTTTAACTTTCTCAAAAATCGACAGTGCGCCTTAAAATGCGGTGCGTCTAATGTATGAATTAATTCTGGTTGTGCTTTCTGACCTAGAACTGATTGTAGATGGTACACGGCGCTGAGCTTCCGAGGGAATTTAAGAGTTTTGTTTCATTTCATGCGCCTTATAACCCGGTGCGCTTTATGTATGAATGAAATATACCCGTTAGCAGTCGATCGTTGATTTTGCGTCTTATAATCCGGTGCGCTTTATGGTCCGAAAAATACGGTACATTATTGTATTCTTAGTGCAAACAGGTATCCATGGGTGCTAAAAAGGTTAGTTCATAAGAGCCAGCTGAAAGCAAAACAGGAATCGAATGCTCCAGAATACAGACTGCAGTTAGCTTAGCAGCTGTGCTAGTGCTCATCAGTAGAGTTCATCAGTAGAGTAAGTGTTTTGCTTTTACTTTTCACTTTCAATCCATAACTCACAAAATTACGAGTTTTTCAAGACTTTATTAAAAAATAAACTTTGTGTTAATGATTTTGGCCAACTGTTGGTTAATTTAAGTGTTTTAAACATTAGCTTCCTTATCATAGTATCCATTTCATATCTCTGCTACGATACAGTATAGAACGCTCTAGCAAACACTCGTTAAACTCATCGGTTCATGATACATTTAACTTATGATGGTTTTGTTGGAATATATCCCTATCATAAATCAGGGAGCACCTGTACAATACAGCTCCATTAATGCATTTAATGCCAAATACAGTGTGGATTTTCTGGAGGTCTGGAACACAATTCAATTTATATGATTCCTTATAGGAAAAATGTGTTCGGTACTCATCGTTTTCGGTTCTTGACAAGCCTTGACAGATTTATGGTCAAGCAGAACATCCAAGCCATTCCTGTCCTTGTTGGTGCATTTCATCGATAAATTTGTCCTTCATATTTTGCACACTGGTTAGTCGGAGCTCTCTTTAATGGCAACCGATTTCCAACATATTGTAGTTTGCAGATTGCCATCTTTTGAGAAACATCCTTCATGTGACTGAGGATGAGCCACGTCTAGCAATTAAATCTAACAACATAGATTGTGAGGCTGGTGGTGTCTGTATTTTGTCTCCTGGTGTAGTTTGTTCACTCATTTTTAACTGCAGTCATTGTTAGCTTGTTTTTAAGTAGAATGCTAGCTTGGTTTCTGCATGCTGAAAGCACTCATTGCACATGTGCAGTAGTCTATCCTAGCTGGCTACATGACACAGTGAATACGTGAAGGTATGTTTTTGTATGTTTTTTGAGTGAGTGACATACTCGATAATGTCAGCTTGAATATTGTTGAAACAACAATTAAGATATTACCATAGACGCTACATATACACCTGTAAATGCACACCCCTAACACGTAGCATATCTGGGTTTACTCTGGCACCTCATGTTGTTATGATGAGTATTACAAGCATAGAAACGCTCCGTGTTGTAACAATAAGTCAACACAATCTTAACGTAATTTTTAGTCTACCTCTTACTGTGTAGAGTGTGTGGTTTAAAGGAATTTTTGCTTGTGTCCAAGTGAAAAGACAAAAATGGATTGACTACAAATTGAGTAGGATGGATGAGGTCACGTGAGCCGCTCGCTTCACAGAGCTGGCGCAGATTGAAACATTGAATAAAATGGAGCCTTTTGTATTCTGTGAGTCCGCAGAAGACAGACGACTAAAAATTGCTTTAGAAAGGCTTTCAGAGGGAATTGGCCTTTAGACTATCAGGTCTTATTATATTTGGCGTTTTACAAAACGCATCACATTCAGCAGCTGCGCAGTACACAAATGGCTTCAAGAAGAACTGACTGGAATTGTTTTTAGATTTTATGTTTTCCTTGACATCTGGTGCTTGAAATCAAGCACACACCCAGGCAGTTTCCGTAAATAAACATCATGTTTCACCATATGGCAGTCTGATGGAAGAATCTGGGTTTGGTTCATGCCAGGAAAACTCTATCTGCCCCAATATGTTGTGCCAACTGTAAAGGTTGGTAAATGAGGAATAATGATCTGGTAATAAATAATTTTAGACAATATAAATTGTTTGCAGGATCTGGTGTGAAAGCTCCTGTCTAGGCTGCACCAGGTGTTGATGTCAACCTAATTAAATTTCTTTTGGATGGATTGGAATTTTGATGATAACACAGGCCTTATTGCCTGACATCTACAAAATGGCTTCACTGATGATCGTCTGGCTAAAGGAATCTTTACAGTCATGACCCAAAATCAAATGTTAAGACATCATCTGGCAAAAGAGGCTTTATAGCAGCAAAAGGGCAACCAACTCATGCTAATGCCCATAGACATCTCTATATTCTTTTGGCCATGGACAGTCTTACTGAGGTGGCAGATGTAGGTCAGTTGTTTGGGGTCCGAAGGTTGAAAGACTAAATCCCAAGAGTACTTATTTCTTAAACAACGCTCTTAAGCAAGACTCTAACTACTCTGAATACTGAGATACCTCAATTGTCTTCCAGTTAGGGAGATATAAATATACTTTGCTATACCGTGGTGATTGAAAGTTTGTGAACCCTTTGTTCATAAATATGACCTAAAACATCATCAGGTTTTCACACAAGTCCTTAAACAAATGAGACAAAACTATTATACTTGGTCATTTGTTTATTGAAGAAAATGGTCCAATATTACATATTAATGAGGGGCAAAAGTAGCAGTTAATTTGAAGGTGAAAATTAGAGTCAGGTGTTTTCAATCAACGGGATGACAATCAGGTATGAGTGGGCACCCTGTTTTATTTAAAGAACAGGGATCTATTTAAAGAACAGGGACCTCAGAAAAAGAGTCGTTGAAGGCTGGAAAAGGTTACAAAACCATCTCTAAAAAGTTTGGACACCACCAATCCACAGTCAGACAGATTGTGTACAAATGGAGGAAATTCAAGACCATTGTTACCCTCCCCAGGAGTGGTCAACCAACAAAGATCACTCCAAGAGCAATGGGTTTAATAGTTGGCGAGGTCACAAAGGACCCCAGGGTATCTTCTAAGCAACTGAAGGCCTCTCTCACATTGGCTAATGTTAATGTTCATGAGTCCACCATCAGAAGACCACTGAACAACAATGGTGTGCATGGCAGGGTTGCAAGGAGAAAGCCACTGCTCTCCAAAAAGAAAATTGCTGCTCAGGACAAGCCAGAAGACTATTGGAAGAATGTTTTGTTGATGTATGAGACCAAAATACATTTTCACATTTATTTACATTTATGTCATTTATCCAGAGCGACTTACAATTGACTTACAATTTACAATCCAAGCAATTGTGGGTTAAGGGCCTTGCTCAAGGACCTAACAGTGGCAGCTTGGCAGAGGTGGGATTTGAACCCTGGACCTTCTGGTCCATAGTCCAGTACCTAGAGAAGTTAGAAAGAAAACTTAAGTTTTTGGTTTAAAAGAAAAGCATTATGTTTGGAGGAAGGAAAACACTTTAGAGAACCTTGTCCCATCTGTGAAACATGGTGGTGGTAGTATCATGGTTTGGGCCTGTTTTGCTGCATCTGGGCCATCTATAATTATATCAGAGAATTCTAAAGGAAAATGCACACAAGTCGTTAAAGAATGGTTAAAGAAGAATAAAGTTAATGTTTTGGAATGGCCAAGTCAAAGTCCTGACCTTAATCCAATCGAAATGTTGCGAGCCTGAAGCGAGCAGTTAATGTGAGGAAACCCACCAACATCCCAGAGCTGAAGCTGTTCTGTACGGAGGAATGGGCTAAAATTCCTCCAAGCCGGTGTGCAGGACTGATCAACAGTTACTGCTACACAGGGGGGTCACAGCAGATACTGAAAGCAAAGGTTCACATACTTTTGCCACTCACTAATATGTAATATTGGGTCATTTTCCTCAATAAATAAATGCCCACGTATAATATTTTTGTCTCATTTGTTTAACTGGGTTCTCTTTATCTACTTTTAGGACTTGTGTAAAAATCTGATGATGTTTTAGGTCATATTTATGCAGAAATATAGAAAATTCTAAAGGGTTCACAAACTTTCAGGAACAACTATAAACAGTTTGTGCTTAGAAAGATTTTCCCACGCAGGAATCAAGATCCTACAGTGACTCTGTGAATTGGACTAAATAATATCAATATGCATATTTTTATGTGTTTATTTATTCAAATATTTGATTTATCTGTTAGTATTTACTTAGTTTCTGTTTTTTGAACTATTACTACAAACTTATTTTACTAGATAAATTTTCATCTAAGCCACCCAAGGAGGATGGGTCCCTTTTTGAGCCTTGATCTTCCCAAGGTTTCTTCCTTATTACATTTAGGGAATTTTTCCTTGCCACTGTCTCCTTGGCTTGTTCAATTTAGAATCTAATATAGAGAATATACAGAATTTAAATCTAATATAGATTATTTTCAAAGAAATTAGCAAAGGACATGTTACTCATTTTAATTACACACACTTACATACACTCATACACTTACAGCAACAAACTTTTATTAGGAATTAACCTGAGCATAGAAGGCAACACATGCATGCACATATTGTTTATTTGTTTGTTTATAACGTCGCGTTCATCATCAGTGGCCATTTCAGCGACACACACAAGGTTACATCAAGACAATGATGCAATAACATTAATCAATAAATTCTGTCATTTAATTCTTAATGTATTTTACTTTTAGTTTTAGTCCTTTTTTCTTTTCATCTTCGCTTATTTGCACTTCGTATTTCAAACTAACAGTACTTGGCAGTGTTATATAAACCTCATGGCTTTTGTAGCATACTGTGTTGAGGCAAGGTAGGGAATTGTTACCGTTGCGTAGCAACCTCGTTGTGGACCTACTTTTGGCGGAATGCATTGTCAGTAGTAAAGCATATTCTGTATGAAATTCAGGGCTTTGATTTAGTTTCTTTCTTTATTTTGTTTTAAAAATGTTGCATAAAAGCAATAGAAAGCTCAAGGTCATGAGTTATTGCAAATAACATCACGGCTGTAATCGACGGAAATAGAGTCACAGACCAAATCACAGCCGTGATGTTATACGGGGTAACCCACTCCCTCTCGTGTTCTGTTGCGTAAATAATCTTTAACATTTTTTACTGTATAGAATTTTTCTTATTAAAACACTGGCCTGCTGTTGTTCTCGTTTCATTCTAAAATGGAAAACTCTTAATAGCTCCACTAACTTAAGGTGGTTAATTTACAAGGAACAAAGAGAAACAAAAAAACAAGTGATGTAACTTTATAGCCATACTACATGACAATACGTTTATTTTATTTCTTAAGTACACTAGTACAAGTACATTTCATACACGTGTAAAAGTACATCCAAGTATTTTTGCACATTTACTCAAGTGGAACTGTAAATAGTGGACTTGTACTGGAGTAAAACAAATTAGAAGTATCAAATGTGTGAGACCAGTAGTGACAATGTTTGTTAGGCTCTTTGTGGAGAAAGATTCATACAGCAGCAGAATATGACCATAAGCCTCACCTGTTGCTCAACACAACTCTAAAATTTCTGTAATATATATATTTTTCAAAGGATCGACTTTCACTGCGATTGTTGTCCTGTGCTAATTGCAATGGTACCTTGGTTCTAGATGTTAATTCATTCCAGAAGGCTGGTGAAGAACCATTTACCGAGCAAATGTTTGCCATAAGGAATAATGCAAATTGATTTAATCTGCTTCAGACTCCCAAATAATCCCCACAGTATAAGTCATTATATGCGTTAATGGAGTTGTATTGAACAGGTGCTCCCTGATTTTCCATGGGGATATATTCCGATAAATCCATTATAAGTTAGATGTATCATGAACTGTATCATAGCCAACCTTATAAACAGCCGAGCTTAAAACACTTGCACTAACCTACAGTTGGCCAAAAGCGTTAACAAGATTGACAAATCTCATGTCATTTACTGAAAGTGAAAAGCAAACCACTTTGGTGAACTCAGGCCACGAGCATAGCTGCTAATGTTAACTGCAGCCTGTATTCCGGCGGATTCGATTCCTTTCGGTTGGCAATAAATAATAATCATTTTAGGACCCATGAGGACTTAATTGCACTAAGAATACAGTACTGTAGATGTAAAAATAAAGAAAAACACAAGAAACACGCCAGAGACTCTGCACTAAGCATGAGCTATTGTGAATCTGAATCACTGTGTACTGAATCGTGAATCACGAATCAAGTTTTGGCTGGAACGAGTAATGAGGCTCGACTCATACAAGTTTAAGCAAGTCTGAAGAATACCGAGCGACAGACGAGAACCAAGACACATTTTTTTCTAGTCAAAATGCGTCAAGAACTGAATTTAATGAATTCCACGGTGGTGGAGAACCCGAGGTACCACTGTATATGATTTAACATATTGTATTACATTTGTTAAAAATGCAAAACTGAAGCATTTTCATTAGTGGTCTAAGATTTTTCCTCCACTTGATGTTTTGTACCACTTTTGTACCTCTTTGGTCTTTTGTACCGCTGGCTATAAATGACAACATGACATTAAATACAGAGCTTGCATCACAAAGTACTTCAGAATTTAAAGTACCATGATTGAATCACTGGTGATTTATACAGTAGACCTTACGTTACGTAAATCTACACAGACATATCAGCTATGGGAATCAAAAGTCTCAGGCCAATAAATGTTGAGTTCTTCTCAATCTGGTCCCCTTCAGCTCTTCATATTGCTTGGTAATAATGTGAAATCCATTCTCATGCAATAGCTGGAATCCTGTTGCTCCACAATATGGCAAACCCTTTATAAAATAGACTGAAATGAAACTAAACATCATTAAAACTTTATGCTTCTCTAATCTGTTGAAATAAGGTGGAGTACTTGCTGGCCACATTATATATAAAGTGCCTCTCTGTGTTTTTGGAGCTTATTTCACATTCATTCTGTCGCATTGGATCACTGTCAGTCTGTTTCCACCTTGGCCAGGATAACATCTTATATTATGTCCTACAGGTATCCTGCACAAGGGCAACGGGGAGAACGTCTTCATTTCTCAACAGCCTCCTGTCATTGGGAGCATCATGGGTAATGGGAGACGACGCAGCATCTCCTGTCCCAGCTGCAATGGCCTGGCTGATGGAAATAAGCTTCTGGCTCCGGTAGCTCTGGCCTGTGGCTCAGACGGCAGCTTATTTGTGGGTGACTTCAACTATATCCGTCGGATCTTCACCACCGGAAATGTCACCAGTGTCCTGGAGCTCAGGTAAGTCATATCTGCTCTTATACATGCTCCCAGTCACATATACACAGCGTTTCTGACACCTTTTTAGAGATAAGCTCCTCACAGATAGTGGTTATCAACAATGGCAAAATCCGGAGGCTTTTACTCAGAGTTAAATGGGGTGAACTCTTGCATGGAGACGGCTGGAAATGATTAAAGGGGGGACGAATATAAATGGGAAAGTCTTCTGTTAGCTGCACAAACAAGGCTGAAAAACGACACACAATTAATTTTAGAGACAGTGTCAATCCATGGCTAATCTACAGCTAACTTTAGTAATGTACAGTACTGTGCAAAAGTCTTAGGCCAACCTTAGATTAGAGATGCCATTGTTTTAGCAATGGTATAATCAAGTCAAGTCAAGTCAGATTTATTTATATAGCACTTTTTACAATGGAGCATTGTCTCAAAGCAACTTTACAAGTTTAGATTATCTCCTAATAACTACGTCCAATCCCAAATTGAGCAAGCCTAGGGCGACAGTGGAAAGGAAAAACTCCCTAGTTCTAGGAAGAAACCTTGCCTCCTTGGGCGGCGTAGATGATAAATCTAAGAGCGAAACTAAAGTCATGGAGTCAAAGTTAAAATAAAATGTGAAGTATGCACATCGACATTAAGTGGCCCGGGTATGATGGGGCTGGAGCTGATGACGGAAGCAGCTTGAGTGGAGCTCCAGCAGATGAACATCATGTGTGGGGCTGGAACTGCCGGAACACAGCTCCGAGAGAAAGCAGAAAATGTAATTAGTATAATGACCATATAAAATGATTTCTCAGTCTATGTATTAGAATACAATTAGAAATATAGGAAATGTGTATGCAGTATTTTTTTAAAATCTGAACTTTTTTGTGAAAATGGGTGAAACTTTTTATAGAAGCTGAAAAAAAGCTTCTATAGGTGAAAGTGGCATGTATTTAGTGGGACCTCCCATTACAAGCATCAGCTGGCAGCTTCATCAGGCTTTTTGGGAGGGTAGCACTGAAAAAAAAAAACTTTTTTATGAGGGGAACGGGGTGAAAAGGCTATGCTGAAGATGACAAAGATGGGTATGGGGTGATGAAGTTTGAACTTTTTGCATCCAATATGTAATATATGGCCATTATACCACTGCTAAAACTACAAATCTAACGGTGTCTTAAGACTTTTGCATAGTACGTTTCTATAAGTGTCTAATCTTTCTCACTGTCTCTACTCTGAGCTTAACACTGTTACTCTGTGTGTGTTTCTGTTCTTTCACAGTCATTACGACAATGCTAACCAAATTCTGCCTCTCTAATCCTACATTTTCTTCCTTCTTTTTCCTCCTGTTCTTACCAAACTGTACAGAAATAAAGATTTCAGACACAGGTAAGATCTCTCTGAATGGACCACTTCTTCTTTCACGCGTCATCCATTTAGTGACATGGTTACATCTCGTGCACGGGTGTTGCTGTTGTAAAGCTTTGCCATATCATTCCAACGTGTGCGAGATCTGTTGAGTCAGTGAAGATCCTGACACCACAGCCCACTTTCTACACAAAAAAATGCACTTTTTCCACAGTGATGAAAAGGGCAGTGTAATGACAGCCTTTGAAATGCTGATGGAATGGACAGAAGGTGGTGTGATGCACACCTTGCTGCCCTCCACAGCTTGTGGTTACTCGCTCAAGTAAATATTTGCCGAAAAAGCTATGTCAGTATATCTGAGCAAGCCAGAGTCCCTGGACCATTAACTGAAATGTCAGACAGGTAGATGGAGCGGCAGTCTAGGACTTAGAATAAGCCCCGCTTCAGCGCTTTAAATATTTCTCACCCTCAGGGGATATGGCTCCCATAACAACAGTAATCACCACCTTCTCACCTGGACTGGAGGGAAAAGCTGCATGCCTAACACAGAGCGCAGCTTGACATTTCGATCAGAGAAAAATTACATACTTAGCCACTTACAGCACCATTTGAGTGCGCAGTTCATTAATGAAGTTTGATGTTATACGTTGTAGTTTGTCATCATAAAAGCTCTGGAATACAGTTTGATCATTGTGGCTTTAAAAACGGTGCTGGGTGTGCGCTTGTGACCGAAGGTCTTCTACAGGCAGCTGTCTGACATGACAGCATGGTGCTCGGGTTTGACTGACAGGATGTGAGTGGTGTTCAAGACTGTGCTAAGGTAGATTGGCAAATACCAGCTGTTCGCAGTCTTCTGCTAGAGCCTGTGTACCTGAAAGTGCTGCTGATTGATCTTCACACTGGTGTGTCATGACTCCTGTGGTGAACGTTTCAGCTTCATGCAGGGAAGAGGGATGGGTGACACGTTCCATCTGTCTCGGTGTGAGTATGTAAGGGCCAGATATATCTGCAGATGAACGTGCACTGTAGGTAACCTGAGCTGGTTAGTTCAAAACAAAGGTCCCAGAAGCTCTTCGAAACATGTCTTGAAAGAAAGTTTACAGTTGAGTAGCAGCTTAGTGTTAGATCTTTAGAGATCTGAGATGTTTGAGGGTGAGGCAGAGTGCAGCACTGGGTACTGTGAGTGAGTTCTATTCTGCGGTTGGGTCCAATTGCAAGTCCAAGGGTCAGCTTGAATCTTCACTGACAACTGATGTGTGCCTGAAGGCTAGTCTGGGTCAGAGTTGAGTCTGAAGGTAAATAATGTATGATAGCAGCTTTGAGACAGAATGCAAGTTGAAGGGCAGTAAAAGTGTCATATGTGACACGTGTTATTTTGGGGCACTGAGTGTGTTTACATGCACTTAATAATATGATCATAGTCGGATTTCTGCAGTTATCTGATTATCCAAGCGGTCATGTATACAGCATACTCCGATCTAGAAATAAGATTAAGAAATCCCATAAAGAGAGGTGGATTTACCCCAGTAATCGGATTACTCATAGCATGTATACCAATTACCCAAATAATCGCCGTTTTCAGTTTGCGCATGTGTGCGAGCCTTCCCCCACGGTTGCCAGGTTCACATATTCTAAATAATTGGCTTTATTTGTTCTTTTTTCCATTGACTTTAGCATTTAGTTTTGTTTTTGTTGCTGGATCTGGCAACCCCAGAATTAACCACACCGCATAATTAAAGACAGCAAACAGTTATTGAACAGTTTTTGGAAACGTGGTGTATACTCGAGAAAATGAATAATTTGATTATTTCATATTAAGGTTTGAAGTTTGTGTCAGATATTTCTATGAGACTATGGGCTGGTTGCAAAGTAGAAATCCGATTGCTCAAGTGCATGTATACTCGCTGATCGGATTACTGACAAAATCTGATTTTCTGCAGTTATCAGATTATTAACTTCGTGTAAACACACTCAGTGTGAGCGGAAAAGAACACATTAAATCTGACACTGTAGGTTCCAATTTGGGCCACTTTCATGTGTGGGACTGAAATCTGATACATATCCAATCGACTCTCAACCGATGGAAATGCTGTCTGATCTGCCAATCAGAATTTACACGACTTTTACATTTACAGCATTTAGCAGACACCCTTATCCAGAGCGAGGGTTAAGGGCCTTGCTCAAGGAGCCGACAGTGGCAGCTTTGGCTGAGGTGGGATTTGAACCCTGGACCTTCTGGTTCATAGTCCTGCACCTTAACCACTAGGCCACCACAGTCCCTTTTATGTAATTCCAACGTGACATTGTCATAAATGTGCTCTGAGGAGAATGGAAAATGGATGACAGCAGTGAGAGAGGTTTTCAGTGTTGGGATAGCGAAGTAACAGACAGACTTCATAAATATTTCGGGTGATGTCTCTTTGCAAACAAAAATTAGAAGGCACATATCACAACTCCTCTGTGTTTGAGGAAATTCCTAAAGAAATGGCCAAACGTGGCTACAGGCGGTCGTGACTGGAGTGACAAAGGAAAATAAAAAGCTTAAAAAACGAAGTTTAAAGAAGCCAAGGATGCCAAGAAAGTGGTTGTGGCAGACTATTGGGACTAACATGCCTTTTTTAACATGTCCATTAAAGAAGTGCATGTTACTGCAGACTCCGTTTTGAGCAGGTCACATGAAGCATTGCTATTTGCACATGCGTGTCAGTTTAAGAGCACAAACTGTTTAGACCAGTGTTGGATATAGGTCACATTTAAGACGATACAGTAGAACCTTGGAATTCAAACGTAATTGTTCCCAACCCCCAAATGATTGTTTTTATGCCTATATTCATAAGTAATTAGTGATTAAAAGCCTGAATAAAGCAAAGGAATGTAATGTCATACTAATAATCAATAAATACATGAAATAAGTGAAATATAAAGACGTGACATGAGCCGAATATAGTTTTGGCACATCTTATCACTGGGACATCTGGGACACAGGGACTGATATAATATACATATACATGCTATAAAAATATAATATGATATAATATAATATAATATAAAGTAATATAATATAATATCCTTTCCTTAGAGTGAGTTTGAGGGCAAGTCTGAGTCTGAAGCCAAGCCTGAGGGCATGAGTGACTCTGAGACACATTTAAGACCGAGCACCGGTAAGGTTCCTGTGTTGGGCCTGAGAGGAAATACTCAGCTTGCCTACTGTGCCCTTATTACTTATCCTTTGAAACTTTCAGCAACAGACATTTTTCCTCCATTCTAAATGGAGGTCATCAGTCAATGTGGTCGGTGCAGCCACGGGTGACATTTTGCCCTCAGGTCAAGTAGAGCATCCTGTTTCCAAGCATTCAGCAGAAGGTCAGTTGTCATCCCACATAACAAATTGAAGCTGGCAGTAGGACAGATCTTCTTCTCTGTTTCCCCTCGCTCCTTTGGCATGGTTGTTTACACCCTTTCAAGACATTATGCAGGGTTTGTTAGGAATAAGTTTGGACTGCTGCTCCTTTAGGTCGCCACCCTCAGCTTTGGCACGACTGAGACGCTGGAAAAGAGCAAATCTTTGTTCGGATGCTTGATCTTTTCTGATTCTTGACCTTTCTAACTCTCTTAAAGCTTTCCTATCACCTAGACCTTTCTTGCTGTGTTCATGTGAAGCCCTTGTGGGAAGATCTAGCAAAGAAAAACAGACATTGGAGGAGATTTAACATCCAACTCTGTCAAATGTGTTAGGCAAATTTTTTGTGTTTTTTCATGTTTGGTTCGGAGGCTTTTGTCCAGTACAGCTTATTCACATGCTCTAACACACCTACTAGGCCTGGTAATTAACTGGTGAGTTGAATCAGGTGTCTTTGAGCATGAAAATCATTCAACTGTGCTGGACTCTAGTCCTCCATGATTGGAAATGGGCAACCCTGGGGACATACTGTAAATGTGCCTCAGCTGCTTCCTGTAGCAGGGACAGCTTCTACTGAAGTGGCTACAGCCCACTATAAGGATATTCCCCTGGCTTTTTTACTTTGCAGCAGACAAACAAATATCAGACATGCTTGTGCTTGAATGAACCCTTTAGGATATTCTGTAGTTCTGCATAAATATGACCTAACACATAATCATATTTTTACTAGTTCTAAATGGAGATAATCAATTAGAAGACCAAATTAAACAAATGAGATTGTTTATTGAGGTAAATGATCCAATGTTACATATATGTGAGTGGCAAGATTAATTGAACCTTTGCTTTCAGTATCTGGAGTAACCATTCTGGAGTAACCTTCTCCACATCATCTGGGAGGGATTTTAGTCAATTCCACCATACACAACAGCTTCAATTCAGAGGTGTTGGTGGGTTTCCTGACATGAACTGCTTGCTTAAGGTCCTGCTACAACTTTTGTATTGGATAAAAAGCCAGGGATTTGACTGGCCAGTTCAAAATAAACAAAAAAGAAAAATATCTGTATATACTGTATACAATATTCTCCATGGTGACAAATTTGTTTCTTGAGGAAAGTCTAAGAAATAGCTGAAACCAAAAGCCAGTCTACAAACAATGAGACAACAAAAGTGGCGTCCCAGCTTCAGGATAAAGGAAATCAACAAACTGAGGCCACATGATGTCTCCAACCTCAAGTTATATTTTCCTTTCTTTCATCACATACGTCTTAAATATCATTTTACCTCTTTGGTTTTCTTTCAAACTGAATGAGCAGTTTAGATCTTTTCCCTGCTTACTTAAACTCTAAACTTAGATTGATCTATTTGGATTTATTTTTGGTTTTCTATTTTAGTTCTTTTCACAAACACACACAAGGGGACAAACAATCACTGGTTAGTGGTGGTGTATTTTAAGTGCAATAATGCCTTCAAACCAAACCACGATTTATCTTGGTTTTAGAAGATTCTATCGAGCTGATTAGCCCAAGAGCATGCCGGAAAATATTGCACTATAGCCTTCCGATGCCCTCCCTGGCCTGAGACGCAGTGCTGACATGAACAGTGTGTTTAGACTTGTATGAAGAGCCAGTGCAGGGTAAAGGTTTACCCCCAGGAGAGGATATGCAGAGAGATAGGTGAAACCACACAGGTTTGGAGTAGCTTACATGTATCACAGTGCCCATTTTCATATGCCAAAGTCCACTGGCAAGACCCCAGCAGGGGAGTTCAATCCTTCAATCCTTATCTCTTTGGTACCCCTAACTTTGGTCACTATCCTCACTGCTGGTGGCATAGGCACCAGATTGAAGGTCGGGAAGCACTTGGTTGACTCTGGTAGAGGCTCATTGCAGTAGCTGTCCTGTGGATTTAGGTTAGTCTGGAGTCCAGACTGATTCCAGACTACTGTCCGAATCAAGTAGGGGAAAAATATGGAATTGCTCAATGCTGAAGAAAGAAATTATGAGATCATCAACCAAAAAACAAAAAAAAAAGTGGTTTGTTGCTCCAGCTCTGGCTTTCATGGTGGCTTGAATTGTTTGAGGCATGGATTTCACTGATGAAAAACAAATAAGCCAACTTTCTCAACTAACGGTTGACAGATGAGCTTTGCATGATGGAGCCTTATCATGGACCAATGTTTTCTTTTAATCCACCATAATTTTTCAATCAGATTGAGATCTGGATTGTTTGCTGGCCATGTCATTAATTTGATATGCCTGTTCTGAAGAAAAGCTTTAAAACGCTTTGCTCTGTTGCAAGATGCATTAGGATCCTGAAAAATGACTTCATCACAAACTATTTTCTGTTGATTGAATGAGACCAGATCCAAAATCGTTTCATGAAGCCAGATTGTTCAGCATATTACATAAAAAACGTTTTGTGTCAAATCTGTGTTTGTTTATTTGCTACAAAGTAGAAAGCTAGGTGAACAATCTATAAGTGTGGTGATTTTATATGCTTGTAGCGGCGGGCTGAAATTGTGCAGCTTGTAATGTTCAGAAACTTTAAAGTGCAATGCAGGTGCTTTGCTTCCTTTATTTGATTAGCTTGCAGAGGGAGGAACAGCAGCAAGTTCCCGAGTGGAGTTTGGGTTCCAGCAGGTAGCTGGCTCTCTCACTCCAGCTTGATTGGAGCTATTATGTCAGGCATTGATGTTGCCTAGCCCCCTGTGTGGATGTGAGGGATGACTGTATCAGCCTGCCTCTGTTGTATAGTAGTCTATTTGCTGAGCGGTGTGCTGTTTCGGCTTGAAAATGCATAATGTTGTAGAAAGCAGACCTCCGAGCAAATAGATCTCTATAAGAATGTTACCCTCTCATGTGAAATTGGCAGAACACCTACCTGAATACACCGGCCGACAAAACATTAGCTGCCTGGGGAGTTTACCCAGTGCAGGACCTATTTGATTGTTTAACTGAGATGCACATTGAATGTGAATGCGTAAACACAGCACACTGATGCCTACGGCAGCTAAAATGCTTAACCAGAACTGGCTTTAGACTTTAATGTTGACACAAACCTACATTGTAGATATTCACACCATGCAAATGTGAGTCCATCTGCTCATCAGGAATAGTTAGACTACGATGATACGTACGGCTGATGATACTTCCTTTAAGTGGTTGTTAGGCAGGAGTAGAGGACATGCTACTGTGGCTACAGCTCTTGTCAAGTCAATATTATATCCTAATGGTAACATTTCTTTCCTTTCCTTTAGCAATAGTCCAGCCCACAAGTACTACCTGGCAACAAGTCCAGTGTCAGGAGCTCTGTATTTGTCAGACACCAGCAGCAGGAAAGTGTTCAAGGTGAAGTCCCTGAACATGGTGAAGGATGTGGCTAAGAACCTGGAACTGGTGGCAGGCACAGGAGACCAGTGTCTTCCCTACGATGAGACACGTTGTGGGGATGGAGGCAAGGCTGTGGAGGCTACGCTCACCAATCCCAGAGGTAAGATAATATGAAAGACAAAAGATATTGTTAGCACCATAGCTTTTGGAGACACCATCATTTAACATACACTCATTGACCACTCTATTACGTATACTGCTTTGTTTCTACACTCATTGTCCATTTTATCAGTTTCACTTTATGCATACAAGCACTTTGTAGTTCTGCAATTACAGACTGTAGTCCATCTGTTTCTGTGCATACTTTGTTAGTCCCCTTTACTCTGTTCTCTAATGATCAGGACCACCACATATGGTTTTTAAACACTGTGTTCACTCTCTGTGCAATCCATTAGACACATCTACCATATTGCTTCACCTTGTAGATGTAAAGTAAGAGACAGTTGCTCATCTGTTGTTGCACAGTTTGCATTAGTCATCTTCTAATCCTTCATCAGTGCTCACAGGATACTGCCTACAGGATGATGGTAGCTGGACATTTTTGGTCGGTGGGCTATTTTCAGTCCAGGTGTTTAAAAAGTCCAGTAGCACTGCTGTGTCTGATCCACTCATACCGGCAGAACATGCACTAACACACCACCACCATATCAGGGTCACAGCAGTGCTGAGAATGGTCCTCCGTACTGTGTGGGTCCTAACCATTAGAGAACAGAGTAAAGGGACTAGCAATGTATATAGAGAAACAGATGGACTACAGTCTGTAATTGGGGAACTACAAAGTGCTTCTGTAGAAAAAAGGATGTGTACCTAATAAATCGGGTACTCTCCGATGTACTATGGTGATACATTCGCATAAATCCATCATACAGTGGTGCTTGAAAGTTTGTGAACCCTTTAGAATTTTCTATGTTTCTGCATATATATGACCTAAAACAACATCAGATTTTCACACAAGTTCTAAAAGTAGATAAAGAGAACCAAGTTAAACAAATGAGACAAAAATATTATACTTGGCCATTTATTTATTGAGAAAAATGATCCAATATTACATATTAATGAGTGGCAAAAGTATGTGAACCTCTAGGATTAGCAGTTACTTTGAAGGTGAAATTAGAGTCAGGTGTTTTCAATCAATGGGATGAGAATCAGGTGTGAGGGGGCACCCTGTTTTATTTAAAGAACAGGGATCTATCAAAGTCTGCTCTTCACAACTCAGGACATCTGTCCATGAACTGAATCACAAGAGAAGGTGGGTCATGCAGTAAGACAACGACCCACACAAGCCGTTCTACCAAAGAATGGTTAAAGAAGAATAAAGTTCATGTTTTGGAATGGCCAAATCAAAGTCCTGACCTTAATGCAATCGAAATGATGTGGAAGGACCTGAAGCGAGCAGATAATGTGAGGGAACCCACCAACATCCCAGAGCTGAAGCTGTTCTGCACGGAGGAATGGGCTAAAATTCCTACAAGCCGGTGTGCAGGACTGATCAACAGTTACAGGAAACGTTTAGTTGCAGTTATTGCTGCACAGGGTGGGTCACACCAGATACTGAAAGCAGAGGTTCACATACTTTTGCCACTCACTAATATGTAATACTGGATCATTTCCCTCAATAAATAAATGACCAAGTATGTACATGATTTGAAACTGCAGTAGATGATTTTGTATCATAAGTATAAATGCTCAAATCCACATACCTTTGTTCTTACAGTTGAGGATTTTGTGTTTTGAGTGTTTTATGTTCTTTTGGTGGCATATAATCATTAGCAAAGGAACACTGAGTGTGAGCAGGCTATCACAGACTTATGAAAACGATATTTTTAGTCATTCAGAGAGCTTCATATTTGTGCTTTAATCATTCAGCCTTTCTTTGAACGTTCAGTACTCTCAAACTTCACTTACTAGTAGCACTAAGTGATGCATTCATGATTTCATAATGATATAGCTTGCATATGTCTATAGCATATTTTCTGTCCCTGCAGTACATCAAATCTTATGTTATATTATTATTGCAATATTTTTAATGCTGCCAGGTTGGTATATTGGCGTAAATTCTATTTGTCTATTAGATCAGATGCAGATTAGGGGCTCTCAAGACAGCACGATATTAAATTCTTTTTCAGCTCTCATCTGGCAGTTGATAGTAAAACCTAAAGCACAAGGGCAAATTGTACAGCTCTCATCCATCACAGACGGGAGATGAAGGGTAGCCCTGCACTGAATGGCAGATGTTTAGTGCTCGGTGTTTTTCATTGGAGTTAAGGGGCTCTTTAGGATGGGGAAAGAACTGGAGGCATGGTGAAATAGCTTTTGCCTTGCAGCCTAGATCAATGCTTCCCTCCATTTCCAGAAATACAAGCATAATGATATTTTCTCTCCCAAGATTTCAGATCGATGGTGCATGCATGCTCTGTTGTTTGACACTCATAAAATAAGAGCTTTCGCAACAAAAGTCGCTGATTACAGACTCAGCATGTTACAGCTGGGCCACACCTTTTTTCTGCTATATGGCAGATTAGTCACCCAGCCACTGGCTTATAGCTTTGTGACCACATCTCACTCTCTATTTCGCTCGCTTTCTTTTTCTCGCTCTGCATGGTAACGAGCCTGCCTTGTTTAGGGGGCGTAATCTTTTCATATGGATAGTTTATTGGTATTGGTGTAGCTTCTGTATATGGTACAGTGACGTGTTATATGTATACATAGTTTGTACATGAGTTAATTGGCCATGTGTATGTGCACTTATATATTGTTTTAATTGAATATACACCCCCAAATCAGCAAACGTTGGGACAGTATGGGACAGTATAACAAATAAACGCAGTGTTCCTTATGTTTACTTTGACTTTTATTTAATTGCAAACAGAATGAATCTGAGATGTTTCTTGTTTGTCTGGTCAACTTTATTTAATTTGTTAATATACATCCATTCCTGCATTTCAGGCCTGCAACACATTCCAAAAAAGTTGTTACAGTCAGGTATTTACCACTTTAATGTTGACATTTTGGCACCAAGAGATATCAAGCGAAGTGTTTCAGCTGCTATTTTGTCCCATTCATCCTTCAAACACTCTTTAAGATATGCAGTAGTATGGGATCGTCGTTGCCACATATTTCGTTTCAAAATTCTCCACACATTTTTTATTGGCGACTGCAGGCAGGCCAGTCCAGTACCCGTACCCTCTTTTTCTGTGGCCATGCCTTTGTAATGTGTGCACCATGATGTTTTGCTTTTTGTCTTGTTGAAAAATGCATGGACGTCCCTGGAAAACAGGTTGTCTTGAAGGCAGCTTATGTTGCTCTAAGCTCAGTGTAGTTTTCTGCATTAATGCTGCCATCACAGAAGTATAAATACCTTTCCCGAGGGCACTGACCGGCTACATTTTTAAATTAGCATTTTCCATATTGTACCAACTTTTTTGTTACCATGTAAATGAGAAACCAAATAACAAACATGAGACTACCACCAGGTTTGGCATTGCGGCATTTCAGTATGCGGCTGGGTACAAGTATATCAAATTTAGTGTTGTTGCATTGCTGTGAATTGTAAATACTGTATAATTAATATGGTTACTGTAGTAGATATACCTACCCTTTTGGTTCATCTTGTGTAATCACTGGACACTGTTAACTGATTGTAGTTGGCAGATTATTATCATTCTATTAATATTATTGATACTATTAGTTTACATATTATGTTATTTAAATTTTTGGTTCTCCTTTAATATTTCTTTAGCTTCCTTTATTCCTGGTACTATAAACTTATTTTAATTACTTACTTTACTTACTTATAACAGCTAAGCTGCCTAAAAGGATGGGTCCTCGTTTTGAGTCTAGGTCCTCCCAAGGTTTCTTCCTTTTAGCATTTACGGAGTTTTTCCTTTCCACTGTCGGCCTTGCTCAATTTGGAATTGGGATTACATAATAAAAGATAATATAAAATTGTACGGCTGCTTTGGGACAATGCTGCATTGTAAAAAGCACTTTAGGAATAACTCTGACTTTATTCTGAACTGAACAAGATTTATACCAGAACCAAGCATGTTAGTGTTACTTCTGTGCTACTAACTGACCCCATCCAAACAATATCTGGTTAGTGGTTGTCCTATTGGCAGTTCATTTTCCACTCCTGTCTATTTCTGAAACTCCCTACTTAATCAGTCCACAGAATCGATGTAGCATTTATTGGATGAGCACATTCAAATTGACATTGTTGTTATTTGCACCATGGCCTTTTCATTTAATTATTGATCCAATAAGATCAATTTAAAAATTGTGCCCAGAAAACACAATCAGCATTTGTTGAAAGGAGCTCCTAATATCCAGACTTCTGCCAAACCCAGGTGATCGTGTTTGATGTGTGTTCTTCTGTCTCTATCTTTCTACTCTAGGGATTACAGTAGACAAGTATGGAACTATCTTCTTCGTCGATGGCACCATGATACGTCGTATTGACCAAAATGGAATTATCTCCACACTGCTGGGCTTCAACGACCTGACCTCTGCACGACCCCTGAGCTGCGACTCTATCATGGATATCTCACAGGTACGGTCTTCCATTTCAGCCCGTGGTGTGTCCATGACCGCTTTGCCTCCAGTTTATACAGATGAGCAGTAAGTCGTGTCTTTGCCCTATCCAGTAGAGCACAGCTCTCAGAGTGAAAGGGAATAAAACTCCTTTTTCCCCTCGTGATCACAGCAACAGTCACAATTCTCTGCAGTCCATGAGCTCATTTATATGTACGAAAGGCTCAGCGTTATAAAAAGGTTAGCTTATAAGAGCCAATCGAAAGCAAAACAGGAATTGAATGCTCCAGAACACAGGCTCAAGTTAGCTTAGCAGCTATGCTAGCACCACAAGTTCACCAATAGAGTATGTGTTTTGCTTTTACTTTTCACTTTCAGTCCCTTACTCACTAAATGACGAGATTTATTATAAAATAAGCGTTGTGTTAATGATTTTGGCCATCTGCAGGTAAGTGTTTTAAACATTAACTTAGTTATTACTTAAGAAGCTTTGTGTCTCATCTCTGCTTCAGCCTCATCTCTGCTATGATACACCAAACACTCGTTAAACTCCTCAGTTCATGATACATTTAACTTATGATGGATTTCTTGGAACATATCCCTTTCGTAAATCAGGGAGCACCTGTACAATACAACTCCATTAATACATATAATTCCTTATACAGTGTGGATTTTCTGGGGGTCTGGAATGGATTAATTCAATGTACATTATTCCTTATGGGAGCAATTTGCTCAGTACTCGTCATGTTTGGTTCTTGACAAGCTGTCTGGAACAAATTAGCGTATCACCACTAAACTTACTTAGCTAGTGTGAGTTCTCTAAATTGGGAGAAAAATGTGGTTAAAAAACAATGCCACACAGACCAAATGCTACGTCAGCACATGCAAGGACACAGCTCACCAAAGGCACAGACGCTTCCATTAGGCAAATGATACGATACAGGGGTTAGTTCCAGAATGTGGTAAAAGAAGAAAGTATCTCGTTCCTCTTGCAACTGCATATGGATTAAAAAATATCTGTGCTCGTGTAAGTTTCTGTGTTATTATTATACAAATGTTTGTGGACACCCAAAAAAATTACATCCACAGCATGGGTATTAGTGTGGAGCTAACCCTCCATCTTTGTTGCAACAACCACCTTTGTTCTTCTGAAAGGGCCTTTCCACCAGATTTTGGAGCATGACTGTGAGGTTGCCTTCTGATGTTAGACTATAAGCTCTGGCTCACTTTGGGCATTCCAGTGCATTTTCAAGGTATCTGATGGAGTCTGTGCAAGTTCTCAATCAAAGTTGGCAAATCAATTATTTATGGATTCTGTTTGAGGACAACAGGGCAGAAAGTTGATGAACTGATTTGTTGGAAGCGAAAAACTAAAAATGTGTCATATTGAGGGTCACTGGCGTATACCCCATTCTACTGCCACTGTTTGTCTTTGAAGAATCCAGAAATGTATTTTTTATGTTATGAATGTGTTACAAGTGAGTGTTCCTGAAATAGTAGAGCTCATTGAGGAAAATGATTCAATATTACATATTAAAGAATGGCAAAAGTATGTGAACCTCTGCTTTCAGTATCTGGTGTGACCCCCCTGTGCAGCAATAACTGCAACTAAACGTTTCCTGTAACTGTTGATCAGTCCTGCACACCGGCTTGGAGGAATTTTAGCCCATTCCTCCGTACAGAACAGCTTCAGCTCTGGGATGTTGGTGGGTTTCCTCAGATTAACTGCTCGCTTCAGGTCCTTCCACAACATTTCAATTGGGTTAAGGTCAGGACTTTGATTTGGCCATTCCAAAACATTAACTGTAGTCTTCATAGTTAGAACAGCTTGTGTGCTTAGGGTCATTGTCTTGCTGCATGACCCACCTTCTCTTGAGATTCAGTTCATGGACAGATGTCCTGACATATTGCTTTAGAATTCTCTGATATAATTCAAAATTAATTGGTCCATCAATGATGTCAAGCCGTCCTGGCCCAGATGCAGCAAAACAGGCCCAAACCATGATACTACCACCACCATGTTTAACAGATGGGATAAGGTTCTTATGCTGGAATGCAGTGTTTTCCTTTCTCCAAACATAACACTTTTCTTTTAAACCAAAAAGTTCTGTCTTGGTCTCATTCGTCCACAAAACATTCTTCCAATAGCCTTCTGGCTTGTCCACGTGATCTTTAGCAAGCTGCAGATGAGCAGCAATGGCTTTCTCCTTGCAACCCTGCCATGCACACCATTGTTGTTCAGTCTTCTTCTGATGGTGGACTCATGAACATTTACATTAGCCAATGTGAGGAGGCCTTCAGTTGCTTAGAAGTTACCCTGGGGACCTTTGTGACCTCACCAACTATTACACGCCTTGCTCTTGAAGTGATCTTTGGTCGACCACTCCTGGTGAGGGTAACAATGGTCTTTAATTTCCTCCATTTGTACATAATCTGTCTGACTGTGGATTGGTGGAGTCCAAACTCTTTAGAGATGGTTTTGTAACCTTTTCCAGCCTTTTGAGCATCAACAACTCTTGCTCCTCCTTTGTTCATGCCATGATACACCCACAAACGTGCTGTGAAGAGCAGACTTTGATAGATCTCTGTTCTTTAAATAAAACAGGGTGCCCACTCACACCTGATTGTCATCCCATTGATTGAAAACACCTGACTCTAATTTCACCTTCAAATTAGCTGCTAATCCTAGAGGTTCACATACTTTTGCCACTTACTAATATGTAATTTTGGATCATTTTCCTCAATAAATAAATGACCAAGTATAAAATGTTTGTATCATTTGTTTAGCCGGGTTCTATTTCTCTACTTTTAGAACTTGTGTGAAAATCTGATGCTGTTTTAGGTCATATATATGCAGAAATATAGAAAATTCGAAAGGGTTCACAAACTTTCAAGCACCGCTGTATATAGTGTACCTTCGGCTGATTAAGTATCAAAGTACTCACATTTTATTTGGTTTGCTACTGTTTGAGCCTCTTTATCACTGACCTGCTTCTCAACTAATGAAGTCACGAGTCAATTGAGATTGTATTAAAAATGACCACACATACAAGACCTCGTTTTAAAATTCAATTTGCATGGGGTGGTAATAAGTGGAAGTGTGACACGGTGAGCAAGCAGACATGACAGTGATCATAATCTTAGGCCTGACTTGTGAACAGTGTAGCATGTCCATGTGTCATCTCCTCTTGTTTCCTCCTGGCTGGGCTTCGTGTATACATGTGTGTGCGTGTGTGTGTGTGTCCTTGTTTCCTCAGTGTGGAGGCCCTAGCTTCCACTCCTAGAGAAGCTTTATTTTACAAAAAGGATGCAGGGCACAGGCTAGACGACCTGCAGCTGCCAACCACTGTTCCACAGAGACATTGCAATCCCCTGACATACAAATACACACATTTTGACACATCACACACATGCACGCCATCTCCTTCCCCCTCCTGCACGGTTTCTCCACAAACCCTCAATTGCATGCACGCACACACACACAGATACGCTCACAAACACTTTCTCTAATATGCTGAAACTAAGGCTACTACAGGCAGGGTGATGATGACAAATCACTCTCATTCCTGCCAGAGACACTCAGACAGTAAAAAGCATCCATTAAAAACATTCATGGGCAGCACACCACTCTCTACCTCAAACACTCCCCGTACCTCATTTAATGCAGCCGCTACTTTTCCCAGACTCCTCCAGAGCACATCCTGTCCTTTTCATTTCCCAACTCGTATATATATAAGGATATACAGTTTTAGAAAGTTCTAGGTCTATCCAGTTATAGGCCGCATTGTTTTTTTTCAATATGGCATTTCTTGGAACTTTATCTGGTTTGTCTGTGGTCTTTGCACATCTTTTGTATTTTATGCTTTGCACTCACTTAACATATCATGTTGTGTCTATTTGTTTGCTCATTTATATACCATTCATCACCACTGACAATTTGTTTTCATACTGAAAACAGTAAAGAGCCTATTTTTGATTTATGTTGGTTGTAGGTTTGGTGAGGTAAATGGCTGAAGGGAGCGTTTATTGAACGAAAAAACAGCTCTGTTTAAAAGATGCACACGAGTAGGTTGCACGTGTAAATATAGATTTGTGGTCTTAGACAAGGTCAAGGCCATGTTGTACGTGACCATAAATAGATATCCATTTGTTCTCCCTTTTATTACATGTGACATAAAGATGTAGTCAGTGATTTGGGCAAAGGCAGCCTTAGCTAGATCTCAAAATCCCGATCGAATACTGTTTTAAATGTTACATCAAAGTCCATGGCATCAGAACTGGCAGAAGCTGAAAGTTTGACAATGTGCAGATGTCCATATATATACATATTTATATAGATAGATATAGATATAGTTATAGTGTTAGCAAGAACATCAGCAGCCAAACCCCTGCAGCTCTCCCACACACCATTCTCATGAAATATTTAGCCACCTCTGTTGACACAAAATAGGTTTCATGCAGTAGCTTCGAGAAACAGGAGACATTTCCCATGCTAGCTGTCCATGTACTGCAGACCTCTGATGGGCCATGTTCTATGAGCCTGACGCCAGATCCACAGAACCAGCAGTGGCACTTGGTGACTCTCCATTGCTGAGTTTGTGTCTGCAGAGCTTATATTTAGCTGTATCTCTGACCATTGCCAAGTCCCTGACGATGAACTAGTCATTATGGGATTTATAATGCGGTGCTAATCGTGCCGTTAGATCAGTATAGCCGGTACTGTTTAGCACAATAGCTAGTAAATAAGAGACAAATCAATCCATTTGGTTGATTCTAAGCTATTCAGATCTATGTTCAGTGTCTTACATGTTACATACAGACTATAACATTCCGAACTGGATGAACGTTCCTCATTTTTCAGTCAGAAGGAGGGCAACATGATGGTGCATGTGCTTAGCGTGGTGCGTCGCAGCTCCAGAGATCCCCAGTTTGATCCCAACCATGGACTCCATCTGTATGGAGCTTGCGCACTCCTTGTGTCCACGTGGGTTTACTCCGGGTGCTCCAGATGCCTGAAGACAGGAGTTAGGCAAATGGTCATAGATGCCGAAAGGGACATTAAATAAAATAAAGCCCGATCAGAGTGACATATCAGTGTGTTATCAGAGTCAGAGTGACCTTAGCAAAGCTGGGAAAATATACCTATGTATTTATACTTCTAAATAAGACTTAATAAGACCCTCAAAAACTGTTCAAAATCTCATGCTGTGTCACTGAGGACGTTAATCTTCCTTTATATAAAACAACAGGGCATAATGTGAGTACAATAATATGAGCATGATATATATACAATCATGTGTGCATTAATATACAGAAGCAATGAGGTCTTACTAGAACATCCCTTTCAAATTTTTAAAAGCAGCAAAGTTATAAATAGAGCCATTTTGGCTGGCCAACTAGTCAATCTTGCTAATGGAGTTAATAATGTGGCTCGTTGGTATTCAGGTTGTCCTTTCAAAGTGTTTGTTTATTGGCTCCTCCGTAGTATTGGTTCCCAGATGCAGCACTGTGTTTATCTTGACATTTCTCCCTGGTCTGTGAAAACCGGACGTGTCCTATTTGATGCCACCAAATCAATTTGGCCGCTTTTAAGATCCTCTTTTAATAGACTACACAGCATGACTGCTGTTTTTTGATTTCTTGTCCCGGTACATTATAAACATCTTTTAATCAACCAGCCTCGTTGCTATGCCAAGACCATGAGTGAAATAAGATCTTTTATATTCTACTCCCCCTGAAAAACAGGGTTCGCCCTCGCCAGGAGAACTATATGCCAATTGTGTATTCAGTAAATTTCTACTTGTTAAAAGCCAACCACATTATTTGCAGAACAATAAGTCATAATTTGGAAGGCTGGGAGGTAAGCAATACTGCTTCTTCCTCCCAAGAGAGTTTTGATTATATAATGAATAACCCAGTACAAAAAAGACGCCCACAGGGTGGGCTAACAGATGTACTGCAGTCGTATTTGGGTGTCCTTGGTACACATGATCAATGCTTTCCCTTGCTTCTGCTTAATGTAATTGTTTCGCTTGCTTTCTCTCTCCTGAGCCTAATCATGTGCTATGGCTTATCATCATTACTCTTCCTTACTCTTTCTGTTATCATATCAGAGGGTAGAAATAGCGCCCAGACTTTATTTCTCTCCTTTTTTCCAGGCCTGACCTGCAAATCATTTTCTGATATTTTTATGTAATTTTGCTTCCCAAAATAAATATTACATAATATGGACAAAAGTATTGGGACACCTACACAGTACACATACAGGAGCTTTTATGACATCCCATTCTAAATCCACAGGCATTATGGAATTACCCCAATACAGTTATAACGGCTTCCACTCTTCTGGGAAGGCTTTCTAAAAGGTTTTGACTGTATGTGTGGGAATTTTTGCTCATTCATCCAGAACAGCATTTGTTAGGTCAGACCCTGATGTTGGATGAGAGGGCCTGGCTCGCACTCTCCATACCAGTTCATCCAAAATGTGTTAGACAGGGTTGAAATCAAGGCTCTGTACAGGCCAGTCAAGTTCTTCCACCATGTCTTTAGGGACCTTGCTTTGTGCACTGGGGGACAGTCATACTGGAACAGTAGAGAGTCTTTCCCAAACTGTTCCCACAAAGTTGGAAGCATGCAGTTGTCGAAAATATCTTGCTATGCTCAAGCATTAAGATTTTCCTTTACTGGTACTAAGGGGTCTCAGTCAACCCCACAAAACAACCACATAGCACTATCCTTCCTCCACCAAACTTCACAGTTGGCACAATGCAGCCAGGCAGGTCATGCTCTCCTGGCATTCACCAAACCCAGACTCATCCATCAGATTTCAGATAGAGAAGCATGATTTGTCAATCCACAGAATCCACTTTCCAGTGTTCCAGAGCCCAGTACTGGCTGCTTTACACCAGTCCATCAGGCACTGCCCTTGTGCTTGGTGGTGTAAGGCTTGCATGCTGCTGCTTGATCATGGAATCCCATGCCATGTATATACAATCACTGGTCACTCTATTAGGCTCAACTGCTTGTTAACGCAGATATCTAATCAGCCAATCACATGGCAGCATTTAGGCATATAGACATGGTGAAGGTGACCATATATGATAGCCTAGCAGAATGTCCGGGGTTCTAATCCCACCCTTGCCATGCTGCCCTCAAGTTGTGTCCTTGAGCAAGGCCTTTAACCCTCGATTTCTTGGATTTAAAGATTGATCTTTAAATTTTAAAGATTGTATCAATTGCAAGTTGCTTTGAATAAGGGTGTCTGCTAACTGACTAATGTAAACGTGTTTATTGTACAGTTTTAAATACTTTTCATGTTTTATTACAGGTACGTCTGGAATGGCCCACTGACCTAGCTGTGAGCCCAATGGACAACTCGCTGTATGTTCTGGATAACAACGTGGTGCTGCAAATTTCTGAAAACCACCAGGTTAGGATTGTGGCTGGCCGGCCCATGCACTGCCAGGTTCCCGGCCTGGACCACTTCTTAGTCAGCAAGGTTGCCATCCATGCTACGCTGGAGTCTGCCAATGCTTTGGCCGTGTCCCATAATGGCATTCTCTACATCGCTGAATCTGATGACAAGAAGATTAATCGTGTGCGCCAAGTTTCCACCAACGGGGAGATCTCCCTGGTTGCCGGTGCCCCGAGTGGCTGTGACTGTAAGAACGACCCGAACTGTGACTGCTACTCAGGCGACGATGGCTACGCCAAAGATGCAAAGCTCAATTCGCCATCATCGCTGGCGGTCTCACCTGAAGGTGAGCTCTTCATTGCTGATCTGGGTAATGTGAGGATCCGCTATGTCCGCCGAAACAAGCCTTACCTCAATCCGCTCAACATGTACGAGGTGTCCTCACCGACAGATGATGAACTCTACCTGTTTGATGCCAATGGCAGTCACATCTACACTCAGAGCTTGACCACTGGTGACTATGTCTACAACCTGACCTATTCTGGAGAGGGTGACCTGAGCACCATTACAGACAAGAACAAGAACAAACTGATCATTCGCAGAGACACTACAGGATTGCCTCTGTTGATCATGACTCCAGACAGCCAAACCTTTTGGTTCACCATTGGAACTAATAATGCCCTCAAGAGTGTTGGTGCTCAGAGCCAAGAGTTAGCTATGATGACCTACCATGGAAGCTCTGGACTGCTGGCAACAAAGAGCAATGAAGATGGGTGGACTACCTTCTATGAGTAAGTAATCCACGAAAACACACGCATTCGACAACTAATCAAAGACAGTGATGTGAGCCATGTTAAAGTTAGCTCAAATGTACTTCTAATGTACAGCAGAACTTTGACAACCTCTTGGAAGACTGCTTTTAAAGAGTAGCATTGCATTTATTAAACAGTGGTGGTCCAGTCCTGCCTAGAAACAAAGTGCCTGATAGAACAGACAGACTCATTTTGAATGTCACACTTTTCAGCTTAGCTTTCACATTTATACCCCAGTAACAGTGAAGCTAATTAATCTAATGTACAAAGGTGGATAAATCAGAACAAATAGGATTGTTATATCCTAATTTTATGTGTAGAGCAAGACTGGAATATGACGAGTTTAGATCATGAATAATTAAAATGTCTCCACAATCTGCTTTGACAGAGAGATAGCTAGCCTGAACACTATTTATTGCTTGCTCTGAAAGCACTGACTTGGCACCCCAAGGCATTTTAACAACCAGATGCTACTCTATTTGCTAGTCCAGATGACAGACAAACAATTAAACCAATAACAGTCCAGAGTGAGTGGGTCCTTAGAATTTTATATTTGGCATTACAGCGGTGCGAATGATGACTCGGAGGAGGTGGAGACTGAAAAAATTCATTAGTTATATGATGCTTTTTTGAATTTTACACAACAGACACTGTGCAAACAACAGCTGTTTGCAGAATATGCAAAGACAAGACTGGCATGTCTGCTAAAAACACAATGAACCCAACCCCCCCCTGATTTATTATGTAGCTGTACTTCAGAACCAACATTTGATTTTTTCAAATATTATTATTACAATGTTATTTGAGGACGCCTAAAACATGGTGCTACTGTTTAAAAAAAAAAAAAAGTAGTATTTCGATTTCACTAATCGGTTCCTACTAACGCATTTTACACTTCAAATACACGGCCGTGGTTAGAGCAAAAATACAGTACGTCTGGAGGAGGCGTCTATGTGCCAGAACCCTTGTGTCATGTAATCACGTGGTTTTGTTTTGACACGCTCCACGAGGGCATTAGCGGAACGTGGACGCTCAAAAGCAATCAAAAGATGAGCTTCGCTTTGAGAGAAAACGAAAGGCTAAACGCAATATGTGTGGAAAGTTGAACAGTTATAAAGGAGACCGCACTTCCAACATGGCAAAACATCTAAACCACCAGCTCTAACATTGTATAGCGGGTAAGGTACTGGACTATGGACCACAAGGTCCAGGGTTCAAATCCCACCTCTGCCAAGCTGCCACTGTTGGGTCCTTGAGCAAGACCCTTAACCTACAATTGCTTGGATTGTAAGACTGTACCAATTGTAAGTCGCTCTGGATAAGGGCGTCTGCTAAATGCTGTAAATGTACATATAAAAATGTAAATTAATGTCTGCAGTCTGGCAGCCCAAATGCTGCCTTATCTGGGAGAGCAAGGCTTAATGTGAACAAAGCTTAACGTGTCCTAAAACAATGACTTAGGAATACTAAACTTCTCTTAACTACTACTGGTCATAAGTTCTCTCTATTGCTGACATCATTAACGTGTAGTCCAAAGAGAAAGTAGTAATTTTTACGTTACGCTTTTTTCTTCCCATTTAAACCTATAGTAAAACGCTCAACGTAAAAGTGGTTACTTTGGACCACATGTTCATCAATTCAGCAGTAGAGAGTACCCATGACCAGTAGTAACTGAGAGACGTTTGGTCTTCCTAGGTCACTGCTTTAGTACATTAAGCTTTTTACTTATAATAAGTTTAAATTATTACATTTGAAGTTGCAATCGATAAGAAGCGGAATCAATAAGCAGAATCAGATTCGGAATCGGTAAAATGCAAACGACACCCAACCCTAGTGGAGACTGCCTCTGTACCTCACAAGGTTGTTGAGTGAAATCACAAATAGTTCCTGTGTTTCATATTTAGGAGTGTTAATGAGTTCCTGTTTCGATATTAGCAGATAAGAAAATTAGTAGTTTAGCTGAAGTGACATAATGAGCTAACGCATAATACATCATGCAAACTGTAAAGTACCTGATATATCCCCATGTTATAATGTTAGCTGGGCGACTTTTCCCTGATGTGTCATATCTTTACGATCATTGCTTAGAAAACACATTAGGGTAATCTCTCAGGTGTTGTTAGCGCCACGGCACTTTTGGAAACAAATGATGCAGCCAAATTCAGTGCATAAACTAAAACACAAATCTGCATCCATCTGTATTCCTCGTGCAGCAATACAATACAATTACGGTAAATTCCCTTAAAGCCCTCACGTCATACACACAGCATGTCATTACATTCTGGGATATGGAACAGCTTGTTCTTCCCTTCGAGTCTGGTTGAAAGCAGACATCTGTCACTTGTGCTCATCCCCTTCTTTGTTTGCTTGACACAAGTTTTTGGAACAGAATAGCCTCAGCTGTTGCTTGTCCTCTCAAAGGTGGCGTGTCCCTTTTTTGGCAAGAATGGCCAAAACTTTTAGGACTAAGCCAAACTAAAAGTGAATTCGCTTTCAGCTTGAACGTGTGGTGTTTTTCAGATGTTTGAAAGTAGTCTAATGGCAGTTACACCTTTCTCCTCCCTACTGTCTTGCTGAATGTGATTGCCTTTATCTTTTTTAACAAATGGCATATGAAGTGCATTAGCTCAATAATTGCTATTACAAGGGAAGAATAAACAATAACATTAGGAATGCTTCACATCCTGTGCTTTCCTCTATGCATTTAGATATTACTTTGACTTTTTCTTCCGCGGGCAGCACAGAAAGGTCTTTGTAATAAAGATTGCTTTTATGTTTTTATTATTATTTTGGATAGTTAGTTTTGAAGGTTATATTGCTGCTGGAAGCAGAGAACTCCCGATGCACCAGTGAGTGGTGGAACCTAAGAGACCTCTTCATTTATCTATGCACTCCAACCTGTGAAAAATGCAGGCCCTCCAAGTTTATCATGGGTACCACCTGAACTGATAACGTCCCTTTGAAGTGCGCTAGCCTGAGGACACACACTGGCAGGATTCATGCCAAGACTGTATGCAAAGCTATGGCGGCAAACACAACAAAGGCATCTGCTGAGTTGTCCCCTCCATTAAGCTTTATTGCAATTTCGCTGTACTGTTGAGGCTGCAGATGCGTTTTTGTCACCGTAATAGAGTTTTGAGTCTTTGTCGAGCCGGTGCAAAAGCGGTTAATTCTTAGTTTTAGACCTCTATTGAAAAAGCAAGTCAGCTTTTATCTAAGAAATGAAAAGATTTTCCAGCAACAAAGCAGAGACAGAAAGGTTAGGTCAGTGGAAAAGAGGTCAAGCAGACATGAATTTCTCAGAAACACAGGTGCTTTGGAAATTAATATGAATCTCATTGTGTGCAAGAAGAACCTATTAGTGCTAAGTGAAGGACTTGCACACATCCTGGATTTAAGTTTTTTTTAGGGGACACACAAACTTGAATACTACCATACACAAATAGTTTTGATATTATCTACTTCCTTAAGTCATGGGATGTGACATGAAGCTGTGCTGTTAATGCAGTAATGACAATATGTTTTATTTAACAAAGAATTTTAAAGAAGCATATGTGGTACCTGTAGCTATCACCTGTGTGAGAAATGATCTCTTAATCACTATTCCCCACATTCTACGTACCATATTCACTCCCTTAGCACTTTATTAGGAACACAATACTAGTTCTTGCCTCTGTTGCTTTCTGAACAGTCTCAGCTTTATGTCCCATGGATTCCACAACATGTTGGAACCATTCCTTTAAGAATCTGTTCCATGTTGCCTTGATTGCATCACACAATTCCTGCAGATTTTGCTAATTTTTCAGGGCACATTCATGCTGCAAATCTTCCTTCTACCACGTGACAAATGTTGTCTTGGATTCAGGTTTGGTGAAGGTCACTGAAGAACACTGATCTCACTGATTGCATTTACATACAATTAATAATCTGAACTGCAGAAAATCTGATTTTTGGGCAGTAAACGCATTTCTACATTGCAACCAGCCAATAATCTCACAGAAATACGTGATATTTAATATTAAATAATTGGATTCTTTGTGGTCTTGAGTACATACTGTGTTTCAGAGTCTCCACAAAGTGTTTGATAGCCAATTTGCTGCCTTTAGTTCCATGGCGTGTTTAATTTTGCGGTTGCCAGATCGTGCGAGAAAACAACCCCGTCACGGTCAATGGAAAAAGAGGACAAATAAAAGTCAAGTCAGGTTTGGCTCACACACATGCATGGACTGAGAAACCCTATAGAAATACGGTGAAAAAAAATCCAGCTCCCTTTTTCGGATTACTTAATCGGATTTCTAGATCGGAGTTTTCTGTAATCAGGACCACTTGAATAATCAGATAACTGCAGAAATCAGACTGTGATCGGATTTGAGTGTGTGACGTTCATAAAACTAGATTAGATTACTTTTGGTTTGTGACATGGTGCATTATCATGCTTGCTGTAGGAATTACAAGATGGGTAAATTGTGGACATGAAGGGGTGCACCTGGGCAGCAACAATACTCATATAAGCTGTGCCATTCAAGCCATAAATGACTTGTATTAATGGGCCCAAACTGTACCAAGATAACATTTCCCTCACCATTACATCACCGCCTAGACTGTTGACACAGGGATCCATGCTGCTGGCGCCACTTTCAGAACCTACCATCTGTGAGTTTCAAATCAAGATTCCTCAAACCAGGCTGCATTTTTCCAGTCATCAACTGTCCAGTTTTGATGACTCTGTACCCACTGCAGTCTCAGCTTTCTGTTATTTATTTATTTTAGTTTTTTTGACAGAAGTGCAACGTGGTCTTCTGCTGTTGCCATATATATATTATATATATGTGTGTGTGTGTGTGTGTGTGTGTGTGTGTGTGTGTGTGTGTTTCTTTTCTTTTTATTATCTAATTTTAGCGACATGTTCTTGGTGCCAGTGTGTGTTACTGCTTAAGGAGGTTTATGTCATTGGCTTTATCATATTAGTGGCTTATGGTACTGCAACTAACTCATTTGTCTTATCCTGCTGAGGAATTGGGCCAAAATATGGGTCAGAGCTTAGTCTAATAACTTCTGTAATGGTAGCGTGCTAGCACTTGGGTCACATTGCTGATGAGAGGAGGGATAAATGGATCTGATTGTTCCTAGGACTAGGTTGTGTAATTAAAAGTGGAAACAGTTGTTCTCTACGGCAGTAAGGCATTGTTTCTTATGGGTGAGCATGAGAAAGAAAAGTGGTGCTGCGGTCCAGCCTTTTATTTTCTGATTACCCCTACTCATAAAAATAGAAGATGACAACTCCATTTGGTGCGTAATAACATGCTGAGAGTTTTCTCCCTACCACTCTTCACATACCACAGAAGTCTTTACCCCTAAATCAGATCAGATTTCTCTCAGTCTCAGTTCTCGCTCCTGTCTTTCATTCCTGTTCAGATGAGTGGAGGGGTGGGAGGGGGTGTTTGGCATCAGACCGGCTGCAGCCATCACTTCCGTTTGGAATATTATTACAGAGACAGGACGGTCGAGAGCCCGCAGGCTTCAATCGCGTGCCTCATAAAAGTGCTCTGATAGGTGCGCTCAGTCATAATTTTAGAGAACTGACATGTTTGATAGTGTCAATTTGATTGTGTTGTGCCTGGAGATGTTTTCTCTGTTGCAACAAAGGCTTTTGTGTAGCCACGTCGCTCTTTGTTATGTTTTATTGTGTTGCAGTTGGTGCGGAATCTGTTCTAAAAATCTAAAGACAAAACTGCTGTCTTTATGTGCTGTTAGAATGATGAATAATATGAATAGTTGCACATGGATTTCCCTTTGTTTGCAATTACTGGAGATTTCTGATATGATGCTGATACCAAAATTTCCAATGTGGAGGGAAAATTGTATTTAAGGCAATGTGGGTATAGAAGTTTTCTGTTTGGTGTAGCCATGTTGCTCTTTATTACATTGCAGTTTGTTCAGAGAAAGCTATCAAATACTTATTAATAACTAAAGCTAAAGAGCAAATGCGGTTGAACTGTTGTTGCTAGATTTCGGGTTTCGTCAGAGCCATGAGACCAAGCTCTGACCAGCAGTCCAAGAGGGAGTATAATTAGCCTTTCTATCTGGGTGGGAATGTGGGTATTTCTGCCTCCTCTCAGTCAGATCGAAACAGTCCAGTCTCTGGCTTCTGTTAGTTGAGGTTTATTGAATATTGAAGCATGTGTTTAATCTCATATTCCCAGTTCAGTAGCTGTTGTGTAAGGGGAGACTCTGCTAGCATGTCGGAACTGGGTTAAAAATTGATATGGAAAAGAAAGTGGAAACACCAGTGAGGTTTTACAAATGCAGCAGTGGATATTTGTTGGAGTATTTCTATAGCGTGTCGTTCCTCAGCTTTCCTGGAGCAATTCTATAACCTCTAACCCCTCTCTCCTCAGGTATGACAGTTACGGGCGGCTGACGAACGTGACCTACCCTACAGGCAGGGTGAACAGCTACCGCACTGATTCTGACAGTGCCGTGCGGGTGCAGGCTGAGGGCTCCAACAAGGAGGACATCATTGTCACTAGCAACCTTTCTGCCTCGGGAACTTTTTACACACTCATGCAAGGTCAGTATGTGTGAGGATTTGCATATGTACAGAGACTGGGAGCCTGAAAACGGTTCAAGGTTTCATTATAATTCTGACTTAATTGGCGTTGGTGGGAACTTGATGTGCCTTATGCTGTAAAATATGAACTGTATTGAGTTTTTTTAACGCTGCTTGTCCTGGTCAAGATCGCAGTAGGGTTTGGAGTCTAGCTTGTACCCTGAACAGGGTGCCAGTCCGCCACAGAGCTGGGTAAGGGTTATTGTTGCAGCTCTGCAGAATGATCTTTCCCTCTTCCCGGGGCACAGTCAGTCATGCCTGTGTGATGCCTGGCCCAGTTGGAAGGCGCCATTATGCCTGAAACCCGGGTCACCACAGTGGTGGGCTAGCGAATTGGCGCTGTGCTACACCAGCAGCATGAATTGCGTTGTACTCAAGTGTTGTGAGGGCATCAGCGTCCACATTTTTGTCATATTCTGTCATTTCACTATTGTGTCTACTTTAATTAGTTCACACTATGTGTTTGACAGCAATGTGTGAACCTCATGTATTTAGCTGCTTGAGCTGCTATTCACCCTGACTCCTGAAACAATACCAGACAGAATAGTGTATTATTTTAAAGGAATGTTTCATGAGCTCCAGACAGTAAAACGGTGCACAGGCTGTGAGACAAAATCCATGCTGAGATGTGAATTAAGCATTGACATGTACAGTACTGTACAAAATTCTTAGGCCACCATTAGATGATATATCACTCTTTTAGCAATTGTATAATGGACATATATCATTATTTTTTAATTCTCTTAATTAGAATACAACCAAATTCTCTAAACTTGTATTCAGTATTGAAAGAAATCTGAAAATACAGCTTCTGTAGGCCACAGTGCCAAATATTCAGTGAACTTCCATTACACTTGAGCAGTTGCAGCATCTGGCAGCTTCATCTGGATGCCAAGTTGACACTTCTTGGAAGGCTTTTTGGAAGGGTAGCAGCCAAGAAACCACTTTTCGGAAGACGGACAGGGTAAATAAGTGAAGATGTACTAAAACTCACAAAGATTGGAATGAAGATCAGTGGAACAGAAGACCAGTTGTTGACAATGTTATATATGCTCATTACACCATTGCTAAAGCAACAGACCTTATGGTGGCTTAAGATGTTTGGTCAGTACTGTATATTAGGAGGTTTGTTACTGTTTAAGCTTTATTTTAGATATCCTGTTGAATCAACTATTTTGGATAGCCAACTGTAACAGGTAGCATTCAGATTATTGAAATTACTTTTCATATTATTTGCTTGGTGAAGTTTGGATTTGTACTCACAACTTTTAGATTAGCAGTTCAGAGCCTTGAGCCACCACTGTCCATGAATACAGAAACAGAAATACCGAAAATATTTGGTGGTGCACTAATTTGGCATTTTCATTTAGCAGATGAGTATGCAGTTTGGGATGTAGCCTTTATCTCCAAGTGCTAATGTCAACAAACCCAACCAAATAAATTATGTTTACATATTTGGGCTGAGGTTATGAAAATTTCCCATGCACTGGCATTTTTCAAATTGTGTTGTGTGTAATGTGGGTGTATTCCTGATCTGGTCATGGGACAACCACAGACCTAGTCGCGAGGAGAACTGGAAACTAAGGAACCCACTACTGACAAACCTGGAGAGCAGAAGCTTTAGCAGAAGTAGTACAATGACCCGAACTTTAAGGGTGCCAGTAGACCCTGTTAGACTTTACACAGGTGCCAGAAAACCTATGCTCTTGGACTTAAAAGTGGTGCCAGGGACCGAAACGCAACTCCATAACCAACAGACCAAGACGGTGATCGGACCAGATAGACTTGGCATCGGGAATCATGCTCTACTGACTGAGCCACGCTGGTGAAAATAGAGGTTATTTGGTTATGTATTTGTGTTGTAGTTAACTGGTACAGTAAAGCCTAGATCTGAGTTTTCTGGCAACTCTGAAAACAAATTCTCAGTTACTGGCACCATAGGTCCAGTTTGGCGCATGCCATATAGTTTTGCGAATATAGTGGTGTTCATTGGATAGCCTTCAAATTTCCTGAGTGCCAGTGCCCCTCATAGTAAGAGCTGAGTCGATTGTTGTCACATGACCAGACCGTTACCCTGTGTGCATTGGCAGTTGCTTGGTAACTGACAAATTACATATACCATGGGGGTTGGCATGGTGGCTCGGTGGGTAGCACCGCTTCCTCACAGCAAAAAGGTTCTGCGTTCAATCCCAGGGAGGAGCGGTGCTTGTGTGGGTTTACTCCAGGTACTCCGGTTCCTCCCACAGTCCAAAGACATGGATTGGGTTAATTGATTACACTAAATTGTCTTTGACTTAAGTGTGTATATGTATGACTAATCTTGATGTAACCTTCGGTGTTGCTGAAATGGCCATTGTTGCTGACTATAATGGTAAATATAACCAAATAAACAAACACATATACCATGAAATGTGATAAGATACAATTTTTCATTGTTTCATGTTCATTAATTATCTTTTTAGTTAGAGCAATGTTGGGGAGATTTAGTTTTGGATGCTTCTAGAATGCTGTTTTCTTAACTTTCTAAAGTTAAGATGCTTTTTTTTCCCCCCTGTAACAGCTGTTGTCCTGAATGAGACCCTAACCAGCCATGTAATTGTTGTGGTAACCAAACATAGTATTTCAGGGAGTGTTTCTATAATTATGGTCCCAGGCCTTTCTGCTAAATGTTATCCTTACCAAGTTCAATATGTATGTGGAATACAGTTGTTATTATATTCTAAGGCTTGTGTGCCCACTTATACTTACTGTCAGAGACTCCCCTCGCCTAAACCCAATGTTGTGGTGTTTTTGTCCTGTGGAAATTCATAAAAACATGTGTCACTTATGAAGATTAAAAAACAACATGGATTTCCTGTCCTTCGACTTTGCATGCATAGGCCCTTCGGTCTGCCAGGGGAAATCCAATCTTAATCACCTCCTTCAAGACAGAGGAACGTGTCCGAGGTCATGGGGCTCTAGTCCGAGCTTGTAATTTTCCTTGCGTACTTTGGCATTTTGATATCCTGTTTTGCAGTTGACCAAGCACTCCATTGATTCCCAATAATCGCCTATGAACTCTCAGTGCCCTGCTCTTCATAGTCTGAAGTTGTAATGATTTTGCTGTGTTCCTGCAAGCATTTGATTTGAAAGGCCACTCCTTCCCCAGATTTCGATTAGGCTCGCTGACAGCAGGATATGAGAGACAGTGTTACCTTCATTAAAAAACAGTGCAGGTTCTGAGAAACAGCAAAGCTTTCTATGAACTGAACCATGTTTAAACCAGTTGCATTACATTGCATAATCATATGTGGGGCTTTTAGATGTAGCTTGTCTGGGAAAATGGTTCAGGATAATGAATATTCAGGAAAAGGGAACCTGATTTTCATTATTACCTACGTGGAAAGTCTTGGTTTTTGTATATTAAAAGATTTCAGTGATGGCAACATAAAATAGTTTTACAGATGATGTTGTTGGCTCTTTTGTCTGCCTGTTATCTGTGGATTGTGTTGGACTTTGGGTTTTATGACTCAGTTGCTATGCATTATATGCATAAAACCAATTAAATGTGGGACTGTGGTAGCCTAGCGGTTAAGGTACTGGACTATGGACCAGAAGGTCCAGGGTTCAAATCCCACCTCTGCCAAACTGTCACTGTTGGGTCCTTGAGCAAGGCCCTTAACCCACAATTGCTTGGATTGTAAGACTGTATCAATTGTAAGTCGCTGGATAAGGGCGTCTGCTGAATGCTGTAAATGTAAATTACATTTTTAAATTGTACAAATAGTCCTTGTGTTAACCTAGTTCAACCTAGATGCTCCAACTTACTAGAAGAGGCAGCCTACTAGAAACTAATGTAAGTGGTGGATTTGCGCCCTTGCCCTCCACTGTATTATTCGTGTTAGGTTTGACAGCTGTAGCTGTGACACACAAGATGTCATGCAAGTGGAAATCAGTTAGTCTTGACCTCAGACGGTTCTTGTTTAAATCATTTACATGTCAGATGAAAGGAAAAATTGCGATATGCTGGAGGGCTGCTAATAATGTATTCTTAATAGTGATGCCAATTAAAATCTGTCCACGGGCTGCATTTGGCTTTAGGGGCCAGACTTTGGACACCCCTTCTCTATTGCCCCAGTGTGAGTGTGTGTGTGCATGCGTGCCCTGACCAAGTGTAGTTCCCACCTTGTACCTTGTGCCACCGCAAGCCTGAATTGGGTTATGTGGAAAGTGGCTGACTGATCCAATTCCACTGTTTAGTCCTCAGTCCCAGTTAATGTAGTTAACACTATGTTCAAACACCATGCACTGCTCAGGTGTCGTTAATGCCAGTAATTAACCTGAATGTCACATTTCAACAATGGTTAACTGTGATTGTAACAGCATTTTGGCGCTGGACTGATTTGATCAGCTTTTAGTGCTGGCGGATTTTCAGTTCAGTTGTACATGGCTGGTGCTGCTGGTCAGTGCAGAATAATGACCTCAGCAGAAGGAAAGAAAGGAAGACTGCTGTGTGCAGAGCCAGTAGCCTTGCTGCTAATTAATTCACTCTTGTCTGCTTTGTAAGTGGACACCGTTTTGACTGCCCTCATACACTGGACTGATTGGATATGTGCATCTCTCTAAGGCACTGACCTTTTGGTGTTTGTTGTTGCTCCAAATGTGTGTAGAACTGTTGAGAGTAAGAGTGAGTTTGTAGCTGAATATGTGGCCGGTTATTTGTTATAATTATGGGGACCAAACGTCCCCTGAAGGATAGGAACATCTTGTGATGGCATCTGGCTGGTCATGATACTTTCAAGTTTTGTTTACAAAAACTGCAACTTTTTATCTGAAAAACCAAGAGAACTAAAAGATTTGCTTTTGGCTACTGAGGTTAGGATTAATGGTAGGTCTAGCATTAATAAGCTAGAGTTATGATTATGTGAAGTGACATGCACTGTTACACAGGAATTATTTGGATGGTGAATCATTCTCAGTGTTAGTGTGGGTTGCTCTGGTATGAGTGTGTCAGACAGCAGTGCTGCTGGAGTTTTTAAACCCTCTCCCCACTGAGGCATTTAAAAATCCAGCAGAATTTCTGTGTCTGATCCACTCATACCAGTACAATGCACACTAACACACCACTACCATGTCAGTGTCACTGCAGTGCTGAGAATGATCCACCACCTAAATAGTACCTGCTGGTCCTGTGGTGGTCCTGACCACTGAAAAACCGGGTGGAACAGGGCTAACAAAACATGGAGAGCAACTGATGGACTGTAGTCTGTAATTGTAGAACTGCAAAGTGCACCTGTATGGTAAGTGGAGATGATAAAATGGACATTGATGTTAGAAACAAGGAGGAACAACCTGGTCTTTGTCTCACTCATAGATCACACTGGCACCGTGTCTCATGTAACTGTTGAAGTGGCATGCAAGACATGCAGGATTACTAACCCCCAACAACATTTCAACCATACTTACATTAGTGCAAATGGATCCAGTCAGTGTGTCCTGTTTAAATATTAATATCATGCAATCATTTAAATTGCTTAAATGTCACTTTTGGTTTGCGTCACATTTCAAATGAATGCGTTTTCATAAGGCAAGAGAAAGCTGGCTGCACATTTCTGTTTAGGTTGAGAGCACTGAAGCATAATTAGTGTGCCTCTTGACGAGTCGTTAATTTGCAGTGGCCAGTAATGAGTTTTATTCATGGTGGGCCTCGTTAAAGTGCTGACTGATGCTTTTTCGTGCTGCAGTGGTGGCATTGCTGCGTTCTTTTCTGTCTTTCATTATTTCTTTTCTTTGCAAGGGTTTTTTTTATTACATTTATTTCCTCCTTCTTCCATCGTTCATTTTTAGACCTGCTTAATCCACTTTAGGGTTATGGGGAGCCAGGGCGTAATTGCCACCACATGCTATAAGGTACAAACCAACCAAAGACAGGATGCCAATTCATCAAAGGGCACATGCAGACACACACACTCACTGACCGTGGTTGCAACATGCCCCGATCAGCCACAACATTGTTGTCTAATTGAGTCAACTCCACCTATCATGGTGCACTTTGTAGGTCTACAGTTCTACAAACTGCAGTCCGTTTTTATAAAGAAATAATTTGCCAACTTTAATGGAGAACTTTCACAGAGTGAGCCAGGACTATTTGCTCAACATCAGTGTCTGACCTCGTGTTCCAAAATCTAGTGGAACGCCTTCTCAGAAGAGTGAAGACAAGTAGACAAGTTACATTCTAACTCCCATGTTTTTGGGATGTGTAATTTTAGGTGGCTACAAACTTTTGGTTATATAATATGTGTCATTCATGTAGTTGCACTTACATGACCACATAACCGATTAATGAAGATTGATCAATTAATGAAATTCACAATTTTTTCAATCCCAAATATAAACCTGATGTAGTTTATGTTCCTCGTACAATGGGAATCCATCACGCCTACCTCAGACATCGAGCTCAATTAAATGCAAAACACAGTGTTAAGTAGCAAGTGTGCCTGAATGAACGCAATCTTTTAATCTTACTGAAAATACAGAAAATGTTGAGCGTTGCCAGACGGTATCAAAATTCTGAAAAATTACACACTCAATGAGAAATCACCTCAAGCTTGAACCATGTGCGGTGGATCCAGACTCACACAAAGAGCCAACAAAGACAAGTGCTAATTGCCACATTTACTGCGGTTAGGTACAAACAAGCCACGACGATAATAGTAAAAGGTGTGTTTCGTCTTAGATTTGTTGAGGGAGAGGTTTTAAGGAACTACAATAACCCCTCATGAAAAAAATCACCTCTAGAGTAGGGCACCCTATGAAAATTGGGTGTCAGTTCAAAAAATTAGAGCATGTCGACATGGTTGTTTTTTAAACCAAAATTTGTAGACTGAATAATGGTAATACTAGAAAGAGCGATTGAGAGGGCTAATATGTTTTCAAAAATGTAATACAAGTTGTGTCTTTCTGTCATGGTTTCATTTCATCATCATGTTTGAACTGTATAAAACTTGCTTGGTTATCTATTTCTTTCTGCTATCTTCTTCCAAACGTGTGCTATTTGAAAGAAAAATGTTATATTTATGGTTATTAAATTGGTGTTATTAAGCATAATACGGGTGTCAAGACTTTAATTTGGGATAATGAGTAATTGATTAATCTTTTATGTCTTTAGTACTTGTTTACAAAATTACTCGAAATGCTGTCACTGTTATTAAACCAAAGGGAGTAACCCACTTGTGCTATGTACTACAAGCTTTGTGTAAGCACCAATAGCATTAGAAGCTGCTCCGTGTCTGCTGATAACACAGCTTAGGAACTGTTACTATGGTTATAGGTTTTATTTAAAGCTATGTCTTAATGAAACTGATTTCAGTTGCCTGGCATACAGACAGAATGTATTTTAAGCACAATTCAAATTGCACTCCAGTAGAGTCCAGGCTTCTTGACTGTACAAATGTAGCCATAGAAACACCTGTCTATTGTAAGCACACAGGAGTGTTAAAATTAGTACGTTTATATACACTCACCGATCACTTTATTAGGTACACCACCTTGTTTCTACACTCATTGTTCATTTTATTAGTTCCACTTACCATATAGAAGCACTTTGTAGTTCTACAATTACAGACTGTAATCCATCTGTTTGTCTGAATACTTTGTTCGTCTCATTTCTCTATTCTCTAATGGTCAGGACCACCATAGATCAGGCACTATTTGGGTGGTGGATCATTGTCAGCACTGCACTGACACTGATGTGGTGGTGGTGGTGTTGGTGTGTGTGTTGTGTTGGCATGAGTGGATCAGACACAGCAGTGCAGCTCGAGTTTTAAACACTGTGTTCCCTCACTGTGCCATATTGGCCCACCTTGTAAAGTCAGAGACAGCAGCTCATCTGGTGTTCAGTTTGCGTTAGTCATCCTCTAATCCTTCATCAGTGCTCACAAGATGCTGCCTACAGGATGCTGGTGGCTGGACATTTTAGGTCTGTGGACTATATTCAGTCCAGCAACAATACTAGAGTGTTTGAAAAGTCCAGCAGCACTGCTGTGTCTGATCCACTCATACCAGCACAACACACACGAACACCACGTCAGTGTCATTGCAATGTGGTGCTGGTCCTGTGGGGGTCCTGACCATTAGAGATCAGAGAAAAGGGGATTAACACAGTATGTAGAGAAAAAGATGGACTACAGTCTGTAATTGTAGAGCTACAAAGTGAACCTAGATGGTAAGTGGAACTGCTAAAATGGACAGTGAGTGTAGAAATGAGGAGGTGTATCTAATAAAGTGTATATATGAGTGTATATCAAAACACATTCTGGACCTAATCTACCTCTTGCTTTATTTTCTGCACATCACAGATCAAGTCAAGAACAGTTACTACATTGGACTTGATGGATCGCTGCGCTTGGTTCTAGCTAATGGCATGGAGGTATCGTTGCACACGGAACCGCACCTGCTCTCCGGTACTGTAAATCCAACAGTCAGCAAGAGGAACGTCACCCTCCCCATAGACAATGGGCTCAACTTGGTGGAGTGGAGACAGCGGAAGGAGCAAGCGAGGGGACAGGTCACGGTGTACGGACGCCGACTCAGGGTGAGGATGTGTTTACAACGTGCATGCGCACACTCCTTCGGAATGAGTATGAACTGGCCATGTTGTATTATTGGGCACAGACCATTTGTTCTCGTGGGAGAACCTGACGCGGTGTCCACACACGTTGGCGAACGCATTCCGCTTTGCCACTCATCGCCCACTGAAGTTATACAGTCCCTGTTGCTATTCACATGCTCGCACACATTATAAATCCCAGTGGTATGACACATGCCCACACACAGCCCTTAGCACATATAGAAACGTGCCCGCTGTGGCCTGGCAGATACAGTAACACAAACACACATCCCACAGACTGGGCCTGCCAACGAAGCCTTCACAGTGAGCAGTAATTGCACGCGGCCAAGCCATGTTGGCAGGATGAATTTTTCATGAATATAAGTTTCTCGGATGCATACTGATTGATCTAAGCACTGAAACCTCAGTTCTGGCTGTGATTGCCAATTAACTGTAATATTCCTTCCAATCGAGGTCTTTTAGAACGAGGCCTGTTTTTCTGATTGCTCTGTTATGCCGTGACCTGGCCGCAGCAGCATTAGAGCAGCATTAGAGCTGTTCTCCAAGGTCACTGAGCATGTGTGAGCGTGTGTATGTGTGTACGTTTTAGCAGTCAATCCATCATGGTGCAGCCTTTCTGCCCCTGAGGGCCGGGTCGACAGCTAGGGCACTGCCGATTCCCCTGATGAATGAAACCCACAGGCGTCCCCCATTCTACTACATCTGACATCTCCATCATGCAGCATAGTGTAGAATCTGTGGAAAATGAGAGCTGCTTCTTGCCAAGTCTCAGCCGCTGGCCTTATTCAGTCGAGTCGTTGCTCTGGGGAGAGAGATCGTGTCACCTCAGTTCTGGCCGATGCAGTCCGACCTCCAGAGAGGTAATAATGCGACCAATCAAAGTTTGCGACCCAGTTACCACACGGCACGGCCCGCGCTCATCTGCCAGCGCTGTAATAACAGCAAGTCATTCGCCAATAATGGGAAAATGGCGTCACTCCACTGACTAAGTCTGCATGCCGCACGACGGCCCATTTGCGATTTGAACTGTGGGACAGCAGCAGAAATTGCTTCGCTGCGTTTCCAGGGACGTCTTCCTTTTTCTCCTTTTACCCACCCGAGTGTTTGAATAAGCAAACTTGATCAAGCCGGGATGTTTTGAAATGTAAAAGAGTAAACACATAGCTGGCACAAGGTGCCATTCTGTCAGTGGATAGCAGCTGTTTCCAAGACAGCAAAGCTAAAGAAAGAGTTTTTGTTTGCCTGGCTGTTCTCCAACTATCACACTGGTACACACACACACCCTGTCTTTCCCATGTCCTATTAAGAAGCAGGTCAGTGGCAGCCCCACTGAAGCCTCTGTGCCAGTGTCATGTGCCCATCACCGTGGCAACCCCATGCTGTCAGGAAAGCTCATGGCTTCAACCGCCAAGCCTTTGCAATGCTGCTTCTCTCTATGGCAACACGGCCACCTATCTGTCCAAAAGCTTTGGGAGCGTAATGGGGGAAATTTTCTCTCTGCTGCTCACCGTGTGAAGCTCCTAAATTGCTCAAATCCAGAAAGCCACCCTTGAAGCCTCAGTTGCAAATCCTGCATTCAGAGTCTATGGGAGAGCCTTTATGAGAACAGTGTCATTCCGCCTCCAGACAGACACAGCAAACACGCAGGCACACTTGTTTGCTCGAACAAATAAGATTACCGTTGTGATCAGGGTAACATTTGGGACCCGTTCGGGGTGGAAGGGATGGATGCAATCAGATGTAAGAGTAAACAAAAGTGTATCTCGACGAGAAAACAAAGAGCAGACTTGCAGATTTCTGTTAATGCGGGGTTTTTAAAGCCCATGTTGATTGACTGAAACAAATGTAGCAATCGGTCATCAAGTCCTACTTGGGATCTTCAAACAGCTCTTGTGAGTTACAACCTAAAATCTCCTTATACCCCCTTTATTTTTCCTTTACTGAGTCAATTTAGAGGAATTTCCATTTCCCTTTGAGTGCGCTTGTATTCTTCCAAAGCCTGGGATCTCCCTGCCAGGAGTTCTTTTCCAGTCTGTTGGACCTTTGCTTAGCCAGATCTTGGCATGTTCAGTCAGCCTTCCCGCTCAGCAGCTCAAGCTTCATCAAAATGAGTCCACCTTTTTTCACAAGGCTTTTGAAAGCAGACCCTGCTTTTGACTCCCTTTTATGGCAGTATGGCAGTCACCGGTTAATGTTGGGCATCGGATTGCGTGAAGCTTTTGTTTCTCGCTCATGTGTCTCTGTCGTAGTACGTAAGAATAATTAAAGGAGGAGTAAGAGAACTGCAAGCCACTGCAGTTCACTTCAGGAGGTGCGAGAGAGGTGTCAAAGGAACAATGTCTCTGTCTTGCTTCATGCTGGGTCCCCTGCTGACAATTCTCCTATTCATGAGCTCCTTACTTTTAGTGTAAAATAATCCTCTCAAATGGGTATTAGTGACATTAATTGGCCCAGGTGTAATTGTCCTGTCACAGGCGAGGGCTTCCAGCTTGCATGCGAGATGCAGGAGTACTTTCACACTGTTCCTCGCAGAGTTCTCCTGTGCCACTGGACAGCAGCCAAGAACAGCCAATAAAGCTGCTTTAAGACTTTGCTAAGATGTGTAGAGAACCATGCCGAGCTCGGTGCCTATATCCCTGGAGCGATCAGCCTGTTGTAATCATGGTGTTGAATAAAGGGAAACTGAAAGAAACTGATTTCATTACAATGCAGTTTTGAAAAAAAATAGCAGATGGTCTGTTGCCTAGTCTTCTTAGTATAACCAGTTTGTCTTATTATATGAGAAGGTCTTGGGTTAGGGTTAAGGCTATGTATTGGAAATGTTCTCTACAGTGGTGTAAGGTGTAAGAGTTGAGTAAGAGTATGTATCTTTTTGTATTTTACAAAACAATTTTAGTGTGTACAAGACAAAGATTGAAACTGTACACACTGTACTTCAGCACTAAACTTTACTGTACAGTTGAAATCTGTTTCTATTTGTTATTCTCAGTGGCCTGTGAGTCAAGTAAATTAATACAGAGAATATGAGTATACAGTCATATGAAAAAGTTTGGGCACACCTGATAATTTTCATGATTTTAGTTTATAAATCATTGGTTGTTCAGATCAGCATCTTGAGTTAAATATATCATATAGCAGATGAACACAGTGATATTTGAGAAGTGAAATGAAGTTTATAGGATTTACAGAAAGTGTGCAGTAATTATTCAAACAAAATTAGGCAGGTGCATAAATTTGGGCACCCCAACAGAAAAATGACATCAATATTTAGTAGATCCTCCTTTTGTAGAAATAACAGCCGCTAAACGCTTCCTACAGCTTCCAGTCTGGATTCTGGTTGAAGGTGCTTTGGACCATTCTTCTTTAGAAACATCTCCAGTTCAGTCATGTTTGATGGTTTCCGAGCATGGACAGCCCACATTTTCAGTAATATTCATGTCTGGGGGACTGATATGGCCATTCCAGAACGTTGTACTGGTTCCTCTGCATGAATGCCTTAGTAGATTTTGAGCAGGGTTTGGGGCCGTTGGCCTCGGAGCAACTTTGTCACTGATTCTAGAACATTGTTCTCAAGAATCTGGAGATATTAACTACAATCCATGCGACCCTCAACTTTAACAAGATTCCTAGTACCTGCACTGGCCACACAGTCCCACAGCATGATGGAACCACCACCAAATTTTACTGTGGGTAGCAAGTGTTTGTCTTGGGATGCTGTGTTCTTTTTCCGCTCCTTGTTATGTCCAAATAACTTAATTTTAGTTTCATCAGTACACAGCACTTTATTCCAAAATGAAGCTGGATGTCCAAATGTGCTGTAGCACACCTCAAGTGTCTCTGTTTGGTGGCGTGTCTGCAGAAAAGGCTTTCTTCTGCATTACTCTCCCATACAGCCTCTCCTTGTGCAAAGTGCGCTGTATAGTTGAACGATGAACAGTGACACCATCTGCAGCAAGATGAGGTTGTAGGTCTTTGGAGGTGGTCTGTGGCCTTGACTATGACTGTTCTCACCATCCTTCGCCTCTGCCTATCTGAGATTTTTCTTGGTCTGCCACTTCGGGAGTTCCTTAACTAGAACTGTGCCTGTGGTCTTCCATTGCCTCACTATGTTCCTCACAGTGGAAACTGACAGCTGAAATCTCTGAGAGAGCTTTTTTTCCCTTTCCCTGAACCATAATGTTGAACAACCTTTGTTTTCAGGCCATTTGAGAGTTGTTTTGAGGCTCCCATGTTGCCACTCTTCAGAGAAGATGCAAAGAGGAGAAAAAACTTCCAATTGGCCACCTTAACAACACTTTCTCATAGTTGGATTCACTTGTGTATGTAGATCAAGGGTCAATGAGCTTACAAAACAATTTTGTGTTCCAATAATTAGTGCTAAAGGTATTCAAATGACAAGGGTGTCCAAATTTATGCACCTGCCTAATTTTGTTTGAATAATTACTGTACACTGTCTGTAAAACCTATAAACTTAATTTCACTTCTCAAATATCACGGTGTTCATCTGCTATATGATATATTTACCTGAAATTGCTGAGCTGGACAACCAATGATTTATAAAGAAAAATCATGAAAATTATCAGGGGTGCCCAAACTTTTTCATACAACTGTAGATCTACTCTGTGTACATGTCTATGTCCTTGATTACACAACTCATTTGAGGTTATTCAAAAAAGGACAACAGCAGACAAGGGTTTGTTTATCCAAATATGTCTCCAGTCAGACAGATTGAAATCCAATTGCTCTAACTCACATAATATATAATCAGCTCATAACACTAAACCTCCCACTTTCTCTGCTGTTTTGATTCACAAAAGATGGTTTCTACATCAAATGGCTTACAACACATTTAAGCTAAGAAAGGCAACTTTGTTGATGTTTGGAGGGAGACGTCTTTTCAAAACATTTGCTTCACCACTGACTGTGTTTGTGGCCATAGCAAGCACTACTACTGTTGTGTTTTGATATGTAATTTATGACTTCTATTGGACAAGTGTATCTGTCTAAATTGCCAGTAATACTGTATATACTCACCTGACAATATATTAGGTACACCTGTTCAAGGGCTTAACACAAATATCTAACCAGTCAAACACATGGTAGCAACTCCATGCATTTAGGTACGCAGATATGATCAAGATGACCTGCTGAAGTTCAAACCGAGCATCAGAATGGGAAGAAAGGTGATTTAAGTGACTTTGAATTGCTCTTGGCATTGTTGTTGGTGCTAGACAGGCTGGTTTGAGTATTTCAGAAACTGCTGAACTGCAGAGTTCTAGGTGAAAATACCTTGTTGATGCCAGAGGTTAGAGGAGCAAAGCCAAATTGGTTTGAGTTGATAGAAAGGCAACAGTAACTCAAATAACAGCTCCTTACAACCGAGATATGCAGAAGAGCATCTATGAATGCACAACATGTCAAACCTTGAAGCAGATGGGCTACAGAAGCAGACCATGCTAGGTGCCACTCCTGTCTAAAATACGCCTTTGGTGCATTTGCACATATATGTTTATGTAACTTATTCCTATCTGGATAATCCTGGTCCTCAAGGCACATGAAACGATGTTTGGACACAATGAGTTTCACTGCTATATAAGTAAATTAATGATTAATAATAATAATTACATAACATTTATATAGGGCCTTTCAGAACACCCAAGGTTGCTTTACAAAATATACAAGTTATATAGAGGAAATATAGAGGAAATGCTGAGAGAAAAGATTTTTTAGAAGAGTTTTAAACTGAGAAAGAGGGGTTGTAGAGCGGAAAGAAAGCAGAAGCGAGTCCAGAGCAGGGGTGAAGCCACACTAAAAGCCCTACCTCCCACTGTGGAGAGCCTAAACCTGTGGGTGACCAATAAACCGGAATCAGATGACCTTAAGGAACGGAGTGTAGTGGTTGAGCAGTCCAGACAAATAGGCTTAAGCCATGAAGTAATTTAAACGTTAGCAAAAGTATTTTATGTTGGATGCGTCAATGGATGGGCAGCCATCGAAGTCGCTCGAGCACATTAGTGATGTTCTCTTTTCCTCATGGATTGGAAATGGCTCCTGTTTTGCTTCTTTTCCTTGCTAGTATAATATGCCGCTGGAGCAGAGACCTCAACTGGACCAATGGCACTAGCAAGCCTGACTGAGTCATTTTCCTCCTCTTGCTGTCTTTCTGCATTGATCTTGATGTGCCTTCTGAATTTCTACCGCCATACGAATGACTTTATTCACTAACCTCAGCATGATCTGGGGTCATAAGGCTTTTTCTTATTGAAAATAGCGCAGGACACAGTGTGATGTGCAATTTGAGTCCTTTAATAGGATTTTTTCTACTATATATCTCGGCCTTTCAAAACTATGACTAATTTTCACGCAAGTATTCGCTGTTTCTAAGTCATTTCATTCTTAAAGGCACGGTGACTGATTAAATGGAGTATTCATTCTGAGCTCTACCTTAGTAGACAGTCGTGTAGTAATGGTATCACTTCCTGTCTGTCCTTCAGAAATACAGTACTGTGCAAAAGTCGTAGGCCACCATCATTTAGGAATTCTATAGCCGGGTTTCCATCCAGACGTTTCATAATGTTGATGAAGTAAGTGGTGTAACCCCATTAGGGATGACATCGAAACAAACAAGAACGGAGGAATTTAACTCAGTTATTTTGCGTAATAACCTTTACACCCATTTACAATCCTTTTAAGGCTGCGTTCAGTGCTGAAATATTCGCCCAGCTCTTCCCACCTCTACTTTCGTTCATTCACTTATCCGCGTAATCAGGTACAGTATGAAAAACAGTAGCTTTGAGCAATAGTAGCATCTGGCAGCTTCACTGGGATGCCAAGTTGACCCTTCTACAGTCCTAAGAAACTTGATCAGGAATGGTCTTTTTGGAAGGGTAGCAGCCAAGAAACCACTTTTCGGAGGCTAAATACTTTTGGCTGCAAAAGCCATTTTGTTCTGAAAGTTGAGGTTTTTTTATTTTGTGTACATATTTACTTTTTTACATATTTAATTTATCTTCTGTCTGCATCTTAATGAAGAAACTGAGAAATAATGATATACAGTCATTATACCATTACTTAGACAACAAATATAATGGTGGCCTCAGACCTTTCCACAGTACTGCAAGTATTTAGTGTGACCTCCCCTTTTAAATACACACTAAATACTTTTGCCTGCAGAAGCCATTTTGTTGTGAAACTTGAGTTTTTTTTTTATTTTGTGTACATATTTCCTGTATTTTCTGTCTGCATCTTAAGGAAGAAACTGAAAAATATTTTATATGGTCATTATCCCATTGTTTACACAACAAACCTAGTGGTGGCCTAAGACTTTTGCACAGTACCGTTAGTTTGTGCTTCTGCATTGTTTGCGTGCGGCTACAATTGGATGATTAGCTATACAATTAATCCATTTTTAATTCAATCTTTGTTTCATTCCACTTTGGCAGGTTCATAACAGAAACCTGTTGTCCATGGATTTTGACCGCATCACCAGAACAGAGAAAGTGTATGATGACCACAGGAAGTTCACTCTGAGGATTCACTATGACCCTGCAGGCAGACCCACCTTGTGGGCACCAAGCAACCGACTGAATGGGGTCAACGTCACCTACTCCCCTGGCGGGCATGTGGCTGGCATTCAGAGAGGCACCATGTCCATCCGAATGGAATATGACCAAAATGGAAGAATCACTTCACAGATATTCGCAGATGGCAAGTCCTGGAGCTATACATATCTTGAGAAGGTAAATAGCTTTGAACCCTTCATAGGAAAAAAGTAGTGATAATCATCATGCTTGGTTAAAAAAAAGTAGAGCAAGTAAAATGAGTCCAGACCCTTTTACCCTGTCTCTGTTCTTTGACTTTTTGTCGCATTATCAAGTTTTAGCTTGATAGGAGCAGTTAGGGCTGTCTGGTGCACTCTGCACACATTATGTATTGTTACTGCTGACAGCTCAACAGTGTGGCTATGCTCAAAATAGCACCCTCTTACAAGAAATAAAAATCTGCTTCTTGCTAATTAGAGTGAGGGCTTTAAGAGGAGTGCAAGACAGATTTTTTTTCCTCATTTAAAACCTGCAGCTACTCACCCTTTAAACAGGTTCAAAATGATAAGGGTTCCATTTTGGTTGCTTTTAAAATAATGAAATGTGTCTCTTGTAAGGTCTTTCACAAAGTTCAGCTGCTGGCATGTGCTGCTTTGTTGGAGTGCTTGAAGGGGAAAAAGACTAAGAAAAATGGCTTTCCCAAATTAAATTATTAGAGAAAATGATCTCTCTTGCCTCCATATAAGTTCATTTTATTTGTGTTTGGGCCAGGGGTTGTAGGGGATGATTGTTTCATTGTCAGTTAAAGAGAATTTGCCCTGCAACATTCTTCAGCCAGTGTAGCAGCATGCCATCAAGCTATCTGCAATTTGTATACCCCCTGAAGTCATTCTGTGACACCCCACCGTTTGTTGTGCAGTTAATCACATGGCATAATGTGACTCCTGGGCTTGCTCTGACCTTCACTTCCCTTGGACAAAGAATTGAACATTTAACACTTTAACATTTGCAAGCCGTTTCCAGAAATGTGATGCAGATTACCATGCTTCGTTGACTTTAGCGCACTAAAGCTCACATTGTTATTTTTCCCTTGGCAGTCCATGGTGCTGTTGCTGTACAGTCAGCGCCAGTATATCTTCGAGTTTGACCAGAATGATCGTCTCTTCTCTGTCACCATGCCTAATGTGGCCCGGCATACCCTGGAGACCACCCGCTCCATTGGTTACTATAGAAACACATATAGGCCCCCAGAGGGCAATGCCACCGTGCTGCATGATTACAGCGAAGATGGTTTGCTTCTGCAGACCATTCACCAAGGCACGGGGCGTAGAGTCATCTATAAATATGGCAAGATCTCCCGTCTGCTCGAGCTGCTGTATGACACTACACGCGTCGCCTTCTCATACGACGAGGCAGCAGGTATGCTGAAGACGGTGGGCTTACAAAGTGAGGGCTTCACCTGCACCATTCGCTACCGCCAAATCGGCCCACTTATCGACAGGCAAATCTTCCGTTTCAGCGAGGAAGGGATGGTCAATGCCAGATTCGACTATAACTACGACAACAGCTTCCGTGTAACCAGCATGCAGGCTGTCATCAATGAGACACCGCTGCCTATCGATCTGTACCGCTACGATGACGTGTCTGGCAAGACAGAGCAGTTTGGCAAGTTTGGGGTAATATACTATGACATTAATCAGATTATTACCACCGCTGTGATGACTCACACGAAGCACTTTGATGCGTATGGGCGAGTCAAGGAGGTACAATACGAGATCTTCCGTTCACTGATGTACTGGATGATGGTGCAGTATGATAACATGGGCCGAGTGGTGGCCAAAGAGCTCAAGGTGGGCCCTTACGCCAACACCACACGATACACCTACGAGTATGATGCAGACGGCCAGATCCAGGTGGTATCCATAAATGACAAGCCCTTGTGGCGCTACAGTTACGATCTAAATGGCAACCTGCACCTCCTGAGTCCAGGCAACAGCGCTCGTCTTACGCCCCTGCGCTATGACGTACGGGACCGCATTACACGACTTGGAGATGTCCAGTACAGGCTGGATGAGGATGGGTTCCTGAGGCAGAGAGGCAATGACTTCTTTGAGTACAACTCTGCCAGCTTGCTGGTCAGAGCCTACAGTAAGATTGGCGGATGGAGCATAAAGTACCGCTATGACGGTTTGGGTCGCAGAGTGTCTAGCCGGAGCAGCCAAGGGCACCATCTGCAGTTCTTCTACGCTGACCTTTCCAGTCCCACCAGAGTCACTCACATATACAATCACTCCAGCTCTGAGATCACCTCGCTCTACTATGACCTGCAGGGCCACCTGTTCGCCATGGAGATAAGCAGTGGCGATGAGTTCTACGTGGCCTGTGACAACAATGGGACGCCACTGGCTGTATTCAGTGGTTCGGGCCTGATGATCAAACAGATCCTCTATACAGCATTTGGAGAGGTTTATCTGGACTCAAACCCTAGCTTTCAGATCATAGTAGGCTATCAAGGTGGCCTGTATGAACCCCTCACAAAGCTGGTGCACATGGGCCGCAGAGACTACGATGTCCTGGCTGGCCGCTGGACCACCCCTGACCATGATGTCTGGAAGCAGATGAACAGCAACAACATCGTGCCCTTCAACCTCTACATGTTCAAGAACAATAATCCACTGAGTAACAGCCAAGAGACCAAGTGCTACATGACAGGTATGTGTGCAGCCATGTACATTTCATCCTTAATAACCTGTGATGCCTCTTTATAGCGTGTTGATGTTTTAAAATGTCCAATGGAGGCTGGTTGTATACTCAAATAAGGCATGTAGATACAAAAGCATGACTACCAAATTGAAGATAATCAGTCAAATGCTGTCTATGAGTTTACATTTTTTTAGAGAATCCTCCCTGTAGCAGAGTGGTCATTTTTCAGGCAGTGCTCCAGGCCAGAGCCTAGGGTGGTTTTCTGGCCTCAAGGTACCGCAAATGTGCATTAGCCTCCTCAGTCTGGTTAATGTTCAGGTCTCGCTAATAAAAATATCTCATCGGTCTCTGCTGCCCGTGAGCATGGCGAAGGTAAATAACAGCAAATTCTCCCCAGCCTGCGAACACAGTGGCGGCCACACAAATCAGTGCCAGGGGCTGTTGTATCAGCTTTTCTCTACTTGGAAAGAAAACAACAATTTTATTGGAGGACAAAATATAATACGCCTCTTTGTAGTTTGCGCCAGTGTCTTTGAACTGCTCGATTCAGGTCAAGAGCTTTAGTTTTAGCCAGTATTAAGAGAAAACTAATGATTAGGAATAGAGTCTGTAAGCTGTATTTATTACACTGGGGTTCGGTTTGCCCTGGTGTATTTGATTGAACTGAACAGCAGGGTAATGGAAAGTAGGGAAAACAGCAGACATGTTGATAGGCTTCTCACGGGGTTTGTTCGTATGCGGATGGCGTTGCACGTATCTACTTTGAACTAAACGCTCCGCTGAACAGTCGCTCAGCTTTAAGCTATGCCAATAAGGTGCTGTGGAGCAGGAATGCCTAACAGACTCTTTAGTTAGTTAGATGCTCAAGGGCAGGTAGTAGATTTAAACGTGGTTGCTCCACTACACTCTTTGAATTGCTCGTTTTGTTCCTTTGTTGTTTCAAAGTGCTCAGGTAAAACAGGCAGAATTAAAGGAGCATCTGCAAAGTTCATTGGACTCTTAAAACGACCAATATTGAGTCCGTGAAAAATGAATTTGCTGCAGTGGAGAGAAAAATGCTCAGAAATGTTTTTTTGTAGTTCATATATTATAATTTCCATGCTTTCCGTGCAATTGAACTGCATCACGAGAAAGCAGAAATTCAGAAATGCAATCAAGCAGACCCAAGATGTTACTTGATGCATGTTTTATCAGTGTACTGTTCCCTGGATTTCTATAGATGTGGCAAATCTCTGGAGTATTAATCACTTTCAGCCTGCCATCAGGCGTCAATCAATTTTTCCCTAGGAACGAGTGCTCATTTGGTAAAGTAATCACTTGACCCATGTCCTGTTTGATGAATGTGTTGCAGTACAGAGCAGTGAAGTGTCAGCAGTGTAGTGTGTATTGGTGGGCCCATGTGTGCTTCCATTTGTTCATATTTGTCACACTGTTCATTTCAGACGTCAATAGCTGGTTGGTGACGTTTGGCTTTCAGCTGTACAATGTCATCCCTGGCTACCGCAAACCTGTGCTGGATGCCATGGAACCATCTTATGAGCTCATTCACACCCAGATGAAAACCCAAGAGTGGGACAGTACTAAGGTAAGCTAAAACATACAGCACACAATGTAGCACTCATTTTCCTATACAGAGTTGAGATTAGAGGTTCCAGCAGCTCTTGACATTCACAAAGAATCTCACAAACCATCGTGCAGATGCTGATTAAGTAGGGAATTATGTCCAGTTGCACTGAGGTTAGGGCTAAACCCAAAACAGAACACAAAAACAAAATAAAATGACTGTTAGCTTCCAATTTTCTCCCAAATTGCAAAGATACATTTGGCACATCTGCCATTTATGTATATGCCACTTAACGTCCGCCTTATGCTCTGTGACACAGGTTGTTGAGCGAAATGGACATTGACCAGACTTCCCCATAGTCACGTTGTAATGTAAAGATAAACAATACACAATGTGTTCTGTATGAGCACATTTACCTGGTAACTGGTCATAAATTCATTGATTAAAACTCAAAGAGTCAAAGTATTAATATGTGAAATTTATTTCAAAAAAGTACATTTACATAATTACATAAATATTTAAGACCTGAGACACACAACGGGTGCAGTGTAATCCAATCACATTTTAATTCTTCCACATAGTCCTGCAATTCAATTTTAGACATACAGTGGTGCTTGAAAGTGTGTGAACCATTTTAGAATTTTCTATATTTCTGCATAAATATGACCTAAAACATCATCAGATTTTCACACAAGTCCTAAAAGTAGATAAAGAGAACCCAGTTAAGCAAATGAGACAAACATATTATACTTGGTCATTTATTTATTGAGGAATATGATCCAATATTACATATTAGTGAGTGGCAGAAGTATGTGAACCTCTAGGGTTAGCAGTTAATTTGAAGCTGAAATTAGAATCAGGTGTTTTCAATCAATGGGATGACAATCAGGTGTGAGTGGGCACCCTGTTTTATTTAAAGAACAGGGAACAGGAAGTCTGCTCTTCACAACACGGCTGTGGAAGTGTATCATGTCATGAACACAGGAGAAGTCTGATGACCTCAGAAAAAGAGATATTGATGCTCATCAGGCTGGAAAAGGTTACAAAACCATCTCTAAAGAGTTTGGACTCCAACAACCCACAGTCAGACAGATTGTGTACAAATGGAGGAAATTCAAGACCATCGTTACCGTCCGCAGGAGTGGTCGACCAACAAAGATCACTCCAAGAGCAAGGCGTGTAATAGTTGGCGAGGTCACAAAGGACCCCAGGCTAACTTCTAAGCAACTGAAGGCGTCTCTCACATTGGCTAATGGTAATGTTCATGAGTCCACCACCAGGAGAACACTGAACAACAATGGTGTGCATGGCAGGGTTGCAAGGAGAAAGCCACTGCTCTCCAAAAAAACATTGCTGCTCATCTGCAGTTTGCTAAAGATCATGTGGACAAGCCAGAAGGCTATTGGAAGAATGTTTTGTGGACGGATGAGACCAAAATAGAACTTTTTTTTTTAAAGAAAAGCGTTATGTTTGGAGAAAGGAAAACACTACATTCCAGCATAAGAACCTTATCCCATCTGTGAAACATGGTAGTGGTAGTATCATGGTTTGGGCCTGTTTTGCTGCATCTGGGCCAGCATGGCTTGCCATCATTGATGGAACAGTGAATTCTGAATTATATCAGAAAATTCTAAAGGAAAATGACAGGACATGAACTGAATCTCAAGAGACAACGACTCTAAGCACACAAGTAGTTCTACCAAAGAATGGTTAAAGAAGAATAAAATTGTGGTCAAAGTCCTGACCTTAATCAAATAGAAATGTTGTGGAAGGACCTGAAGTGAGCAGTTAATGTGAGGAAACCCACCAACATCCCAGAGCTGAAGCTGTTCTGTATGGAGGAATGGGCTAAAATTCCTCCAAGCCGGAGTGCAGGACTGATCAACAGTTACAGGAAACGTTTAGTTGCAGTTATTGCTGCACAGGGGGGGTCACACCAGATACTGAAAGCAGAGATTCACATACTTTTGCCACTCACTAATATGTAATATTGGATCATTTTCGTCAATAAATAAATGACCAAGTACAATAGTTTTGTCTCATTTGTTTAACTGGGTTCTCTTTATCTACTTTTAGGACTTGTGTGAAAATATGTTTTAGGTCATATTTATGCAGAAATATAGAAAATTCTAAAGGGTTCACAAACTTTCAAGCACCACTGTATGTAGGTTTGTAGGTCAAACATATTTTTTTTTTATATATATATATATATATATATATATATATATATATATATATATATATATATATATATATATATAATGTGTAATATTTTATGTTTAATCAATTGTCTGTTCGGTATTCGGCCAAATGATTCATTTTGTTTGGTTTCAGTTTCGGATACAAATTTTTATTTCAGTGCATCCTTAGTTTTTACCTTGCTTGTTAAAGCAAACGGACCTTGATTGGCTGGACATTAAACAGCCCATACCTGCACATGCATGTATGTCAGTGCCCACAAATGTTCCAAGACACAGAACCATAATTCCACACACACTGCCTTTCTGATTAAACTTCAAACTGTCTTCGCAGTAACCCAACCCTTTAGCTTGTAGTTTCCCAGTGGAGCCCACAGCAATCAGTCCAAATCACAGACGAGTGCACCCACCCTCTGCTGCCACTTCTCAAGCTGAGGGAATGGGGTCAAAATAAAGAGCTCTTGTAATAGTCCTGCCATTAGGGAAATTCATTCCACATTTCCTCCACCACTGGACATCGATTTCAGCTCAGCCTTACACACCTTTTATCTTGCTTCTCCTCTGTCTTTGACTTTTCTCTCTATCTCGCGCTCTCTACCTGACACGGCTTTTATTCCTGGACTTATCAACCTGAGGCCCTCTGAATTATTGAAAGACTGGTTGTTGTCTTGACAGGTCAAGTTAATCCCTGAGAGCAGCACGTTTGGTGTGCAGCCCTTAAATACCCAGAGACTTTTTTCTTCCCTTGACATAACACAGCATGTTTGCTTCATAATAAGAGAAAGGCTATATCAATGTAAATGTCTGTTTGCTTCTTTGAATTTTGAGACGTGGAAGAGGTGCACAGGGCGTCAGGACTTTCTGGGGATAAAGGCTTCCCTTCTGTCAGTCAAGTGCTCGAAGCCTGTCTCGCAAATGGATGCGCCATAATAGATAGACATTTGAAGGCTTGAGGCATCCATGGTTTCAGATGTCTGAGATATGAGATTTTAAATATGAAGTGATGGGTCCATTCGAAGCAGTCTGCCTGACAAGGTTCACATACGTCTCACATGCTCTCAAGGAGAATGAGGAGCCTAGATGAATATTCAGAAAGGGCTTTTGAAGTGTTAGATAGTTTTTAACCCTTATAGTGCCAGTGATATTCTTTTATAGTCTGCACAGCATTCAGTCGAGTTTCATTGCTTTACAGGCTTTATGGGGTCTATTAAAGGCAGTGCAGACTTAAAGCCGTTTTCAGTTCTAATTTACTCAACGTCTCTTAAATCTAACTTTCCCTAATGAAATCTCTCTTAAAACATAGTTACTGTAATTTAATCATACACATTAATTCGTGTCCCAGAGTGTCTGGATATATTCAGCATGAACAGCCCAAACTGGAATCGGTTTAAGGGTTCTAAATTTGTCACGAAAGCATTACAAAGAAGGAATCCTTGCTGGCTGTACTACTTTCAACAGTGCTGTGGTACTGGTAATTATAACTAACTTGACCAGATGTGAGGAGTTAAAAGTTGACGGCAGTACAGTCGACACCTGTCAGATGTATTAGTCCTTTTTCTCTGCATGCAGCCTGAAAAAAGTCTCCGCTAAGTACAGACTCAGCCCTCGTATGCCCATTTTCTACTGACACAGTGCCAGCTCATTCAGGGGACCAGTGAAGCTTTTTAAGAATTACCAGTCAGGATAAGAGCCAAGCCATTACGTATTCATCCTTCAAACATTCACTTTCTTATCCTCTTGATCCTGGACAGGGGTGCCGGGATAAGGTTCAAGGCAGGAACAGCCCTAGACAGGGCACCAATCCAGGGCACACTCATACACACACTCACACATTTGTGGCACTTTAGAGACACCAATTAACCTAACAACCATGTCTTTGGACTGTGGGAGGAACCTGGAGTACCCAGAGTAAACCCAGAAGGACACAAAAAGGACATGCAAACTTCACACAGAAAGGACCCAGACCGCTCCACCTGGGATTGAATGCAGGACCTTCTTGCTGTGAGGCAACGGTGCTACCAGTCTTTATTTTACTTGTCAAAGATAATTCCATCAGTGTGAAAACACTCCAAATAAATGACAAGTGCAATATATAAATATAATAAATACATATTAAAAAATAAATACTGAAATACTAAATAAAAATACTAAAAATAAATATTAAAAAATTCAGTGATTTCAGGTTAGATATGCTGTCCAGAGCTAGCCCTAACCAGAGCAAATAGAACAGCTCAACTCAAATGTAACAAAAAAAACAATTCCTGACTTTTTAGCATGGATGTACCTACTTTATTTCTCAAAAATCAGCAGGACCCCGTTTACAAACATGATACATTTTTTTTATTCCTGGAAGGAAGGATTGGAGTGCGTAAATGATTCTTATTACGGGCCAAATTAATTTTGGGCAATATAATTATGAGGTCATTTATGAGCTTTTAAAGCAGCTGCGTTACAAAATCCACTAATGGCCTCTGAAAAAGTAGCACTGCTCTTACAATTGTCTGAAGTACACTGTTTACTCCATAATGCCCTTGTTTCATTCAAAGCATCTGTGGCACTAGAGGATGGAGGAAAGAGCCTCTTATTTAAAAAAAAAAAGTAGTTCCTCACTTTGTTCATGCTGGAGGATTTGCTTTTATACTAGCCTTAAAATACATTGAATTTACCAGGAATTTGAAAGAACAAGAATGGAAGAATTCATGGAAAAATAAGTTCTAGCTTACTCGATTTCATTTATAACACTGGACTATGAAGATTTTGATTTCCGACACATTTGGGTGTATTATGGATTTTGACCTGTTGATCATAAAAATCACCTTAAAATTTTTTTGGATATACAGTGGTTTCATCTGACCAAATGACATTCTCCCAGTCCTCTTCTGGATCATCCATATGCTCTCTGGCAAACTTCAGACGGGCCTGGACATGTACTGGCATGGGGGACAGGCCTGCCACTGCAGGATCTGAGTCCCTCTCCGCGTAGTGTGTTACTGATGGTAGCCTTTGTTACTTTGGTGCTAGCTCTCTGCAGGTCATTCATCAGGTCCCTCCGTGTAGTTCTGGGATTTTTGCTCACTATTCTCATGATCATGAGATCTTGAGTGGAGCCCCAGATTGAGGGAGATTATCAATGGTCTTGTATGTCTTCCATTATCTTACAATTGCTCCCACAGTTGATTTATTCACACCAACATGCTTGCCTATAGTAGATTCACTCTTCCCAGCCTGGTGCAGGTCTACAATTTTCTTCTTGGTGTCCTTCAACAGCTCTTTGGTCTTGGCCATGGTTGAGTTTGGAGTCTGACTGTTTGAGGCTGTGGACAGGTGTCTTTTATACAGATAACGAGGTCAAACAGTTGCCATTAATACAGGTAACGGGTGGAGAACAGAAGAGCTTCTTAAAGAAGAAGTTACAGGTCTGTGAGAGCCAGAAATCTTGCTTGTTTGTGGGTGACCAAATACTTATTTTCCACCATGATTTACAATTAAATTCTTTAAAAAATCCTACAATGTGATTTCCTGGATTTTGTTTTTCTCATTTTGTCTCTCATAGTTGAAGTGTATCTATGATGAAAATTACAGACCTCTCTCATCTTTCTAAGTCGGAGAACTTGCACAATCAGTGCCTGACTAAATACTTTTTTGTTCCACTGTATGTGATGAACTAAAAGTATTGGCACCTGCTAATAGGAATCCACCTCGTATTTACAGAGTACTGTTGGTTACTTTGTGAATGGGATAGCCATGCTGAAGTGTCACAGTAAAAAGAACTGGCCACTAGGTAAGCATTTTGTTCCAGGGAAGAAAATTGTCATCAGTAAATCATTAAATTAATTACATTTAGTTCTACATGTCTTACAATTCCTACATGATGCAGCAAATTTCAAATTATTTTTGTATTCAGCTTCACATCCCATCACGTCACATTTTTCCGGTAGCAAAGCAAAATTTTTTTAAAATGGTGCCTGGTAGTTATCATTTTGCCAAATTCATAGGAGTTCATCTCCTGAGACAAAGAAACTAAATATTTTCTTTATATCATGTTCTAAGGGCAAGGGGCTCGGATACGAATGACCCCAAATCGCTCAGCGTTTGACTAGTGTGATGAGAAGCAGTGGGAGCACTAAGATCAATGTAGAGGTAGAAGTGGCATGCCACAGAAACATCAAATCAATTTGGCCACTATGCTTGTGCGTAATTAGTGGTGCACTGTAGAGGAAAAATGTCCCAGTGGCACTTCTTTTATTGTACATTGATCTCATGATTATTCACCAGAAAAGGACTGTACACCTCTTTAGTAGAAGGTGAAGAACGCTTGTTAAATAATTCATATATTTATGTGTGCCACATAAACATTCTTAGCTAGCTTCCTAGAACTACACTTAAACTTGAAGTATATCAACTGAAGTCCTACCAGCCTTACTCGTGACTCTCTTGTAGCTCCAGCAGAGAGTAGAAATTGATCCCAGGGCTTGGTTATTACCGTAGTGGCCTTCAGTCTTAATGGCTAACCCGCCTTAATTAAACGGTCGTCCCATGAATATGATGGATGCTGGAAATGTTCATAAAGCAGTAGGGAAGGGAGGCTTCACTTCTGGTCTCTCGCCCTCACAGTGCCACTAAGACAAGCTGCACATGCCATAAAGAACTATTGGGTTGAATAATGACAGGAGCATGTGGCCTGATGGTCCTGGTGGCATCCAGCATTAGCTTTTGACTTTGATCAGTGCCCTGGTGTGATTGGTCAGCATGCATCCTGGCCTCCCCATGCCACATGAATGATGTATCCTTTTTGCGGGTAGGACATCACAGTGGTGGACCATAGGATGGACGCACACAAACACACACACTTGCGGACACACACACATTCTGTGGTTAAGGTCAGCTTTCTGACGTGATACAAATTGGGGTGGCGAGGTGTGAAGTGTTCTGCAGGCTGTGTGTGTCCTGCCAGAGATATCCAACAGTGATAATCAGTTCACTCACAACCTATCTTTTCCATTGTATGAGAGGAAGGTGTGTGGCAACCAGATTTTTTGGCACCACAAGATTGTACCTGTGCTTTTTCATTAGCCAAGGGCCAGTACCACAGATTCCAGTTGAATGGTTTTGCTCAAAACTAGTATCTGTGAGTAAGCATATGAAAGACTGCTGCCACGCCCCTCTTTTGTTCACTGGACATGCATAATCACAGACATTGCTACAGTGGGGCAGTATAGCATAAGGATTCACAGCACAATTAACTATTGCTGTATCTATAATTGCGTACTTGTACTGTGTTCTATACATAATGTTCTTTTTAATGTGATTTCCCTCCAAAAAAAAAGATTAGTCTTTGAAAGGAACTATTTTTTTCATGTACAAACATGCCTAAAAGTGTCTGTGTTATAAATGCTAATAGTGTAGGTCTAGTTCAGTGGATAGTGGGTGTTTTTAGTAGAAAGACAAAAAGCATAAAAATTATGACTTAAGAAAATAATATCACTATATTTCTAGGTATCTCTACAAATTCAAACAAACGTGCGATGTTTTGGTTTTGACTGTTCTGTACTGGCTGTAGCATTTGATTCTCCAGATGCAATAAAGGTATGCAGATAAATATATGCACGATGCTGCTTATACACAGTACAGAAGCCCGGTAACATGGTTTTTGATTTCCTGCTGTGACGATCCTGCTATTTTTCCTGTTATAAAATTCCCTTCCTCTCCATGAATGATTAGCTCATGAAGATGTCATAAGGGATTTTCCCATAAGACATGGATCCAGGAGTCCTGTTGTCAGAATATTCGTTATCCGAACCATCTCCTGGAACAATATACATTCAGTAAATAGAATTTGGCTTTATTTAGGAGTGGAGACAGCAGTCATTTTTATCGAATGTTAGTTTCAAGTGGTGTGTCACAATGCCATGAACTCTGGCGGCACCACAGTTAAGGTACTGGACACACCAATAGGTCCAGTTTGGGGGTCAAATTTGCTCAGGCATGGTATGGGTCCCCTAGTGTGATTATGCCCTTAAGCAAGGCTCTTAATCCACAGTCACTTGGATTGTATCTTGTTGTATCAGTTGTAAGAGTGTCTGTTGAATGACCTTCATTAACATAAGTTGGTTTCTGATCGTGTGGGTTGCTGTCTTCACAGATTTTAGCCATTCAGAATGCCCTTGTGTTAAATTCAAATTAAAATGGGACTGTGGTAGACTAGCAGGTAAATTACTGGATTATGGACCAGAAGTTCTAGGGTTCAAATCCAACTTCTGCCAAGCTGCCACTGTTGGGTCCTTGAGCAAGGCCCTTAACCCACAATTGCTTGGATTGTAAGGTTTTATCAATTGTAAGTCGCTCTGGATAAGGGCGTAAATGTAAATTATTTGCTCTATAAAATGACCGTAAATGATAAGGCAAGTGCCTCATAGTTTCCTCCTCTCAAATTCTTCTCACTTCTCAAAACCATGCCAGGAGGTGGACTTCCATCTATACCAGTGTAAATGAATAATGCCCTGTAATGGACTGACATACAGGAGTTACTCCTGCCTGTCTTCTGGACAGAGGCACCATGACCCTGACGTGGATAAAGCACTTACATAAGACGAAACAATGAAATGAATCACCATGAAAATGAGTTTTGTATTAGTAGTTCAATTGTAGATTCTGGTTGATCAAATGGATGTTCAAACGAGAACTTTGTTAAACCGAACACTTCTCACGTGAAATTTAACAATGGTACCACTGCGTGCTATAATGATGCATTCTCACTCTCGCTGTTTCTCAAGTTGATGCAAAACGAACCTGATGTGCAGCTAGCTTTGCTTTTTGTTTGGGCAGGTTGTTCAGTGGAAAAAACACCTATTAATAGGGTAGAAGAGCCCCATACTGCACAGCTTTAGCATTAGCTAGGTTCTCTGTGTGACTCCTCCCAGCCAGAAGCTCTTCTGTCTGAAATGTCTCAGCAGGAGCTGCTCAGTGCCAGCGTCCAGTCACCATCCCCCCTCACTATATCTTCCTTCACCCCTCGTGGTTCAAATCTATGTTCTCTGAGGCGAAGCTCTCCTGTCAAGTGATATTAGAGGAGAGGGTCACTGGTCAAGCCTAGAAGAAACACTTTTCCATACAACGTCCATTCTAGCCTCAGGAGTGGACGGAAGATTGTTTTGTTCTTGACTAGAAATAGTTAAGTCTTTCTGAGAAAGCAACATAGATCAGATCAGGGTCTGCACAGAATATATATGAGGGTGGACATCATAGCTGGTATCAGCAAAAATCGAAGAATTAAAATGCATTAAATTGGCATCACTATCCCATGTCTGCACACCTTATTACAAAGTAGGACGGTTTATACCGGGTAACGACAGCAAGAAAATGAAAAATGGTTTGAAGTGGTAATAAAACAGCCTGATTCTGGACTGGGAGACATAGATGGGTAGCTAAACATGGAGGGAAAAAGGAAAATCACTCATTGTGCACCAGCCGTCAGTTCCCCTTGGGAGTTACTTATTCCTGAGAGATGGGTAATGTAAGCTAGCCTGCTGCTACAAGCCAGGCAAGGTGGGAAAAGTAAATACAATTATTTTAGAGTGTGCACCATATGTTTCTAATCCAGGTTAAACAATAATAGCATGGTTATTTATAAAGTGCTGTTCTCAACCCCGAGGTCACTTGACAAACTAGAGAATAGCAGCCAATAGAAAAACAGATAGGCTTTTCATGGCATAAGCTTATACTTACAATAGTACATCTAAAATTTAATTGCTTCACCCACCCAATCACACATGCATAAAAATGACACAAATAGCCTGAAAAAAAAAGTTTTTTTTTTATACAAAATGTGTTGTGTTTAGAAGAAGCACTTACCATGATAACAAAGAGTGGCAAAGCACTTCAAAACAAAAGCTCTTAGCAGTGATGTTTTTAATTGACCATGCTATAGCAAGCAGTGTCATCTGTTGACACAAATGGCAATCATTGATGCTAACATTGTGTTCACAATCCAACCAACATTTACTAGTGTGGGTGAAGACAAAAGTCCATCTGTTTCTCTGTACACTTTGTTAGACCCCTTTATTCTGTTTTCTATTTTGGTGGTGGATCATTCTCAGCACTTTTGTTGGTACGATTGGATCAGACAAAGCAGTGTTGCTGGAGTTTATATATAATGAATCACGGTTCTCTATCTGGACATATCTGGGTTTGGTGAATGCCAGGAGAACATTACCTGAGTGACTGCATTGTGCCAGCTGTAAAGTTTGGTGGAGGAGGGATGCCATTTGGTTTTTTGAGGTTGTTTTTCAGGGGTTGGCCTTGAATGAATGAAGATCTGGATGAAGGGAGACCTGAATGCTTTAGCATACCAAGACATTTTCAACATTTACATGCTTCCAAATTTGTGCTAACAGTTTGGGGAAGGGCCTTTTCTGTGCTAGCGACTGTGCCCCAATGCACAAAGCAAGGTCCAAAAAGACATTGTTGGGTGAGTTTGGTTGGAAATAACTAGACTGGAAGGCACAAAGTCGTCACCTCATTCCCATTAAACACCTTTTCTTGTCCAGTGTCACTGTCTGACCTCACAAATCTTCAGTGCATATATGTATTTAGACATGGTCAAGATGACCTGCTGAAGTTCAAACCAAGCTTCTGAATGAGGTGATTTAAGTGACTTTGAGTGTGGCATGTTTGTTGGTGCTTGAGTGTTTCAGAAACTGCTGATCTACTGGGATTTTCATTGACAGCCATCTCTAGGGTTTTCAGAGAAAGGTCCAAAAAAGAGAAATATCCAGTGAGTGGCAGTTCTCTTGGGAAAATGCCTTGTTGATGCCAGAGGTCAGATAAGAATTAGCAGGACACTTCAAATAACCTGTTACAACCAAGCTATACAGCGGAGCATCTCTGAACACACACCTCTAACCTTGAAGGAGATGAACTACAGCAGCAGAAGACCACACCGGGTGTTAATGCTGTCAGCTAACAGGCAACTGAGGCTACAATTTGCAAGGGCTTACCAAAATTGGCAACTGATGAGTCTCGATTTCTGCTGCAACATTCAGATGGTAGGATCAGAATGGTAGGATTTGGAAAACATCGATTCATCCTGCCTTGAATCAACAGTTCAGGCTGCTGCTGCTGCTGCTGGTGTAATGGTGTGTGGGACATATTCTTGGTACAGTTTGGGCTTCTTAATACCAACTGAGCATTGGCTGGTGTGTGTGTGTATATATATATATATATATATAGTATCCGGTTCATCTGTTAGCTCTGTGTTCAAAGGAAATTCAAAAGCACATAGGTTGCTCTGTTCACCGGAAGGGTTTTGAGTTTATTGAATGAACAGCATGACACTGCAGTGAGATATTTGATCATTTGATTTGCTAGAATATTGAATTCCACAGAGATAAATAAATAAAATAGGCACTTTGGTAAACATTTCATTTGCGCATTTTAATGAATCAAAGGAGAAGCTGGGCTTCACGTGTAGATTTAAAGCAATTGCCTGTGGTATGTATTTACTATGAGGTTGGGGATTTAGCATCTATTTGCCTGCATGGAGTACTTTTAATAACCCTCTATGATCTGTTTGGGTAAGGTACTACTGAGTTGGTGAGCTACCAGTTGAGGTCTAAGTTTTACTGAATTTCAATTAAGGGTTTTGACACGTGGGGTTTTTTCAGCAGCACAGGACACAAGGTGTGAACAACCCCCAGACAGGGTGCCAGTCCATCTCAGGGCACATGTACACACACTCACGTTGGGAGTCTCTGGAAATGCCAGTTGACCAAACGCATGTCTTTGACCAAATGCAAACCAGAGGACCTGGAGAAAACCTTCACAGACACAGGGAGGGAAAACATGCAAATTCCAGACAGCTATTTCTAACCACTGCATCCCTGTATCAGGAGTGCAATTTAAAATGCCATGAATTGAGCAACTCATTAAATTTTGAAAGCAGCTTAGTAGCACAGCTATGACTGTAACCTGATGTTATTAAGTGCATTTAAATGATCTGATAACTGCAGCAAATCAGATTTTGTCCATAATCCAATCAACGAGTTTACATGCACTTTATACTTTCCAACCAGCCAATAATCTCACAGAAGGATGTGACTTTTACCATTAATAATTAAATAATGAAATTCTTAATTTCCTCGAGCATACACTGCATTTCAGGGTCTCCACAAAATGTTTGGTAGCTGTTTCACTGTGTTTGATTCCGTGTTGTGTTATCCGGGGTGGCCAGATCCCATGAGAAAAATAATCCAGCAGGTCAATGGAAATGAAGACCAAAAAATCTTCGAAAAAGTATCTTAGAATAAGCAGACCTGGCAACCATGTGGGATTATGCTAGCATGCACGTGGAGACTGAGAACACCAACTGAAATCTGACCAATGGTATACATGCACTGAGAAATCTGATTACTGAGTTAAAATCCAGCTCTCTTTATCGGACTCTGATTTCTAAACCTTAATCCAATCTGAAAAATCAGAGTATGTTGTGTACATGACCATTTGAATAATCAGATAACTGCAGAAATCTGATTAGGATCGGATTATTAAGTGAATGTATATGCAAGTGTGTTTACATGCACTTAATAGTTAGTATACATTTTGTCGGTATTACTTGAGTAATCCGATAATGCGAAACCTTCGAATTTACATGACTCAGATAGTAATCGTATTTCTACTTTGCAACCAGCCAATTATCTCTCAGAAATATGACATAAAGTTAAAAATTGAATATTAAATAATCAAATTCTTCATTTTCGCAACCTTTAATTCCGTGGTGCATTTAATGTCAGTCAATTTCACAGTCAATGGAAACAAGAGGACAAACAAACCATCTCTTTAGAACCGTGTCAGATTAAGAAATCAGGTAACTGGTAAACATGCTATGAGTAATTCGATTACTGGAGTCAAATCCAGCTCTCTTTATCAGATTACTTAATCTGATTTCTAGATCGGAGTATGCTGTATGCATGACCACTTGAATAATCAGCTAACTGCAGAAATCCCACAATGATGGGATTATTAAGTGCATGTAAACGCACTCACTGTTTTTCAGCTCTGATCTTTAAATGCATCTGTTCTGTGTTTGTGTTTGCAGTCTGTACTGGGAGTGCAGTGTGAGGTCCAGAGACAGCTCAAGTCCTTTGTCCACTTGGAACGATTTGACCAAATCTACAGAGCGAGTGGTGCTGGCTGCCCGCAGTCGCCAGTCCGCATATTCTTTGCTTCGGGACCTTCGATCTTCGGCAAGGGAGTTAAGCTAGCTATCCGAGAAGGCCGTGTGAACGCCGACATCATCAGCCTGGCCAGCGAGGACGGGCGGCGGTTAGCTGCTATCCTGGACCAGTCTGTCTACCTGGAAGATCTTCACTTTACAATCGCCGGCACTGACACGCACTACTTTGTGAAGTCCTCTCCCGCAGAGGCCGACTTGGCTCTGCTGGGCATGACGGTGGGCCGGCGAATGCTGGAGTCGGGAACCAACGTGACAGTGCAGCAGGTGAACGCGGTGCTAGGAGGTCGCGCACGGCGCATCACAGACGTGCAGCTGCAGCACGGCACGCTGTGCCTGAACGTTCGCTACGGCAGCAGTGTGGACGAGGAGAAGGCCCGTGTTCTTGAGCTGACTCGCCAAAGAGTCGTGGCAGCTGCCTGGAACCGTGAGCGTCACAGAATGCGCCAGGGTGAGGACGGTACACGCCTCTGGACGGACACTGAGAGGCAACAGCTGTTCGGCACGGGCCGCGTGCAGGGCTACGACGGTTACTACGTGGTGCCGGTGGACCAGTTTCCAGAGTTGGCCGACAGCGTTAGCAACATCCACTTCCTGAGGCAGAGCGAGATGGGCCGCAGGTGACACGCACATGATGGCAAGCCCCGCTCAGGCTTAGCGTCCAGGACTTCTTGCCAAAGACAAGTGACCACTTTAAGTTTGGTTTTGTTTTTCTTTCTTTGGACTACGCTATTTTAAAAAAAAGAGACCCGTATGTTTGCAAGCAGTTGCACTGCACTGACATTTGATTGCTCTTTTCGTTTCTATGGAATTGCTTTACCGTCTATGTCCTCCAAGTGAGGTGCTGGAATGGCATATAGGTACCATTGGTTATTTAATTGAGGGATGGCTTTTGGGTAATATTGGTTCGTTAAGTCTGACTGCCTCTCTGCAGGTCAGCTCAAAGGGATCTTGGAAGATGGCTGCTAATGCGTTTTGATCACTGGCTGGTCCTGCTGTCAAGTGAGCAGATAGGCATTCAGCTTCACTCCATCCTGCCTTTTTTCACCCCACAGCCAAGGAGAGACATTTTTTTAAATCACTTCTTTTATACTTGAAGGCCTGCCACACAAACAAGGACATCAGTGTCTGTCATTCAGGCTCCTGACCAACCCACTCCCTTTTATCATTCTCAACTCTTGACTTAGCATCGTGTGCCCTTTCAGGAATGCTTGCCTTCCCTAGTATTTTTTTAATATCGGAATTTGACCAATTGATAAAGGAAGGGAATCAGAGAGGGCATGCTCACAGTGTGAACAGATCAATGTGAAAACGTAAAAAAAGAAAAAAAAAGTGACAGAACGTAGTCCCCCATTGTACTCACCTTCAGTGATGCTATTAAAAATGTCACTTTAAAATAATGGAATGACTATTTTACTAAAATAGTTACTCCAAAATCGATTTCATCGCTTCATGTATGAAAGAACAGTGTAACTAATGTTAATACATTACCAAAATGTGAACTGTTGTCCCATGGATTGCTAATTGTTGTACTTGAACAATGCCTAGTGTTCAAACACATGGAATAAAGTATATGTGTATATACCTGTATGTTTGGGAATGTCACTCGGTTAAAATGAATCAGTTTGGTTTTTGTACTGATTGAAAAAGATTTTAATACGCTTTAACTGTTACTGTTCATGAAGACAGTATTTATTTTAGTAATGCGCTTTTAAAAACCAACATTTGAAAAAGCACATTACTAAAACATGCCCTCAGATGTAAGCTTTCCCTTCGTTCGAGTTGTGTTGTGCTAGCAACAGGGCTAAGGACAGATTTAAACCCCAGTGGGACGCCTGAGGGTCAGAATCTTAAGTGCCCTGGATATGAAAGACGAGACCCTGCTGAGTCCCACAGCTGCCTGAGATGCATTAGGGCCTGCAGGGGTGTAACTTCCCCTCTACAAGCAGAGGGCAGAAAAAATGCCAATCTGGCAACCCTCCATGTGGATGTAAATTCCTGCTTCTTGTGTGTCCTACAGCATAACTACCTACTGAACTTCTGAGTACATCCAGTGTAGCCATTCTCTGGTTTTTAAAAACATCTAAGATGGAACAAACTGGTCGTAATGTGTTGGATATGGTTTTGAGGTGCAAGACCCACCTCCCATGTCGCTGTTTTTGTGTGACTGAGGAAGGAGGTATGGAAAGTCCTTCAGTGATCTCAACCTGTATGATAATGTCGAGCATATTTTTTATTTGGATTTTGATTTGATGTGGGATACGGTGATGTTACGTTGCTGTGTTTAAAAAAAACATAAACAATTTCAACCAAGATAGCACTGCATTGTGGTGACTGAGAACTGTGTTGTGAGGCTGTAATTAATTTCTAAAGTTCTGGACTAATTTGGATTTTGTTTTTTGTTTGGTTGGTTTTTGGTTTCTCAACACTGTGTTTCTAACGCTTCTCTTTGGAACTGTAAATAAGAGGACGAGACATGAGCTGTAAATAAAATGCCAATGTAGATACCTTTTAGAGCTACAGCAGTAAATCTGTGTAGTCTTTAGGTGAAAAAGGGGAAGAAAATAAAGAATATTTTGTGTTTACATTTATTTAATGTCACTGTGACTTTAATGCTATATTAGGTTTCTTTTACACTATCAATATGCAAATTGCCTTATACCCTAAAGCAGGGTTCCTTAACCTGTGGTCCACAGAGTTATAAACTTACTCAAATAAAAATTATATACAGTTCATTGTTCATTAGATTTCCTTTGACTTTTATTTAATTGCAGACGATATGAACCCAAGATATTTCAGGTTCTTTCTGGTCAACGTAATTTAATTTGTTAATGAACATCCATTGTTGATAAATTGGAGATCCTCTGCCCATCTTTACTCCTCAGAGACTCAGCCTTTCGTGGATGCTGCTTTTGTATTAAATCATGATTATAATCACCTATTGGCATCTTCTGTTTGAATCATCATCATTATTTAGTTTTTTACCTCATTACTAGCCTACATAACTACTTTTTTGGAATGTATTGCAGGCCTGAAATGCAGGAATGGATTATTAGCAAGTTGATCTTGGGTTCATACTGTCTGCAATGAAAGAAAAGTTAAGGGAAATGTAAGGAACACTGCATGTTTTGTTTTTGTTTTTTTATTTGCATTTTCCAAGTCGTTTCCACATGATCCAACGTTTTCTAGTTTGGGGTTGTGCTTTTTCTGAGGAGGGGCCATTGCCTTAAAAATGTTAAGAACTACTGCTCTTCTGTAAAATAATTATTATTTAATATTACAACCTACATTTTAATTGAATTATATTTGAACTGTGGTATGGTTGTCTGTGTAATAGAAGTGAGTGGTATGGTGTATGGATCATTTCTACTACAAGTTGCTTTTTGGGACTTTAAGGCCTCAATAATTTTTAACATTGTAACAAAAGGAGAATATGAAAAAAAAGCATGGGGGTGGGGAGCTTAACATTTTAAAGTGTGTTTTTGCTTGCTTGAATATGACAGCTTTCAACAAAATACATTTATTACGTTTTACTTATTCAAAAGCAATATTTTCTTCATATCGTATGTTGTTTGCTTACAGCACATTTCACCAAAACATGAAACCTGCCACCTTTCTTATTGTCCATAAGACATTTTAAGCATATTAAAGCTTTACATTTAAAAACCAGGATAGAAACATTAAGGATTCTTCTTCACAAAGTCCTACCTGCCAAAATGTGTTTTGATCTCGTACTGATGATGATGTTCTTGTCAGCAACTGTAGTGTGTTGTGCTTGTAAATGATACCCGAGACTCGATGTACTTTGGTGATAAATTCACTCTGGCAGTGGCTGCAAACAACTTTGTTTTTATCAAGAGAGTAATCTGGAAGTGATTTGTAATGAAACACAACATTAAAAAAGCAGCTGCAGATTTTCCTGTCCTTCAGCCCAAGAACCCTATTTCTCAATAAATATGATCTGAAACATCATCAGATTTTCACACGAGTCCTTAGAGTAGATCTACAGAACCCAATTAAACAAATAAGACAAAATATTGGACATGGTTGTTTATTTATTGAGGAACATAATCCAATATTACATACCTATGAGTTGCAAAAGTATGGAAACCTCAATGATTAGCAGTTCATTTGAAGGTGAAATTAGAGTCAAGTGTTTGTAATCAAATTGATTACAATCAGTTGTGATTGAGCACACGGTTCTATTTAAAGAACACAAATCTATCAAAGTCTGCTCTTCACACGTGAAAACTAAGGAGATTTCTGAGGACTTCAGAAAGGCTGGAAAAGGTTACAAAACTATCTTTAAAGTGTTTGGATATTTACAAATGGAGGTAGTTCAAGACCAACAGTACCCTCCCCAACAGTAGTCGAACAGTCAAGATTACTCCAACGCCAAGCTGTTGGGACCCTGGGTAAATACTAAGCAACTAAAGGCCACTCTCAAATTGACTTATGTTAATGTTCATGAGTCTACCATCAGGAGAACAACAATGGTGTGCATGGCAGTCCAATAAGAACAGTTCTAGTTTGCCTAATATCTCAATAAACCATATGGTTATTGGAAAAAGCATTGTGTGAACAGATGATATAACTTACCCCATCTGTGGAACATAGTGGTAGTAATAATCTGGTTTCATAGTTTGAAATCAAGGGACTTTCGGAGGCCAAGTCAACAACTCTTTGTCATTTTCCTCAAGCCAATCCTGAACAATTTTTGCAGCTGGGTACATTATCCTGCAAAGAGATGCCACTCCCATTAGGGAATACAGTTGCCATGAAGGGGTGTATTTGGTCTGCAACAATGTTTATGTAGGTGTTAGGTGCCCAAAACATTTCCACAGGAATACCAGAACCCAATGTTTCCCATTGCCCAGTGCATTATACTGTCAATGTTATTCTCTTGTCAGTAGTTTTTATTCTATGGCTAATTGGTACCACTCAAAAGTTTGGACACACCGGCTATTAATTTATTTTCTTTACATTAGCCATTTTATTTACCTTACAGTTGCCAAAAAAGACAATGAGAATATAAAATATTACAAATGATATTGAGTTGTTTGCTGCTAAAGCATCGTGAAGTGTTTAATAAGCTAGTGACTCTAATATGCTAGGCATCTGCAGCAGAGGTAGCACTTGATCTTTCTTTCCTTCTACTTAAAAGTCTTTTTTTTGAAAGTTTTGGTCACTGCACTTGTTGAAACTTTCAGAACTTTTGCTATCTCCCTAAATGATCGACCATCATTTCTTGAAGTAATTATGGACCAAAACTTGTCTTTGTTTAGTTTGGCTTTTTTTAAATTATTGATTATTAAAACACCAAAAATAAAAGATTTCTTCCAACAAGTTACTTGGTATCCACTCTGCCATGTCACTCTACCTTAACCTAAATAATAAGGAAAGAAGGTTTCGAGGACATTACTTCTGGGCTCTTGCAATCACTACTGCATGCATTTTTTGTTTGATACCACAAAAATGGGATTTGGGATTTTCTTTAAAAAATTAACATTTGTTTGGGATAAACATTTTACAGGGAATGTTTACAGACAAGTAACGAAAATGTGATCAAGATACAGTGCCTTGCATAACTATTCGCCACCCTTAAACTTTTCCACATTTTGTATTGTTACACGCTGGAATTGATATAAATTTAACTAGAATTGCAATCGGAGTCCATATCCACAGATAGAAATTTTTTTTTTAAAGTTCTGAAAGTTCCAAAAAGCAAAACCTGAGTTTACTGTGCTATATAAATAAAGTGGGCATACCATACTGAAGTGTAATTTCCCTAATCTTCAGTCTCTCTCTCTATCAGTCATACTTCAAGTTCTGTTCACCTCATGTCTCGTTCATTCTCACTTTTTCTGGTAATTATTCCCTAAGCAATACAATTGAACAAACTACACTCATTGACAAAAATAACCAAGGAGGAGTTGTTGGGATTGAATGAAACTTTATATGTATGAATGTAATGATGATATACAGTATGTAAGTGATAACAATATTAGAGCAAAATGTTTATTGGGGAAAATTACAATTGAAATGAGGCTCTAGTACCTTGTTGAACCACCTCTAGCCTGGATACAAGATGAGATACAGTTGGGCATGGAGGCATACAGGTTCCGTATGGTGTCCTGCGGGACATTTGCCCACATATGTTGCAGCTGGGCCTGTAAAGGTGTGTGTAGTGAAGATGCCACCTGTGTCTGAATGGTGGAGAACAAAACTGTGGGAGTTGTGTCTGTGTCTAGCAGTCAATAATCTCTCACCAAGAGGTACATTACCCAAAAGTAGTCTTTTTTGTAGAGCAGCAGGGAAGCAATTTTATGCCCTGTTGTGGCAAGATTCATTGGCAAGAATCAGACCACACCTGTAATCATTTAGTTATTATAAGTAATCTAGTTGGTTTAAAGTAAACAGGAGAATGTGCATACATTAGGCTATATGCAAATACTAGGCCATTCTATATAAGGGACTTGAGCATACACAGATTTTGATATCCAAAGGGAACCAAACCCCCGGACTGCATCTACACAAAGTAGTCTGTAATACTGACGTGTGTGGAAACTGAAGTTTGTAGAGTTACTCACATGTGAAGTTGTGATTGATTAAGTATGCACCCCCATTGCTGTGAAAACATTGCTGTGCAAACAATTACCACCAGAAGTCTCCTAATTAATTTAATAGGGCCCACCTGTGTGCAATTAAAGTGTCATATGATCTCAATATAAATATACCTTGAGTTTGAGAGCGTAACCAAAACAAACATCATGAAAACCACAGAGGTACTGAAACAAGTCAGGGTTAAATTTATAGAAAAGTATCGTTCAGGGTGTGATTTATAAAAAAATCCCAAACTTTGAACACTCCACACAGCATTAACTCCATTAATAAGAAATGGAAGAATATGGCACAATCGTGACTCTGCTTAGACAAGGTGCGTCCATCAAAATCAATGACCGATTAAGGGGGGCCATAATCAGAGAAGTAACCAAGAGGCAAAAGATTGCTCTGCACGAGCTGTAAAATCTGCAGCTGAGTTGAGAAAAGCTGTGCACAAATCAACTATTTCCAGGGCTTTATGGAAGAGTGTCAAGAAAAAAGAAATCACATTTGGTAATTGCCAAAAGGCATGTTGGAGACTCAGCAAACTTCTTGGGGAAAAGAGGGTACTTTTTTGGCCAAAGCATTATGTAAAGCCCAAACTAAACACTGCTCATCAACTGAGAACACCATCATGCTTTTTTCCATTTACAGGGACTGGAAAACTGATTAGAGTTCAATGCAAAATAGACTGTGTCAAATACAGGGCAACCTGTTTCAGTCTGCAAGAGGCTTGTGACTAAGGCGGAAGTTCGCCTTCCATCAAGACAACGAAACATACTAAGCATACTGCCCAAACTACACAGGGGTGGTTCAAAAGCTATAGCAATAACAGGCCTTAAGCTGACTGAGAATCTGTGGCAAGATTTGAAAATTAGTGTTCACCAAAAAGTAGCTTAAGCAATTTTGGCCAGAAGAATGATCAAACATTTCAGACAGACAGACAGATGTTCAAACCTTATTCAAACATAATCACAAGATAAAACATATATGTGGGCATTGGGGATGCATACTTATGCAAGGTATTATTAGGTACACCTCCTTGCTTCTACATATATTGTCCATTTTGTCAGTCCCACTTACCACACAGAAGCACTTTGTAGTTCTGCAATTACAGACTGTAGTCCATCTGTTTCTCTTTATACGTTGTTAGTGCCCTTTTGTCCGTTTAGGCTATCATTTTCAGCACTGCAGTGACACTGACGCTGTGTGTGTTGTGCTGGTAGCGGTGGATCAGACACAGCAGTGGTTCTGGAGTTTTAAAAACCTCAGTGTCACTGCTGGACTGAAAAAAGTCCACCTACCAAAAATGTCCAGCCACCACCATCCTGTAGATAGCACCCTATGAGTACTGATGAAGGATTTGAGGATGACTAACACAAACTGTGCAACAACAGATGACCTACTGTCTCTGAATTTACATCTACAAGGTGGAATAATATGGAAGATGTGTCCAATGGAGCGCCCATTGAGTAAACAGAGTGTTTAAAACTCCAAAAGCACTGCTTTGTCTGATCCACTCATACCAGAACAACACACTATAACACCACCTCCACCACATCAGGGTCAGTGCAGCGCTGAGAATGATCCACCACCCAAATAGTACCTGATGGTTGTGGTCCTGAATACTAGAGAACGTAGTAAAATGGACTAACAAAGAATACAGCAAAACATATGGTCTACAGTCTGTAATAAACAACAAAATGAATCTATATGGACTGTGGTTGCCTAGCGGGGAAGGTACTGGACTATGGACCAGAAGGTCCAGGGTTCAAATCCCACTTCTGCCAAGCTGCCACTGTTGGGTCCTTGAGCAAGGCCCTTAACCCACAATTGCTTGGATTGTAAGATTATATCATTGTATCAGTCTGGATAAGGGCGTCTGCTAAATTCTATATGCTAAGTGGAACTGATAAAATGGGCAATGTCTGTAGAAGCAAAGTGATTGGTGAGTGTATAACCAATACAGACAAAATAACTACATCATCATAAACAGAATATCATTACTCTGATATAAAATGGATGTATTGTGATAAGGATTTCAGCTATCCACCTGACACTACTGTGGAAAAAAAAATCTACTGCACCTTTGAAATATCTGAAGAATACTTGAGCTACTTAAACTGCTGCAGCCTGAATTCTCACAGGAGTATTTATTTTTATATTCCTAAATTGGTTTGAAGAGTCTAGTGCTTTTTTGTCCTTAAATAATTGAACAAGCAACGTGAAGTGTTCAGGCAGATCCAGGTCAGCCATAATCATCATAATAATGGAAAATTTGCTGATCTCAGTGTTAGGTGAATGCACAAACACAAAGGCTTCTTGGTGGAAGTCATCCTGCTAAGTCAGTGAACCCCAGGCACTATGTTTACAGGTCCGGCTCATCAGCACTGCTAAAGGTTTCCCAGTGGAGGAATCTGTAAAGGCTAATCTACCTGTCTGTGTTTGCTAACGTAAGTGCCTGCATATACAGAAAACGCATATGCATTTCGATTTGTGTGACCTTTTTCAAACATGAAACGCTCCTATGGCCAAGGTAGGTTTCCTTTTGTTGTCTTAATGCAGTTAATAACATACACACGTTGCTAACAATCTGTTTGAGGGCTGTCGAACTAATTTAAACACAAACTTGGAAGCACAGTGGTGTGTGGAGAAAGGTAGCATGCTTCATTCTTTTAGGTGAGAGTTTCCTGCGAAAGTTCTAACTGCACATTAATCTATTGTTAATGTTGACAGTAAATGGGTTTGGCAGCAGTGCTGAGCCCAAATGACTTAATTATCTGAGTGCGGAAAAGGTAACTGATTAGCTAAATGTAGCTAAATAGAGTGAATTGTGTATTAACACTTACATGTAGTTACACACAGATGAGCCAAAACATGAATAATATGCTGCTGATACTTTCAAAACAGTAGCAACAATATCCTGCTGAAAGATGCCACTGCCCTAAGGGGTGAACCTGGTCCATAACAATGTGTAGGTAGGTGGCTATCCACATGAATGATCAGAAGGAGGGTTTACGAGAAGAACATCACTTGCTTGATTTGTAAGGCCCAATGATTTCCACAATGTGGAGAATATGAACTGAATCATGGAATTGAGGAATAAAAGCTGAAAAGTTTGAAAATCTGGTCAGTCTCCCATAACCGATTCTGTGCTGGTCACATTTAACTTGTGCACAGCAGCACAAATACAGCAACATATGAATGGCTAAGTGCTTTCACTAATTCAGAATTCAGCTCATGTACGTTTTTACACAGCTCATTTTTACAAAGTTTAGTTTTTACACAGCTCAGCCACTCGTTTGTTTGTTCATGAGACCGGTGCTGAAGCATATTGATGACGAGGAAGTGTTTTTAGTACAATCGGTGCATCTCTATTCTTAACTGCAAAATTCAGGGCACAACAGTGTCCTAATGATTTGAGGGCATTACTGAAAGGACCTTAGGCCTGCTGAAATCGAGTTACAGTGGTACCTCGGAACTTGAGTTCGGTTCTCGATGCATTTTATCTAGAAAAATGTGTCTCCGTTCTCGTCATTTGCTCTGTACTCAGTGCACTTTCTTAAACCTAGAAGTCGAGCCACACAACTCATTTCAGTCGAAACCAAATTCACGATTCAGTACACAGTGATTCAGATTCACAATATCTATTGCTCAGTGAATATCTCTGTTGTGTTTGTGTCTACAGTACTATATTTTTAGTGCACAATAAGTTCCCATGGGTTCTGAAATGATGACAATAATGACATCCCACCGAAAGGAAAACAGACATTGAATCCTCTTGGCTTTCAGGCTGAGCAGCTAGCACCCTGAGTTCATCAATAGAGTAAGTGTTTTGCTTTAACTTTTCACTTTCAAGCCATTACTGACTAAATTGCATGAATTTTGCAACACTTTATTATAAAATGAGCTTTGTGTTAATGATTTGGCCAACTGTAGGTTGACATAAGTGTTAATGTGTAATAGACTCTGCCATGATATGATATAGACTATATTAAACTTATTCGTTAATGATACATTTAACTTACGATGGAACGTATGCCCATTATAAATCAGGGAGCACCTGTACAATACAACTCTGTTAATACATATAATGCCTTATACAGTGTGGATTTTCTGAGGGTTTTGAAGGGATTAAGTAAATTAAGCAATAATACAAGAGAGGGAGTACTTTAACACGTTAAAGCACGACCTTGAGTGTATTATTGCGATTATACCACGGTTCCATTATTGCCATTAATTGTTAGATTTTAAGATAAAGAGGACATTTGTTTGTCACCATTCCGTGAAGTAAAATAGTTCCATTCTATCGTTACCCCGCGGCTAAGCCCTTTAGTCATTAAAGTCGAGGAACAGAATTACCAATAACTGTTTATTATACAGACAATAAATACAAATATGTGCACTGGTAAGTTTTAATTTATTGAAAAGAACGTTTCTTTACATTCAGCAAATAAAATGGGTCGGGTTTAGAAGGCAGGCTGTTATTAAGATGCGCTATTCTACCGACTGAACCACCGACTGAACCAAATCGGAATGTGATCCTGGTGTTATAACCAAAGTCTACGATCCTGATTGACTACTAATAATAAATTTGTATGATGTTTGTTGATAATGTTAATATTATCAGTCAGAAATGTGACGGCAGAGTTACAGAGCATCAGCAAATTTGCTGAATTAAGAGCTGGACTTAACAGATAACATACCTGTCAGATGAACGAACCTCCAATCAGCCATGGATGGTGTTTAATGAAAGACGCAAAGTTTAACTCCAGCAAACGACGTCTTTGTGAGTGATGAAGCTGATTCAGTTCATTTTTGTTGATGGGACTAAAACTAATCTTCAGTTGAGCTGTGAATCCATTAATAGCCGGGGACGTTTGATTTAAAGTACTGACTTTGTTTTGCTTTTCCATTGCTTCCAAATTCTAAAGGTGATAAACCTTTGGCTCAGGTTGGTCATTAATAGCTTCATCTTCCAAATTTAAATCGTTTTCAAAAGTAATAGATTTTATAAAGTAATTATTGCTTTCATTTGGCAGTGTTTTACTTGAGTCATTATAACTTCGCTGCTTTTTAGGGCGGGCATCGTTGCTAGGTTACATGTGAAAGCCGCAGAGTAATACTTCTAGTAGCGTCGGTCACAGTGCTGTTATTGTCAGTAATGTCACGGGAAAAACGTCGCTCAGCCAATCAGATTGCGGGGGCTGGAACTAACTGTGGTATAACTGACATTATTCCTTATGGGAAAAATAGCTCGGTACTTGTTTTCGGTATTCGACAAGCCTTCTGCAAACAAATTAACAAAAACCAAGGTATCAAAATTTAAGATACAGATTGCAGTTTTAGTTATATTTATAAAATACGCACCCTGAACTTTTCCTTATTTGTTTCTACAGCTTTCATTAATATCATTTTTGATGTTGCTAAATGTTATAGCAGCAATTTCATTAAATACATGTGTCATTTTGCTATTGTTTGTTTAATTGTAGTTATTTTAACAGAAAAACACTGTTAAAAATGAAAAGGAAAAAAAATAAAATGAAATTTGGGGAAAAATATGGATTTCATAGGGCCTAATTTGTGTGTGTCTAATGTTTTGGTCCACTTTAAGGTGTAGCACTTTAAGGTGTACCACTTTATTAGGTACACCTTGCTATTCGAGCTGTGTGGCATGGCACATTATCCTGACAGAAGTAGCCATCAGGAGATGGTACACTGTGGTCATATAGGGAAGGGCATGAGCATCAGCAACAATATCCAGGTAGGTGTTTAAACGATGTTAAATTAGTATTAAGGGGCTCAAAGGGTGCCAAGAAAATATACCCCACACCATAACATCACCACCAGCAGCATGAAATATTGACCATTGGTATAGGATGGATCCATGCTTTTGTCTATGCCAAATTCTGATCTTACCATCTGAATGTCACAGCAGAAATTGAAGCTTTCCAGTTTCCAGTTTTCTGTTGTCCAGTGCATACTCAGTTGTAACGAGTCGTTATGAGTCACTATTGCCTTTCTATCAGCTCGAATCAGTCTGGCCATTCTCCTCTGACCTCTGAAATCAAAACAAGGCATTTTTGCCCATAGAACTGCTGCTAATTGGGTATTTTCTCTTTTTTGGACCTTTCTCTGTAAACTGTGGTTGGGCGTGACAATTCCAGAAGATCAGCAGTTTCTGAAATACCCAGACCAGCCCGTCTAGCACCAATAGCCATGCCACGTTCAGAGTCACTTAAATCACCTTTCTTTCCCATTCTGGTGCTCGATTTGAATCTCAACAGGTCATCAGGTACATGACTTCATGCCTAAATGCATTGAGTTGGTGTCTTGTGATTGGCTGATAAGATATTTACATTTACAGCATTTAGCAGACGCCCTTATCCAGAGTGACTTACAATTGATACAATCTTACAATCCAAGCAATTGTGGGTTAAGGGCCTTGCTCAAGGACCCAACAGTGGCAGCTTGGCAGAGGTGGGATTTGGTACCCCCGAACTTCTGGTCCAGAGTCCAGTACCTTACCCGCTAGGCTACCACAGTCCACATATTTGCGTTAACAAGCAGTTGAACAGCTGTACCTAACACAGTGGCCAATGAATATTCACTTGTTTATTAATGTATTTTTACAAGACTCATTGTCACAAACCAGCTTCCAGAGAGATATGTACACACCATTAATATGCAAGCCACAGCCAGTTGTAGAAAGGGCACATAAGACATATAAGGGAGAGCCCTTAAGAGATACTAGGCTCAGAATGGAGAAATCATCAGTGTCTGGATGGAAGTGGAGAGAATTATTCTTTCATAAAAGAGTCCTTGCATTTGAAGAACACAACAGTGAAGTGAACAGGTCTGTCTACATAATACAAAGAGGTTTCAGTGGCTTTAGCAGAAATGAGATTCTCGATAAGAGTATAAAACCGGTTTAGTCTCTGGGGGTAGTGTCGATTGCTCCACATGGTGAATAAGAAGAAGCACAACAGTGTAGAACATTAGGATGATGAACCAATGATCAAACAGCGAGAGAGATAGGCTAGTCTGAAGTGCGAGGGATAATACAGCAGGTGAATTGTATCAATTGCAACCAGTAACTTCTGCAACTGTACTGTACTTCTGCATATTTTAAAATTTATTTAAAAAGTAGTTCCATCAAATAAAATGATATTACATTTATGGAGCTATTGTGGCTCTGAGGTCAGAGCCAACTGCTGTCACAGAGGTTCCTGAGGACCTGGTTTCACACCCGGAATACCCCTTCTTCCATTGTTCCAAAGTCCAGTTCTAACACTCGTGTGACCATTGTAGGCAATTTTAATGGGGGCTACACAGCTCCATTAGTACTTCTGTCAGTTCAGACCAGACTGGATAGCCATGTTGCACTTGTGCATCAATCAACCTGTAGGCACCCCTACACCCTTTTGCCAGTTTGTCCCACTTTGAACCATTGTTGGTTGGTTGGTCGGTCGGTCAAATTTGCTGCCCGGAAGCACCCCACAAGGCTTGCCATAGTTGGATGCTTCAACATTTTCTCATGACTCAAACATGTTGACTTGGAGAACCAACTGTTCAATTTCCGTCTATTATATCTATTAGGAGTCGTGCTCCCCGATGCTAGAAGGTAGCAACGACTCACTTTTCGGCCTGGGCATGCTCGGTGTGATCACGCATGTGTCAGATTGCGCGATCAGCGACACCTGCTGGCTCGTGGATTTAAGAGTACGCTCGAGCCCAGTCAGGTGCCGCGCCCTCTCTTTTCACATGGGGCAGACGCCTGTGAGACCTCACCCGTCTTGAACGTCCCCTCGTTTTGGTTTAGGGATAATGGTAGATTGCGATTTTGAGGAATCCGGAGGCCGGAGGTGACGTCAGGGCATAGTTCGTTAGTGTAGGGGCAGATTCTGCCACTGATCCTCTGCGTCCTCCCATTTCCAGTTCTCCCCGTCACCCCCAGCAGCGTTCCCCTGTTCCTCGCAATGATCCGTGTCTCCCTCTTGCCCTTTACCGGTTGAGTACAACTTCTCACTCACTGTGTGCCAGTCTCACTCCTCATTTTCTGCGTCACGCTGCCGAAGCAGTCGTGACACATCCTGCTCAGCTCCGCTTGGGATCTTACCGCACTGCGCATGCGCCGACCCAAGCTAGACTAAGAGCGTACGCCGATAGTGTAAGGCTCAACACGTTACGCCGAGCGCTTTTGGCTTTTTGTTTTCGTTCCTTTTCTGTTTTTGCCCGCCATGGCGTTTTGAAGCATACTTGTGGCTTGGCTTTCAATTCATAAATGAAGGATCTGTTTTGTTTTTGAGTCCATTCCGTGCAGTGCTTGTTTCTGCCCCTTATATTTCTTGCAAGCTCGCATCTAATCAGCTCGCTTGTGGTGAGACGCTAGGGCTCTGAACCCTGGCGTGAGCGATCAGGGTTCAATCCCCAGCTGCCAGCACTATTTTCTTTCTGTGTGTGAGCGTGAGTATATCCCCACACACACCACTTGATCATTTCCTGTATTTTTGGTTCACCGTTCCATCTGGAGCTAACTGCGATTGGGTCCTAAAAATGCTTGTATTTTTTTTACACGGTACACAAGGTTTTTTATAGGGTGAACCGTAACAATATCCCAGACTTTGACATGTTCAGTTGTATTGAGATAAACAATGTTAAGTGGGATTCATTTGATTAAGTGGTGATAATGCTTCGGCTCATATGCATTTATATTCTGTATGTAACTATAGTATATATAGCTGTGTATATATAAATAACTATATAACTGTATACCATATAACTGAATATTACGTAAGTGTATGTGTATAACTGTAGTCTGTGTTTATATTCCAATCTCATATTCCCAAGATTCAAACTCAAGCACAGTTACGATACATTTTGTATGAAAGAATTCAGAGAGAATACATTTGACTTGATTTGAAGATTTTGGCGTTTGAAGATTTATTAAGAATCTTCTTAATTAGCAGTGCTTAACATTAGCTCCTTTTCACTTTCAAGGGGCTTTGCTTACTGGCACATTTTACTGGGTGCTGCCATCTTCATTTCATGGTGTCTTGTAGACTGTAACCAGAGCCTCAAATGCAAATTCTAGAATAAATGACAAGCTAATAGCACTATGAAACAGAAAATTACAGTACTAAAGCAAACAGACACAGACATTAGAATATTGCTCGGGCAAGAAAATATTGCTAATTTCCACAGCTTTTTGAATTGCTGCATAATGGATTTTGTACAGCTTGCTTTCTAACCTTGGTACATTTTCACACAAGTTATGTGATTTGACTTGAATTTGCAAGCATTAGACAATGCTGTCATTATAATCATTGTGATGAGATTATTAATAATGAAACTCCAGTAACGGGCTATATATTTCCCTGAAATGTTATGGATAATAAATTCCCTGCTATTCACTGCAAAATGCAATTAAACCTGCTACCAAGGCTTTAGAAATCAGTAAGTGACCAATACCTGCCGAGTTTAATGTTTTATACAGTCATCAGTCGAGGGCTGACATTGTTTTGTTTGTCCATAAACGTAGACATTATTCATAATCAATCACCTGGTCTGCCTTCCCAGCCTCAAACTGACATTTCCTGGCTCTCCATTCATAATGAAGCACTCAAAACAATGACTACAGCTCGTACAATGCTGGGGATGCATAGAAAGCCAAAACATTGCTTCATGTGTAATGCATGGCCACATTTGCTGCAACACCCCAGCTTCCTCATTTCAGAAAATTGCATGCAGGTTTGTAAATAACCAAGAAACCCTGCAAACCAAAAAACCCTTAAAACAACCCTTAAAAGTTAGCCAGATACATAGGAGCAGAGGTAAAAATGAGGTCAGAGGATTCTGTTATTAAGGAACAGGTTTAATTCACTTTATAAGCCAAAAGCTCCTAGTGCAATATAACCACATGCTCCCGTGAATAATTTCTAAACTTTGTAAGCAGGGGTTGTAAAGGGCAGAGCGTATGTAAATGTGGTGCTAATTTTAATAGCAGATTGCATCTTTTTTATGACCGTAGATCACAAAACCAGGCCACTAAATGAAAGCTAACAAATGTGTACATATAAGCAGTACGAGTGCCCTAATATCTTGGTTTTCTAACATAGCTTGCTTGCTGTGTAGTCAGTGGGGTCATTAACTATGGCACATTATCACTAAGATATGCATTTAGAGTCACACGGTATTAATTAAACCAGGATGCAGTTGCACTCCTTTCTTTTGCTAATTTAAAAGTCCTTCTTTCAGGGACTGACTGAGCATCTAAAATCCACTGAGAAAATAACAGGGACGGAACAAATATGATATAAAGGTACATTTTAGCATGTTTTGTAGACATGACATAATTTTTTTCCAAAACTATGACGACAGATTTGTCTAATTTGTTGATGTTGACTGTTGTTGCTTACTTTTCAGCCAACAAAATGGAGTCTGTACTTTAAAGTACCCAACTGCTGCCCTACAGCCTGCATATCTTCTAAAGGTAAATGCTAAATGGTAAGTCAAAAAGGAAATGCATAACAAAACATGGCTGAAAACCCCGGAATTAGATTAAAAATGACCAAATTGTTGAATACTTTTTTCATATTTACTGGTGGTATCAAAGCCTATACCAAAACCTTAGTGTTCCAATCAGTAAGAGTTCAAATTCCCTCATTGCACCTCCTGTTAATTGCCCCATGAGAGCTTGCTGACCCACCAGATCACCATTAATTGCACCACCAGCGTGCAAAGACACTGTGTAATAAACACTGGGAGAGGCTTCTGCTTCTGGCTGCTAATTAATCAATCAACCATTTTCAGTGTTGAAATCATTATTTAACCTGCCTGGCTGCTCACATCAATTGACAGACTTGTGGTTCTAAAAACTATTGGCTTGTGGTACCTGTACTGTCTTGTTTACCCTGCTTCTGGCTATTCATCACAAATCAGCAGCTGAGTGCTGGCGGAAAGTGGATAAGGCTTCTTTAACATTCAGAGTCTCTTGAAAGCCAGAGTGCTCATTTCCAAGAGACTGAGGCGATTTTGGCATAGGGAGGGTCGCAGCTGTGTTGCGCCACCATGCAACTTTCCTTGTGACAGGTGTGAACAACGGTGAGGCCCCAAGAAATGTCAGCTTGGTCGATCCGTAGGAACAACAGACACGGTTCGACATTCTGCTCTGAGGCCACCTTCACACATTTATTCCTATTGACAGCACAGCTAATGCTTTATTAGAGATATTAGACCCAAATGATATCTGGTCCCAAGAAGCTAGAAAGCATGGACGATACACACATGACCACCAACATGGGCCAGTTGAAATCTGCCATACTTGTACTGGGTTGGGTAAAGATGGTAATGCCAGTGTCTGGCCAATCAGTATTCCTCAGCTGTGTTTGAGAAATGAGATGTCCCATGGTGCCACATTTCCCAACTGTAAATAAATTTCTACTGATTCCACTAATTACGTCTTAGAATATTTATGAACTGGGTTAAACTCTTAAAGGTAAGTGAGGGTTGTTCACCGGGGAGATTCAAGTACACTAAACATGCTGGCTGTTAGATATGAACATTTATTTTCATACTAGAAAAAGGCACAGTAGCAGCAGGTTGCGTTTGGGCCGCCCAGCTCCAGGGACCCAGGCTTGATCCTTGGATCCGGTTCTTTTTGTGTGGAATTCTTCCCACCTTCTGAAAGGTGGGCTGGCTTCCTCCCATTTGCCCATAGATGTGAGTATGAGTGGGTGATTGTGTGAAGATTATTCCAAACTCCAAACAGACATCAACTAGAGCTAACCATGCTACACTATATCATTTTCTAATCTACCGATATATTTTGCATCTTAAAGTTGACCACTGTGCAGTTTTACTCAAACATTTAGGGACCCCCAAGCAGTAAAGAAATAATAACAAAGGTTCACACATCAGTATACAGACTGCAGACTTATCCATGTGCTTGAGAGCAGCTCAGACAGTTACACAAGGGCTGAAATTTCCCAATTCACAGGTGTGTCTCCATTATTTGCTCTTCACTTCATTTTTCCATTATGTGTTCAGTTGCTATTCACTCCAGTGATGAGCAATATTAAGTCCAGCATCACTGTCTGGCAATTTGTTGTAGCCACGTTATTTCACCGGGAATGTCATTTTTAGGTCAAGATAAAGTAAGATGTGTGCTGTTTAACAACCGCATTATGTTCTGTGAAACAGGTTGTAGACAGAAGTGGTTCTTGACTGGACATTACCATAGTCACGTAGTCTCTTTATGTTACTGTACCTTAAATTCAAAGAGTATTTTCACAAGAAAACTGTGAAATGATACGTAAATGCATCATCTGAAAACGAGTGGAACGCTACCATCTACACAGCATCATTAATGCCACCATGTGGCATTTGAATTTATGGAAATTGACAATAATTGTAGAAAATACAGTAATGTAATGTTATGAGCCTGTCTAGGGAAAGCTGTAACACTTAAGAGGACAGTATGATGCACCTCATACCTTTGTTTGATGGAAGCCAAAATGTATTGATAGACAGTATTACAAGCAACACAGAAGATCAGCCAGATTGACCCTCCTGTCATGTCACGGGTCAAATTGACCCAGTTTGAAGATCTACGAAAACTAGTTAAGTGTTTAACTATTAACAGAAGTAAGAAACTTCTTCTGCTTGACTTAATTAGTGTTATCAACATATAATATGAAATAATAAAACATTGGTACAGGGTACACCATTGCTGTTCCTGACAAACGAACATAATAGGAGGGTTAAAAAGAAGCTCAGCGAGTGAATGTGAACCAAATTATGTAGTTGTAGGTTAGAGGGAATATACAGGTAGTGGAGAGAGTAACAAAACAGTACTACTTAAAATAGGACAGGAACATACATTGATAAACTCAGTGTATAGGTTGTTACAAATAAGCAGTGGAAAGTCATTCACACATAACTTGCACAAAAAGGTCTCTAAACACATCAACCAAGCAGCGTCTAGTCCAACGTGAGCTAACGAGCAACAAACCGTGAGGTGACCACACGCTGATTGGCTGTTTACAACTGCAGTGTCTCGAGTTAAAAGACAGGTTTTTATTTCCTTTCGAAATTCTTGAGGACCTGGGTTTGAACTCTGGCCTGTTCCACTCTTGACCAACATTTCCCTCAGAAGCTCACTGAGAAAGCAGGTACCGGTCACCTGTGTCTCCTTTGAACGGGGAAATTGTGGCTCGACACCCAACAGTCACCCAGTAGAGCTGCACCCCATCTACAGAGTATGATTAGCAGTGTTAAATCCAGTATTCCTCAGTTTGTTTGGCTTTGTGTCATTTTGCATTCATATAATTTATGCATTAGCACAAATAACTGTGATGAAGCTATCAAGTATTTGAATAGTGCTGCATTTCCTGAATAAGAATGAAGTCTACGTTTACTTGATTTGCTTTTATGAAACCCATTTCTCATCATTGGTGCAGGCATTGGTGCATGACCAAAGCCTGCAATGTAATTGTGCTTCAGCTCCTGTTCCAATACAAGTATTTGCTATGCCTTACAAAGAATCACCTTTTGTCCCTTTTTTCATTTGCGTTGGTTTCATATAGATTGTTAGGAATAAATCTATAATTGGATTGGCATCAGGGTAGACAAATTGCACGTGGGTTTTGTAAGCTGAACTGCACAGGTTTCCAGTCCAGAAATACAGCACATGGCCAAAAGTATGTGGATAACTAGATACATTTATATATGATAATAATAATAATAATAGAAATGTATTTCTTAGCGCCTTTCAGGAAACTCATTGTCATATTGTTTTATTTTACAAATAAAACAATATGACAAAAGGTCAATAAAACATACATACAATAACAAAACACATATTGAATAAATGGAAAAGAGTTAAAAAGCAATTCAAAACAAGTATTTTTTTAAGTGCTTCTTGAACTTGTTCCAGAACCATGGGAATGAATAATATACCAGACAGCAGACTGTTCTGATCGAAATATGGCTCAGTTTAGAAAAGTATGGGCATGTTTTGGCAATGGAAAGTGAGTTGCAGGCCAAATTTGGCCCAGCTCTTGCCAACCCCGATAAAGGTTTAACGCATTCAGGCTCTGCGCCACACATGTTCTACAAGTATTCTACCTTAGGTAACGTTTGTGCAGCACGTTTTGGGCAAATGTGGCCTGACAAGTGCAGCTCTGGCTGTGTACTGGCAGTCAGATTCAAATGAAGTCATCACTGTCATTCCATAGTGGTATATGGGCTAAGGGAAATGGCAGTTGTGGCCCAGGAGTAGACCATTATTCATTTGCTCATCAGGAAAGTTGGTCCTCCCTCTAGGAATGCTTGGTTGGAACTAAATGGATTCAGTTTCAGAAAAAAATACTTAGAATTAATACCATCAGAAAGGACAGGTAGCCTTAGTGAAAGTGACCTTGCCAAACTGTTGCCTTCTGTCAACATGTATTTGCTTGAACAACTAAGGTCTTATCAGTTATAACAAATTATAATAGGAAATAAAAATCTGATGAATTAAAAAAAACGTAGCTGGCATAAATATTATTTGTCATATCTTGATGTTTTGTTTACATATTAGCGATTTAATTGATTTCGTGAATATTGATTTACTGTGCATTAACTACATGCATAAGTAGGAACTACTGTATAGTCTGTGCTGTGCACATATCTCTAGAAGTGCCAAGCAACAGTTGTGTGATCGCTGTAACTTTCTACTAGTAGAGCTACACTGAATTTACTTAGTTAAAGGTTTAAAGTGTTTAAAAGACAATATTACGTTGCTGGGGCAAATTCTAGGATCAGAAATTTAGGAGCACTGAGTTCTCAATGATACTGAAAAACAACTGAACTTTTACATTTAGCAGATTTAGCATGCATTTAGCAGACGCCCTTACCCAGAGCGACTTACAGTTGGTACAGTCTTACAATCCAAGCAATTGTGGGTTAAGGGTCTTGCTCAAGGACCCAACAGTGGCAGCTTGGCAGAGGTGGGATTTGAACCCTGGATCTTCTGGTCCATAGTTCAGTATCTTATCCGCTAGACTACCACAGTCCCATTAAAAAAATCTGACTTTTTGGGTAGGGGAAACACTGTAATCAGAAAGACACCAACAAATCTGAGAAAACTTCTTTTAATGCTGAGCCTATGAGTCACAAAGTTATCACTTGGTTTACAAAGTATTACATGTTATTATATGAAATTGTATTAAAAGTAAAAGATAATGAGGGATAAACAATAAATAAAACATAAATAAGATCAGTAAAGAAAGGCAACCCTGCCTAAGGTTCGAGAGAGAAAGTGGATCATACCATTTGCAGGCAACTGCTATATGTATATATATATTTTTTAAGTATTATGTTTAAACCATATGCTTTATGTGGTTTTAACATTTTATCAGCTTATTAGAGACAAGACATACTTTGTCACTCTTTTTTTAGGGGTGCTAGAGCCATGCCTGTTCTGGAAATCGGTGTGTCTTCAAGTTTCATTCATTCCCTCTTGGTTGTGTCCAGCCAGAGAGATATGTTTATTTCTGTATATATTCCATCGTGCGCAATTGTACTTTGGTCATACAGTGTGTGTGATCCCTACGATAGACTGGCACACTGTCTAGGTTTGTTTCTGCCTTGCACCCTGTGTCATTGGCTAGGCACCGACTTTCTCATGACCCTGTCCAGGAGTAAGCGGAAGACCCTTCAAATGATCAACAGAAGGCACACGCAAACGCCTGGCCAGAAGCTATTCTAATGAGCAATGTTGATATGCATTTTATAACAACCAAGAAAATGCAGAGTTGTGTTCTGAATTGGCTGATGTTTCCATTTCACTTAACGAAATAAATATTTAAATAATATTTGACATACATCTGTTTGTTATCCCTTCTCTGAGGGGTTAGAAGGCCCTGATCTCTCGTCACTTGGTGCAGTGTATTCTTTGGAAGGAGTGATATGTAATGCCATAACATTTTAGGCTTTGGATGCTGTGTCAGTGGTTTGAGCTTTCTACTTGTATTTTCAGTGGTATCTCTGACACGTTTACGCATCATTTGCACACACTTGTCTTGTGAAAATACCCTTTATATTTACATTATAGTAACATAAAATGACTATTTGACTACGGTAATGTCCAGTGAACAACCATTTCGATCAATGACCTGTTTCCCAGAAAACCTAGTCCAGGACGCTCCATTAACAGTGCTTGTGCTGATATTGCTTCCAAAGGCAGTTCCAGGGGTAATCATTAGTGAATGCTGTAGCTAAGGATATTTTTGTGTCATACAGCATAATTGAGCTTTTGTTTCTCATTGATGTTCCTACGTGTATAATAACAGCACTTACAGTTGACCGGGAGAGCTCTAACCGTGCAGATATTTGAACCCATTCCACTACCAGTGTTTCTCTATGGAGATTAAATGACTATGTGCTTGATTCTATGTGCCTTTTTGCAATAGGAAGGGATGCCCACATACTTTTGGCAGTGTGGTAAATATTTAAAAGTCCCCATGTTTCTCCTTTCATTATCCTCAGGTTGAAGATCCTAGAGGGCATTAGGCAACCAATAAAGGTCAAATTTGTCCTGAGAATAAATGTTTGCTTGTCAAGGATAAAACAAGTCACATGCATTTTTCATAAGCTGGGGCTGCCTGGAAGCAAGCCATACTGAAATTATACTGGATTTATAAAACAATGTATTTTCCACATGAATTAATATTGTTATTAATTATTCTTGATGTCTCCTTTCAGGGATATGGCTTCCATGGTAGTCTTTCCTAAGAGCAAGAGAGCGTTACATTAAAATATTTGTACCGGATATGGCACATATCACAATGTTTTTTAGGACCTGAATTAACTACAAAAATCTGGGTATTTGTAAAGTTCACATCATCAGTCCAATTACAGTGTGACGCTCTTAAAAGAGCTAGCATTTTCACATTTAGTCCAGAAGTGGTATTCCACTATCAAGCTTCATTAAGTATGTGGATGAAAATATATGAGTGAGGCTGAAGAACTATTTTTGTTCCAGCATTGTTCCAGGGCTGAACAGAGAGGGCTCTGGAACAGGATTGTGAAAGAAATGGTAAAATGAGCTCGAATTTTAACAGTATATTCTACATGGGCTTTTTCAGTACAATTTATCATCAATGCACACACACAATCAATATAAAATGTACCTTTTTAGTTTGTGTATATCAGCAAAGTTTAGACAGTAAAACCAAAAACACTGTGAGACAACCAGCAGATGCAGTGGGTTTGCATATTAATTGAAATCTCATTGTTCATTTAGATCAGACTCCACTGCAGTACATTCACATAAATATTATTTTGTCACATACAGCATTAAGATAAACAAGCAGTTCAGCTGAGGTGGCGTGTGCTGAATCATAGTCTGAATCACTCTCTTGCCTTGATGTCTCTGACTGGGCTCCATTTTTGTGGAGTGTTTTGTTTGTTTAATCCAGTGCCAATGCTTAGATAGGGAGCGTCATCTTTGAATAGGCCTAAGGGGAAGCAGGGTCACCAACACATGTAAGCATGAATTTTCTAGAGAGGCTGATTGTTATTTGAGTGCATATGACAGAAAATGTGTCGAGTGAAACAGTAATTATGCTGCAATCCATGTGAAAACAGCTCACAGGTCTGATGAAGCCTTCTCCAAACAAAAACACTCAGAAACAAGGGCTATTACAGAGATGGTTGTGCTTGTGAATAGATTGTTTTAATTAATTATAAGAACACTTTTTGTGATTTGCTTTCTGTAGTGCCACATTTTTTTAAACTGTTTTTGCTTATTAACTCAATTGCCAATTCATTAGTTACACCCACCTTGAATTTACATTTATATCTCCAATTTGGACATTTCCATTTCTGCGGAAATTCTCCACTACGTTCCGCCCCCGCTGACTAGGGAAGATAGCTGTAGGCCGGTGAGTGCCTCCATACAACTTGTCTCCACCAATCACTTTTCACAGGGTCAGGATGCAGAATTCCACAGCTAGAGCCTATCCCCACAGAGAAAACGTCCACCATGTCCATCCAATAGGGTGACCACTGTTTGGTTTTCAAAAAGGTCACTAAGTGCAAGGGGGCATCACATGGCAGCCGATATTAGTAAGAGACTGGAAATTTGGGTCCTGGTGTGTTCAAGTAAGTGATGGCACCTTGGACTTTAAAATGTAGTCTTTTAACACTACATTTTGTTCGAATCAGTGTTGAATCCTAAGTGTCTAGATCAGATTTGGCTAGCTTCCTAAAAACTCATTTCTTAATCATTAACACAAAATTTGCACTTTCCTTTTAATTTCATTCATTTTCCATAATCAGTCTGACCTGAAAAGTCACATCCATTGATTTTCTGTGGCTGGTCAGACCTAATGAGAACAGCGCAGATGTTACAAATTTGAAAAAGTAGATAAAAGTCAAATACATTTACAGCATTTAGCAGACGCCCTTATCCAGAGCGACTTACAACTAATACAATCTTACAATCCAAGCAATTGTGGGTTAAGGTTCTTGCTCAAGGACCCAACAGTGGCAGCTTGGCAGAGGTGGGGTTTGAACCCTGGACCTTCTGGTCCACAGTCCAGTATCTTACCCGCTAGGCCACCACAGTCCATAAATAAACCTGCTATCTATATTTTGTATACTTCTCAAAGAAACTTAGAAGCTAAAAAAACAGGCAGTGAACAATGAATATGAGTACAAAATGGATGTATCTAAAACACTGCTGTCTGCAGGTGGGGAATATCAAATCCATATTCATACAAATTCTCTTTGACCATTCTACCAAAATACAGACAAGGCAGCTGAAAGATGTTAACAAGCTAACAATCTCAGTTCAAGTTTAACACATTTATGTGCATGGAGAGTAGTTCTCAAAATAAGCCCTTACAGAGGGCCTAAACACTATAATTTATAGCAAGGCTAATTAGTGAGTAGTGGGTCTTGTCTCTGTAAACAGAGGTAATTACTCATGAATTTGCGTAGAAATGTCCACTGAGAGAGCTGCTGGTAAACCTCTCTCAGAAATGAATTGGCTTCTGTGCAATTTATGCTAAATCTCCATTTGGATATTATATGTCCATCTATGGGTTTTCATAAGTACTTGTAATTAATTACTAGTGCATGGCGTACATGATCATATCATACAGTATGATATGCCATGATGACTAGTATGTGGTTTCTTAAGGACTGTGTCATGGAGTATTTTTCCATCTTTAAAATGATTGCATCAGCTGTTTTGGACCAACCTTGCCTTTGTTTATCCAAAGACTGCAGACTGTCTGATTATCACCTTCACAGCCAAGTTCTCACTGCCAAGGGACCAATCTCATGTTTGTTAATCAAGGTTTAAGCAGAAGGCAGCAATAGTTTGTGGGTGTACTGTGGGCAGAATTGTGCTATGACTCTGTGTGACAATGTTTCAAAAAATCAGTAATAACACCTATGGCTATACTGCGTCTATGAATGAGGAACTGGCTGATATTTATTTTTCAAAGTCTGATATTCTTTTTGTGAGTGCTGTTGTTCAAAATCTTTGCTCGCCAACTGTGTGGGGATCGTCTCCGAATGTCATGGTTTTATAGTGATTAGCAGAAGTGTGTTTGTTTGGTCAATCTGTTCAACTGTGGGACTGTGGTAGCCTAGTGGATAAGGTAATGGACTATGGACCAGAAGGTCCAGGGTTCAAATCCCAGTTCTGCCAAGCTGCCACTGTAGAGTCCTTGAGCAAGACCCTTAACCCACAATTGCTTGGATTGTAAGACTGTAAGTCTTGTAAGTCGCTCTGGATAAGGGTGTCTGCTAAATGCTGTAAATGTAAACTAATCCAACAAATAATTACCTAATTAATAAAAATATATAACTGGTACACCAAAGTTTTATGTAATTTTAACCCACTGTTTTAACCTTATTTATTAGAATTTCATTCATTCATTCATTTATTATAACTTATTTTTCTAAATTATGAATTACTTTAAAAGCTATACATTGCAAAGAGGGGCTTAAATATGTGGGCTTAAAATATTAAGCTCTTAATAGTCTCAACAATAAATAATTGGTCAGAGAATTAGCAGTTGAAAAGTAAATATCATCAGAAAAGGTGGCCATCTCTGCTTTGGAGGACCATACAGATCCTTTTGCAACCTGTTCTCTCAATAGGTAATATTAATAAGGAAATAGGGATTTGCTGTGTCTTTAGGGTCTTGTAAATTTCAAAATAGCTACAGTTTGCTTGATAAATACCTGGCTGCATCAGGTGTGACAGATTACCAACTTATGACAAATCCTTGAAGAACAAAACAAGATAACATCCAGGAGTGCAATTTGTTAGTTCTTTATTAGAGCATACAAAGCTTGCAGTTTAAGGTATTTATTTACTATTATTGCCCCAGAAATAAAGTTCACTGAAACTTTCCCTTCTTTTTATTTATTCATTTATTTATTTATTTTATTCTTGGAAAAAAAATAGAATATAGGAATAATCAGGAAACAGATCGCAGTCTTCATAGTCAGTGGACTGAACTTCTGCTTTCTCTCTTCAGACAGATCAGTCCTGCACAAACAAAAGGTTGGAATTGATATATGGCTTCTTAAGTACTGCTGCAAAGATATTGGCTGGCTCCTGAAGGATTTGTCTAGCTAAGCTCATGAAACTTTAAGCAATGGCCATTTCTGTAAGATCAATAGTGAGAACCATGATACTTTTTCCTTGATTCTTCCTCTTTATTCACCACCACTGATTCAAAAGTGGAGTGTTCTTATAGTTTTAGCTGAACCATGTTGATTAACCATTTTAACCCAATAAAAGCATATGTAGATTTCCGTATTTTCCGGGCTATAAAGCACACCGGGTTATAAGGCGCAATATCAGTGATCGGCTGCTAACGGGTATATTTTCATACATAAAGCGCACCGGGTTATAAGGCGCATTAAATGAAACAAAACTCTTAAGTTCCATCAGAAACTCTGGCGCAGGGCGTCTTCTTGCTTCCTCCAGTTCCGTACCATTGATTCGTTAATGTTGAATTCTCTCGCAGCTGCTCTATGTCCATGTTGTATTGCGTGACTGATAGCGTTGAGTTTGAAATCCTCTTCGAAAATGAATGAATGAATGCACGTACCCTAATGCTGAAGCACATACCGTATTACTTCGCGATGCTGCGCACTACGGTTGCCATAAGCTTACCAAGGCCGTGCTAAAACATTTTGACAGATTTATAAGCGCCGTGTACCATCTACAATCGGTAATAGATTTTAATGTGTGACCCCCCTGTGCAGCAGTAACTGCAGCTAAACGTTTTCTGTAACTGTTGATCAGTCCTGCACATCGGCTTGGAGGAATTTTAGCCCATTCCTCTGTACAGAACAGCTTCAGCTCTGGGATGTTGGTGGGTTTCCTCACATTAGCTGCTCGCTTCAGGTCCTTCCACAACATTTCATTTGGATTATGGTCAGGACTTTGACTTGGCCATTCCAAAACATGAACTTTATTCTTCTTTAACCATTCTTTGGTAGAAAGACTTGTGTGCTTAGGGTCGTTGTCTTGCTGCATGACCCACCTTCTCTTGAGATTCAGTTCATGGACAGATGTCCTGATATTTTCCTTTAGAATTCTTTGATATCATTCAGAATTCATTGTTCCATAAATGCCGTCCTGGCCCAGATGCAGCAAAACAGACCAAACCATGATACTACCACCACCATGTTTCACAGATGGGATAAGGTTCTTATGCTGGAATGATGTGTTTTCCTTTCTCCAGACATAACACTAGTTCTATTTTGGTCTCATCCATCCACAAAAATTCTTCCAATAGCCTTCTGGCTTTTCCATGTGATCTTTAGCAAACTGCAGATGAGCAGCAATGTTCTTTTTAGAGAGCAGTTTTCTTTCTCCTTGCAACCCTGCTATGCACACCATTGTTACCCAGCCATGTTCCATCTTCAATGCTCTCACTGATGGAAGGAGGTTTTGGCTTAAAATCTCACGATACGATATTCTCATTTTGTCTCTCATAGTTGAAGTGTACCTATGATGACAATTACAGACCTCTCTCATCTTTCTAAGTAGGAGAACTTGCACAATCAGTGGCTGACTAAATACTTTTTTACCCCACTGTAGATTACAGACTTAGATTTCAGGCCACCATGCTAACTGCTAGTAGACAGGTGTTTCATTTGTTAATTGTTTATTTTTTAGTATTTTGTTTTTTAGTAAAAGTTTATTTTTGCATTATGTAGTGTGCAAAGGTTAGGGCTTCAATTATGTACATAAATAAGTAAACGTGATCACTCATGATCGATATTCATTAGCAGATAATTAGCAGCTGCTCCTGTTTCAGTGTGTCCCAGTTTCTCATTAATGCCTAAGCCAATTAAATTTCCTCACATGTAGTGCTTAATTTCTTTTCTTGAAATTTTAACTCTACATGTATTTGCATTTTGTTGAAAGACAGAATTGTTATAATCAGTTAAGATGGCAGGATTATGCTAATAGTTTTTCTTGCCTAGTTAATATAAAAACAACACAGACCAGCACTGGTATGCTTGTCAACCAGCTTTACCAGCAAGACCATTAACCAGTTTTTTTCTATATTTCTACATAAATATGACCTAACACATCAGATTTTCACACAAGTCCTAAAAGTAGATAAAGAGAACACAGTTAAGTCGAGTCAGATTTATTTATATAGCGCTTTTTACAATGAAGCATTGTCTCAACGCAACTTTGCTATTTTAGATTATCTCCTAATATCTACGTCCAATCCCAAATTGAGCAAGCCTAGGGTGACAGTGGCAAGGAAAAACTCCATAAGCATTATGAGGAAGAAACCTTGGGAGGATAAAGGCTCAAAAAGGGACCCAACCTCCTTGGGCGGCGTAGATAATAAATGTAAGAATGAAACTAATTTAGTTAACCAAATGAGACAAAAATATTATACATTGTCATTTATTTATTGAGGAAAATGATCCAATATTACATATTGGTGAGTGGCAAAAGTATGTGAACCTCTAGGATTAGCAGTTAATTTGAAGCTGAAATTAGGTGTTTTCAATCAAATGGGATGACAATCAGGTGTGAGCAGGCACCCTGTTTTATTTAAAGAACAGGGATCTATCAAAGTCTGCTCTTCACAACACATCTTTGTGGAAGTGTATCATGGCATGAACAAAGGAGATTTCTGACGACCTCATTTGCTGATGACCATCAGGCTGGAAAAGGTTACAAAACCATCTCCAAAGAGTTTGGACTCCACCAATCCACAGTCAGACAGACTGTGTACAAATGGAGGAAATTCAAGACCATTGTTACCCTCCCAGTGGTCAACCAATAAAGATCACTCCAAGAGCAAGTAGTAATAATTGACGAGGTCACAAAGGACCTCAGGGTAACTTCTAAGCAACTGAAGGCCTCTCTCACATTTGGCTAATGTTAATGTTCATGAGTCCACCATCAGAAGAACACTGAACAACAGTGGTGTGCATGGCAGGGTTGCAAGGAGAAAGCCACTGCTCTCCAAAAAGAACATTGCTGCTCGTCTGCAGTTTGCTAAAGATCACGTGGACAAGCCAGAAGGCTATTGGAAGAATGTTTTGTGGACGGATGAGACCAAAATAGAACTTTTTTGGTTTAAAAGAAAAGCGTCATGTTTGGAGAAAGGAAAACATTGCATTCCAGCATAAGAACCTTATCCCATCTGTGAAACATGGTAACATGGTGGTGGTAGTATCATGGTTTGGGCTTGTTTTGCTGCTGTGGGCTTGGCATCATTGATGGAACAATGAATTCTGAATTATATCAGAGAATTGTAGAAATAAAGAAAATTCTAAAGGGTTCACAAACTTTCAAGCAGCACTGTAGACTTGTATAGTACATGGAAATCACACAGGCCTGATAATTGACCAGCATCCAAAATACAACAGATGATGTGTTTTTTTGTTTGTTTGTTTTTTTCTTGCTGTTGCTTGGGTGGAGCATCATGCGGTGCTTTATCATGTAGCAATGTAAAACAATAGCATTTTCAAGAAGTCCAAGCCAACCAGGCATCATAAATACATTATATAATGAACTGCAGAGCGATATATGCACATGTAAGTTATTACAAGTGGCTATAGCTAGTCCTACCAGTAAATATGAGAATATACTTTGAAACTTTGTCATACATTGTTATACTCAGAAATCCACGAGCCAACTACCTTCATATGTTACATTAAAATTTGATTTATCTTTATTATGCCATGTTTACAGCAATAAAATATACAAAAGTCACTCCTAAATCAAAGACGAGTACGTCTGCTGTGCATAATCTGAGACATAACTATTAAAGCAGCTCTTGAATATTGGAATATTACACATGCAGTCAGTCATCCATATTAAACCAAAAATAAAAGATTAATCCTGTTGCCATCTTCATATTTACTTTTCCTGAATGCCATACTTCGACATTTTTATTTATTTTTTTTGTAACAAAGTTACTTATAACATATTTAAAGATTCTGGGCCATTCAACATGATTATTGTCAAAAGGTTTATCTGTTCTTGGCACATGGTAGATCATAAATAGTGTTTCATGAACTCACAATGAGATGCAGTCACTGGAAGGGTGAAGCTGTGTAATAACCTGCACGACAGTAAATGTTTTGAAGCTCCATGTCATAATGAGCAATTATTAGCTCCAAAGTCAGAGGTTCATTTAAAAAATAGCACTGAGGACAGATGTGATTTGCTGAATCTGACTCTCAAGCGCATCTGTCACATCATTTTTGTAATTTGTTGACAGCTTGATGCAGGGAACGCTGGTATATTCTTTGACATTTTCAGTGGTATCTCATTCATTTCCACCTGCTGTTGCTGCCAGCGTGGAGCAGAAATCCTCGGGTGTATCTAGTTGATTAGATTACTGCCTCACCTTACTCTTCCTCATGCAAAACAAATGCACCTTTTTTTGAGAACAATGCCATACAATTTTTTTGCGATAACCATTTTTTCATTCCTTTTTCTTTTTTGCACCTGATTTAAGCCGTCTTAATAAGCCTACTTACTGTAACTGGCCAAAGTCTCTGTATTCTCTAATTACAGAGTTGAGGTTTCAGTGGGAGTCAAAACTAACCATTTTGCAAGATGAAATGTTTTGCAAATTGTGTATGAAAGTATGAAAATAAGTATGAAGAAATAAGGAATAAATACTGATGTTACACAAAAATTTCCACAGCGTTTATCAAATGGGCATGTAGACAGACTAGCGTACTCTATATGTCAGTGTACATATGCAGTCTAATTTCATTATCTTGCCCTCTGGTATCTCACCAACCTCATCTCGCACTACCTGTGGTGACAGGACAGATTTCCTTCCATGCACTTTACCTTTGAAAAGCTGCCATCCTCACCACTTACCCTCGCCAAGCTTAAAATGACAAATGTCTTGCCAGTAATTAAATTCCGCTCTGCTAAGACACCAACTTTCAGACCGTCAGTAGGTGGCACTTTAATCCTACTTACACTTGCAACGTTAGATGGCGTACAGTGGATGTCTGTTATCAGAGACGTGATATGAGGAGTAGGTTGGTCACTGGCTGAAATATGAATGGGCCTGTAACGTAAGCCCTGTCCCGCATAGCCTGAATAATCTTAAAAAATGTAATTTTTCTGTGTTATTTGAACCTAACAATGGAAGTACAGTGGGGCAAAAAAGTTTTTAGTCAGCCACTGATTGTGCAAGTTCTCCTACTTAGAAAGATGAGAGAGGTCTGTAATTTTCATCATAGCTACACTTCAACTATGAGAGACAAAATGAGAAGAAAAAAATCCAGGAAATCACATTGTAGGGTTTTTAAAGAATTTTATTGTAAATCATGGTGGAATATAAGTATTTGGTCACCCACAAACAAGCAAGATTTCTGGCTCGCACAGACCTGTAACAACTTCTTTAAGAAGCTCTTCTGTCAGTGAACAGACTTATCTTATAAGGACCTGGCTGTTATTTATCGCAGCCATGTGTTTTGCATCACAGAAACAACCTTCAATTACGGACTACTTCTCAAATTTGCGTAAATGAATAGAAGCTGTACATGTGCATACATGTTTATGTTGATTATAAATTTGACTGTATGATCACAAGGGCTGCTCAGTAACACACATTATGTCAGGTATGAAGGTCACTTTGTCTATTTTTTATAACCTCGTTAAGTCATCAAACTCGCCTCTCACCAATAAGAGCCATAAAACAGACGTGGGCGAGATAACAAGATTAGACTGTACATTGTCTTTGGCTGGTGGGGCTGCCATGGTCTTTCTTGGGGGTGCTAAAGTGGGGCAGCAACCCCCAAAGCCCCGCAATATAATAAGCTAAGCTAGCAGGTCTATGCTAACAATGATTTTTTTTGTCCAATATTTATGATTGAACTGCAGCTGTTCCAAACATGCTTTTCATAACATGTTGCATCTTTATCTAATTTTGTAATGAACTTTTAGCTGCTAGCTAATGTGTACTTTAGCAGAAAATGCAGTTTTTCCTTTAGCTGAGGTTTTTAGTTCATCGAGAAAGATCAACTTGTTTTGGCATTTTTGTTGTCATACAATTTTCTCTGTCAATTTACTACATTTTAGCAAACTAACTACTATTCCATTATCCCAGTTGGGCACCTATCTGAATGCTTGAGATTAAATGTCATTTAAAATGACATGAAATGGTGGGTGCACTGTATGTTATATTCCCTGTATGAAACCTTTTAACCTATAGGCATGAATTTGAAAGAATTGCTGCTTTTGAGTGCATAATTGTGTACATGTACAGGTGCTCTCTGTGGGAAGTTGAGGGATTAAAGTTAAAGGGATTAAAGGAAAACGTCTCGCTACATAAACAGGTTGTGGTAGACCTTCCAACTCTGAGCTCAGGGATTCTCTTTATAGCTTTGTGTTAACGTGTGGCCTCACTACAGGTACTAATTCAAGTAGTTACTCATCACTGACATTTATAAGGATGTGTTAATGTTACCCCAAGGTTTATCCCATTGCAATTGTTTAGCAGAATCTCTTCATTGAATTCTTGACTGAAAGACTAGTTCTTCTGTAATAAGACTGGTTTTCCTAGATAACTTTGAGCTGTTTTGCTACAGTCCTGTATTTTACAAAAGAGACAAGTATGACTTTGTGACTTGTCAGTGTTGTTTGACAATAATAGAAAGTATCTTCCAGACTGACAGCAGTCAGTAAGGAACGTTTGACAGTGAAGACTTGGACAGACGTTTGCTTCCTGTTAAGATTGAAACAAAATGTGTATATGGCTTCTACTGCTTTATGACAAACATAAGGATTATATCTGTGCTTGTGAGTCTGTTGATAAGGGTGTAGGTATTCCTAGAAACTATAATTCAGATGTCTCCGTTATGTCTGAACTAGGCATTTTCTGTTAAAGGCATTACGTTCTGTGCAACAGGACAGTCACTGAAATCAGCATTCTCTGGACATTACCATAGTCACACAGTCTTTTTATGCTACTGTAATGTAAAAATAAAGGGGAAATTGCTCACAAATGGTACATAAATGCATCAGAGATACCACTGAAAACATGAGTGGAACACTACCATATACACAGCATCCTAATGTTACTGCATTTTTAATTTCTGGAAAATCACAGTAAGTATAGAAAATATAGTAATTCACTGTTACGACCTGGTCTAATTGAAAGCCATAACACTTAAGAGGATAATATGATGGACCCGATACTTGTTTGACACAGGATCAGCCAGGTGAAACAGACACTCAGTGACTGAGGGTCAACCAGTTTGTACAGTGGGGCAAAAAAGTATTTAGTCAGCCACTGATTGTGCAAGTTCTCCTACTTAGAAAGATGAAAGAGGTCTGTAATTTTCATCATAGGTACACTTCAACTATGAGAGACAAATTGAGGGGGAAAAATCCAGGTAATCACATTGTTGGATTTTTAAAGAATTTAATTGTAAATTATGGTGGAAAATAAGTATTTGGTCAATAAATGTGGTTCAAGTCAATACTTTGTAGCATAACCTTTGTTGGCAATGACAGAGGTCAAACGTTTTCCGTAAGTCTTCACCAGGTTTGCACACACTGTAGCTGCTATTTTGGCCCATTCCTCCATGCAGATCTCCTCTAGAGCAGTGATGTTTTGGGGCTGTCGCTGGGCAACACGGACTTTCAACTCCCTCCACAAATTTTCTATGGGGCTGAGGTCTGGAGACTGGCTAGGCCATTCCAGGACCTTGAAATGCTTTTTACGGAGCCACTCCTTTGTTGCCAGAGCGATGTGTTTGGGATCATTGTCATGCTGGAAGACCCAGCCACATTCCATCTTCAATGCTCTCACTGATGGAAGGATTTGGCTTAAAATCTCACGATACATTCATTCTTCCCTTAACACGGATCAGTCATCCTGTCCCCTTTCTAAGTAGGAGAACTTGCACAACCAGTGGCTGACTAAATACTTTTTTACCCCACTGTATATAGCTATAGTTTAGAAAGAACATAAAGGTAGTGGGGGACAAACATGGGCCCTGTATTTTTTGTAATTATTTGGGGTCCAGTGTGTTTTCATGGAGTTTGAAATCCCTGGCAGTGCCCCTAGACTAATATTTCATATTAGTAAATATGCAGTACCGGTTTAGAGCTTTGGAACACTACCAATGTACAGTACTTCCAGCTGTATTTGTTTGCTGTCTTCACTGTTTTAAATTTCAAATGAGCACAAACTTCAGCACTTCTGTAGCACATTCTGCCACTGTTGAAGGCATGCGCTGACAGACCGTAACCAGTATGTTAGTCCCAATGGAGAATTTTCCGACTCTAAAAGAGTGCAGTATGGTGGCCCAATGCTTCTGTTCCAGGTCCCCTATTTTTCTCTATTTATATACAGCACTTGAGAAATGTAATACAGAAACATAGCGCTGACTGTTCCTTCCATGCTGATAAGTTATACTTATCAGTTCAGCCAGACTCAGCGGCGCGCTGTCTTGTGTCTTCGTAAACGCCACATCTTGCACACTGTTCCCCCCTTCCTTCTGCTCTTGTGAAGCCTGTATTTCCAATATGTATCTTTGCTGGGTGTCCAGGCAGCAATTGTTTGCTGAGCTGTCCACTCGTTTTCTGGGTTTCTCATTTGACCTCACAGAGGTGTGTTATTTGGTTGTCCTTATTTCTGGATGGTATTTGCGAGCTGCTCAGTTAGTGTCTATTGTTCTCTCTTCCCTTTTTGCATTTTTACAGGCTGTGATAAAACACAAACAAGCTTGGATAATTAGAAACTTCCCACTTCAGAACCATGGTTAAACAGAAGCACTGATGATGAGCACTAACTGGGCCTATTCGTTGGTGTTTGTGGCTGTTGAGCTCATTAAGCATGATTCTATGAGGTAGCAAGTTGCACAGATCCTTGTTAATGATTCAGGATTGCTTTCATCTATTTTATCATTAAAACTTTGAGTATTATCTATGAAAAGCTCTTTGAGATTTTGATCAAAGTACAGCATACCTTGGCACTTGACCACTTTGCAACCGGTCAGATTCGATTCTTGATGCATTTTAGCAAGAAAAAATTATCTCGGCACTCGTTTTTTCGGCATTCGAGTCGAGACGCTATTGGTGTGCCCTTTCTAGTCAAACTATAGGAGTACATGTTCAGTGCGAATATCCGTTATAAACTCCGTTGTGGATTTTTTTCTATTTTTACCTGTATTCTTAGTGCAAAAAAGTCACCTTAGGTCCTAAGAAGGTTATTGATAACAGCAAACCAAAAGGAAAACAGTGAGAACCATAATGTAACTTAATGTGTTTAGTCTATAATAAACATTTGTATTTCATCTAATTTTTTTTGTTTTGTTTTGCTTTTGTTTTGGCTGTGTGTATATAGTGTTTAAGTGTATAGCACAACTCAATTAATGCACATAATGCCTTATGCATTGTGGATTTTGGGGGGTGTGGAACAGATTAAATCAATGTCCATAATTTCTTATGTGGAAAAAAAAAAAATTATATATATATATATATATATATATATATATATATATAGCAGACGCCCTTATCCAGAGCGACTTACAATTGATACAGTCTTACAATCCAAGCAATTGTGGGTTAAGGGCCTTGCTCAAGGACCCAACAGTGGCAGCTTGGCAGAGGTGGGATTTGAACCCTGGACCTTTTGGTCCATAGTCCAGTACCTTAACTGCTAGGCTACCACAGTGTGTGTGTATGTGTGTATGTATGTATGTATATATGTATGTGTGTGTATGTATGTATGTGTGTGTGTGTGTGTGTATATATCTATCTATACATATATATATATATATATATATATATATATATAACTGTATATCAATCTATCATTAAAATACAGAAAATGTAACGCACAAAAACAGCATTTCCTGAACTAAATTGCTAAAATTTAATTTGGAAGAAAGTACATGGGATTGAATTA